>MQTX01000038.1:2454238-2518613 GCA_009735665.1 Angiostrongylus cantonensis
GATGCTTATAGCAACAAGAAATATAAATATAACATCTTTACCATATTAGCAAGTCCCTTTGACGCAGCTAAGTGCAACGGAGTGAGTCCACATTTATCGGCAACATTCACTGCTGCATTGCTTCCAATTAGGCACTCCAAAGTATACTCTCTAAAACGGTAAATTTTAAGTTTCATGGTCTATTACCTTAGCGATTTTATTACCTCACCGATAACTACAAAGCAAGAAAAAAAAACAACATAGAACTCGTTTACGTACAAAATAGAAATACTCAAAAAATGTTTTCTGATCAGCAAATCTTATTTCCGAATGTTCTAAAGAACTAAGAATAGGACACACCCACTATCCTCAGTGCTGTTTGCAGCTAGATGAAGTGGAGTTCTTAAACACGCATCTTTCGCTTCAATATCAGCACCCGCTTCTATTAGAGTTTGAGAAACTGGACGATATGAATAGAAGGCAGCTAGATGAAGCGGTGTCAAGTCTCCTTTCATCTTCCTCAAAACATAATTAATTTACACAGGCACCATGTACTTCTCAGTATAAAATAGCTAGCATACTTCTCTTGAAAAGCCTAGAATTTTCGTTTAAGGGACTATTTTTTTTTCTATTCCTGAGCCTTTCTGTAAATTAGATTGAACATAAAGTTTTGTTATCAACGACACTATTGGAAAACGATGTATTCGGAATCAAATTACCGCAAGCATGCATTTCTCAACTGGATGGTGAACTTTTTTCGCAGCAATATGACTCAACACCAACCTAAATAGCTGATGATTAAAGCAAGCAAAACAAGGGCGTGGTAGGATCCTCCATACGAAGTCCAGCAGTCTTTCGCGGGCAGCCTAACATTTGACGGATTTTCATACATTCGTATATGATAATCTCCCAGTACTCAGAGACTTTTTATGTAAAATAAACCTCCAGTCCGTAAAGCTAAAAAAAGGGTAAGTTCATACAGTTCCAGTAACCCCTCAGTCCATACAGTTAATAATACCATACTTTCAGTGAGACGGCGGGTGGCACAATGGTATGGGCCCATCTTCACGAATACGAAGCAGGCTCGCCCCCGCACTGGGCTCACCGAGCTTCCCTCAGGGTGGATTGGTAACAGACCTCTCTGCGAACAGCTCACTCCCACCAAACCAGGTGATAATGCTCTAGCCCACTCATTCAAGGAATCCAGAAAGAATAGACAGGCAGCAAGTGGGATCTGTACAGATGTGAAAATCGATCGTGTAAAAAAAAAGTAAAAAAAATTCCATAAGGTAGCGCTCCCAGGAGAAGAACTCTGCAGTACGACAAACATTGACCATCATAATTTTGCTAAACTCAACAAGCTCAAGGAAGCTCAATAATGTAAACACAAGGTGTTACTTTATTTCTTTATTTACGTACAAGCTGACGTTTCGGCAGATTTTACCTTCCTCAGACCCTGAAAAGGTCAAGTTGACTGCAATCTACATGGCCAAACTACTCCATAACCAAAAAGAGAAAATGTTAAACCAAAATTTCGATCACATTGAACACAGAGACTTTGCACACTCACCGTGGTTTGCATGGTTATCCTCGTAAGTATTTAGATTATCCTGATGTTTATTCGGATATAGCAGTCAACTTGACCTTTCCAGGCTCTGAGGAAGGTGAAATCCGCCGAAACGTCAGCTTGTACGTAAATAAAAAAAAACAAAATAATAACACCTCGTGTTTGCTAAACAGAAGTAAAAACAATTATTCCATCAATGCCGAAGTTAATAGAAAATCGGATGTGGGAATGTAAATACATTATGGCCATTACACCCAAAAACAACCTTTCTAAGAGAATTCAGTAGAGTTTTAGTGGTGCTCGACTACATGGGCCATGCGAGTAAACTTCGAGCTGGATATGAATTTCTCGAAGGCATGGTTATCACAATTCTAATTTACTTCCCAGCAATGGTACCACAGTGGTAGAGTAGCCGTTCAATACACACATGCTTTTAATTGATCATGTTCCAGCTAGACGAAGACTCCCATCCCTTTACAGCCGGTAAATTGATTCTGTGCATGTTTGTAAAGCTCCTTGCAATCCGCAAAGACGGCTAACTGCATGTGCTAAAGACCTATGAACGCCCTGGCACAACTGTCCCAGTATTCCACGAAGTACTTTCAAGCGCAAACATTGGTAAAAAAAAACAACCAAAATCCTCAAGAAACAGCCAAAGTGAGACAACAATAGAAGTTTGATGAATGCAAAGAAACGAAACGAAGGAAAGAAGTGCTATAATCCGAAAATGTGGCATGATGTCTCGTAAAAAATAAAGAAATACTGCCATGTGAAGAACATAGTAAACCGACATATCGAATGGTAAGGTAACAACGACCATACCTTACGTATAAGTCTGATCTTGCGATATCAATATTCAAAATCTATTGAAAGGCTAGCCGGTAGTCATCAAAATCGAATATGTCTTCATCGGTAAATAAACACGATGAACAGTTTAGCTCCGAAGTTCATCAAGAGAAAGCGCTTAGCATCGGAGGCTTGGCAAACATTTGATGAAATAGTGCTGAAGAAAGACAACTCATGGCTTCACGTCTAGCTCTTTGACTCCACCGTTTTCCATCATAGGGTCGACATCGGAAATTCAAATGCGCACGTAACTAGGATACAGATGCACTTTAAGTTTTCTAATGCATTGTAGAGAAAATTTTAAACTATCCAGTTTACGAGGGTTCATAGTTAGGAGGCTGTGCCAACTCAAAGAGAACGAATATTATAAGCGAAGCGAAGCGATTGAAGACTATACCAACGATCGCCTAAATCATGAAAAAGGAGATAACTACTAATTCTGGTGAAGGTAAGTGCACATGAAGCGCTGTGTTTAGCGGTGCGCTGCAATACATATGTGGTCGTTAGTTCGATCCTTCATCCTGAACTCAGAAAGTCTTTCATCCCGTCGTGGCTGGTAAATTGGTACCATATTTGCCTGTGAGAATAGTTGACATGATGTGATACATCGGTAAGTAACCGCAAACTACTGTATTAGCCAAATATGCATTCAATCATCTGAGAGATGCAATCACGATGCTTAATGAAATAGAACGCATACTGCTGAAGAATTTAGCACTATTGTACAAACACCAATTTCTTCCCCAAAGTTGGTTAAGAAAAATTTATGCGAAACAACATAGGCAGTAGATCCTTTTAACTTGGACTTAATGAGTAATCAAAGCCATCCAAAGCAATTTATTGAGATATGATTCTGCCATAAAACATCCGGGTTGTATAAGGACTTTTTTTTCAGCCTCTGATATTTGGGATATCATTCAACTCACCATGATAGAACGAAATAGAATAGAATTTTCTAAATAGAATAGAATTAAATAGAACGCATACTGCTGAAGAATTTAGCACTATTATACAAACACCAATTTCTTCGCCAAAGTTGGTTAAGAAAAATTTATGCGAAACAACATAGGCAGTAGATCCTTTTAACTTGGACTTAATGAGTAATCAAAGCCATCCAAAGCAATTTATTGAGATATGATTCTGCCATAAAACATCCGGGTTGTATAAGGACTTTTTTTTCAGCCTCTGATATTTGGGATATCATTCAACTCACCATGGAAATAATAACAACGACTTTCACAAATGTGTGAATGTAATCTATTCCAAACGGCACAACTCTACGAATTGAAACTTACGCATTCACGTCAGCACCTCCCTGAATAAGGTGCTTGACGACAAGCTGGTGTCCAGCAAGAGCCGCACAATGTAATGGTGTCGCATCATTCAGTGATCGTGGATCAATCACGGCTCCGCCTAGAAAATTTCTCACATGTATTCAGCTTTTATCATGATCTGAACCGTTGTATATCCTAGTAGATTTTTTCCGCCAAGACGGACGTACTGAAATCTCAGATCACCATCGGCATTGTTCTCAGTTTCCACGTCTCAAACCTAATTACAAAATGTTCAGTAGCACTGTTTAGGTAAGAATTGCCAACGATATCTAAACGATGGACACAAGTGGCGCAGTGGTCAGAGGCGCCCTGCAAAACATTTGGGATCGATTTCCGCATCTCTGGCCCACCAAGCCTTCCATGCGTCCGGGTTCGGCAAGTTGGTACCAGAGTTGTCTGGGAGGATATCAGCATTGGCTCAATACATCGGCAAGCAACCCGTGAGTCATTGCAAAGGCCAGAAATGCATTCAGTTCTACTCTAACACATTTTTAAGCACATACATGAATCGCCCTGGGAGGATATCAGCATTGGCTCGATACATCGGCAAGCAACCCGCGAGTCATTGCAAAGGCCAGAAATGCATTCAGTTCTACTCTAACACATTTTTAAGCACATACATGAATCGCAACCACGTGTTCTTCATTGGGAAAAAATCTACAATATAACTTCATACACGTGAAATGCGCCCATGGCCCACCAAGCCTTCCATCCCTCCGGGGTCGGCAAATTGGTACCAGACTTGTCTGGGAGGATAGCAGCACTGGCTCGATACATCGGCCGGTCACCACGAGTCATTGTAAAGGCCAGATACGCATTTCAATCACCTCCAACGATGGTTAATGAAGTCGAATGCATGGCTCATCCCTCAGGGATTGATCAACGCCGAGAGCTTTTAGCTTTTTTAACTTCATAACTCTAAAACATCATCAAGCTATTACACAGCTTATACACAATATTCTCTTATCTAAGCTTCATTTCGGTGAGATGGAAATATTCGACGAACTTTCAATCTTCTTTATGACATAACCATAATGTAATTCATCAACGGTTAAGCGAAAAAAAAAGATATTGACAAAAGTCATTCAGGTTCGATTCTCGCAAAAGAACTGTTATTTAAAATCAATTTTAAGAAGTGGGTATATTAGTCTACGGGTAACATTTTTCGAACGACCAGTCGTTTTCAGAGACCGTTGTGCAATCACCTTTTCAAGAAATACCTGCAGACCGAGTACCTTGCTTCATTGATAAGCTAACACGAGGTCCTTACCAATATTTATTCGGCTTACGTTTCGACGTCTTTTCCTTCCTCAAAGCCGATGATGCGAATTACCTCTTGTTAGCCTATCAATGAAACACGATATATTGATTATTTACATCGAAGTTACCGAAGTTAAATGAAATTCGGTCTACAGACTTGGTATCGAGAATCTCTTAACTGAACTGTTATAGGGAATGTAGCAATATTCCAAGGATTTTCTTCATGTGCATGGTATTACGATGGCTAGTTATAAGGCTTGACCGGATAGATGGTTGAATGAAGGGGTGAGGAGGGGCCTACAGACTTATATCTAACGAACATGTATTTGCGCTTAGACTCACATGGGCTCGTGACGAAACGTTGACTTCCAAATTATGTATGATTAATTATACTGTTATATCTACTCTAGCGTAATCATATTCTTTCACACGTTCTAGGAACTGCTTGAGTATTGACTTCTATCCCTTTATTGGACTAAAATTCTATACAAGAGTGCTTTACCAACTATTTATGGAAGGCCGATCGGAGTCACATCTAACACGGATTGTGGAAGAGGCCAACCAAAGGCTACACGTGGGAATCCGTCGCCAAAGCAGTCAAATCGAAAGCAGCGTCCGATTTTTCCGACCGTTCAACGAAGAGACCCCTACATTATGGTACTGAATTGGAAAAATATCAGAGAAAGAAACCCCTTCGTTTTTTCCAGGTGCCAAAATCTGAAAGAATACGGGTAACAATTTGCACTTACGTTAGGCACACTGCTAGCATTAAAAGTAGACAATGAGGTTGTGACAATAAAACTTAAGATGAAATATTGCTGCATAAGGTTTGGACAAAAAAGAATACACGATTTGGCACCAATGGTGGCCACAAACTGCCACCTCATTCAAACCATGGAGACTTTCTATAACGGCATAAAGAAATTCTACAGAGAAGATCAAATCTATACAGTCACCAATAGTGAGTAAAACGTTAAGAATGACGATAAGAAAACATTTAAAATCTTCACATCGAGGTCCAGAAACTGGAATGGAAAGAACGGGTGTAAAAGGTATACTAGTTCATAATGGCCACGAAGGTCATGCTAACTCACAGTACCATAAAACGTCCTCTAAACACTGGACTTCAGAATCCTTTGAGAATCCTGCCGTCACGAAACTAACCACACCAGAAATGGAAAACTTCCCATATATTCTTAATTTTATCAAAAAAAAAATTCCGAAAAAGACTTTCTCAAATCTCTTCAATGACAAATAAATCAGCTCTTCCTAAGCCTCGATAATTATATGGGATTTCTCCAGCGCAGTAGTTCTACCAACTTGTGTCCGATCGCGTATACTTCTTGGGAAAAAACCGTAAAAGATAACTTCGAGGAGAGGTTGCTAACCGCTAAAAACTGCTTAATATACAGAGTTTGGTTAGAGCACCTCAACTCTTTCCAATACTCCACATATTACAGGAACAAGACTGCTATCGGCATCCGAACATAGCACTGAATCCAGAAGATAAATGAAGATCATCTGTAACTTGTTCTTCAACTACATCGACAGCTACATCCAAATGGAACATATTATATTAAGACATGAAGAGCGATCTTCCATTTCAACAGTTCATCTTTCTGAACCACAACATACTCAGAGGTGAACAGCCATATAGCAGAAACCGGAAATAGAATCGGATCCTAATATTTGAAGAAGGTATCGCCTGTTTTGCTCAACGTAATGACATAGTTTTTACTCTACCTACAGTAGCGTTACCAATTACATGAACGACTATTTCTTTGGAAGAATTCTGTAGCTGGTCCATTAGAATGGATTAAATCCTGTGATGAAACATTGTAATACAGCGAGTATGCTAGATGACGCGATTTCTCACGTTCAGCGACTTTAAAGTATAACTTTAATTCACAGTGTAGTGGTGAACGCGCTAGCTCTCCGAAATAGTACGTTCGTTCTCCACCGCAGACAAATGCGGTTCATAGTTTTGCAAATATTTCAACATCATTATGTTTGTATTAAACACATTTTCATCAAAAAAGAGGAATTTCACGTAAGTAACGCGGTGCTCACCATAAACGATAAGAGAGACAAAAGATTGGCACTCCAAGACAATGACGACGCAGAGCTACAAAAATAAGAAACTCGAAGAAAACCGGTAGAACCAACCTAGAAGTAGACTATCAACTCGCGACACTTTAGCCCATTCACTAGCTAGGTGCAACGGTGTGATGCCATCCGCGTTCCTCACGTTCAAATCAATGCCGCGACACTGAAACTTGAATATGACCTTGGAAAAAAATAACACATATGTACCGTAGGCATTTATTTCAATGCATACATGGCTGAAAACCATCCACCACTTCAACTCTAAACCAATATCTCTCACCATACATTGTCTTCGTTAATTGGAATAAAACTTACTAGCGATTTTTCATTTTGCTGAAATTGTGGACACTTCCTTGAAATGAAAGGATGAAACACTTTCTTCATGAATTTTTTTCGTCAAAAGTCGTATTATAAATAAATAAGCTGCTGAGAAAGCAGTATTTCATCCCAATGGACGCCATGATGCCCTCGTATGTGCAAACAACCTCGGCCCCTTTGCCGCAAATGGGTTAGAAACTGTAATTTTTTTTTTACTAAGTATTTCCCCTCAGAAATAACAGTAAAAGGGCCCCAGAAAAGTAGTTACCCTTAAGTAATATGTAAGTTATTGAATTAATTTACTGTGATTATCGAAAAACGAGCACAATATGTTAATAAGTTCAATAGACAGATTCGTTAAGTTTATTTCAAAAATTTTGTGCAACCTCAATAACCAAGAAAGAACAAAGTGGCTTCAAAATCAAAATGTATTCATTCTTCGATAAGCTTACGCCAGATTGACAAGTAATCTTTGTTTCTGGTTGACGTTTCGACGTCTTCGTCTTCATCAGAGCGATGATACAACTGCGGACTATCGATTCGGAACATTAGCTCTGATGAAGACGGAGTCAAAACGTTAACCGAAAATAACGATTATTTGTCAACCTCGCGTAAGCTTATCAAAGGCAGAATACATATTGATTGGTCATTTCGAGATTAAAGGAACGTTGGTTTCGAAATATAACTTCAAAATTTTTCACAATTCTAACCTTAACTAGGTACTCTAAGGGTACATGTGATTCCGAAAGAGAAGCGGAAACATGGAGCGCAGTGGTACCGTCGTATGCTGCTGAGTTGATGTTACATCCACTTTCGATCAGCCTAAAAATTTACCCTTCAACAACTCTATTTTTATGGTTATATAGAACCAAAGAGAGAATAAAATCGAATCGAAAAAATTGGTTATTCACTGCCTTCTAAATCATGTGTGGTTCATAGGGTCTCTCGCAGGGTCGAACCAAGACATTGCGCATAGCGAACGACGTTACTACCACCAAGCCTTCCATGCTCTACAGATGACTTTTTCTTTATTTGATCCATCTTCTTGTCTACTACGCGGATCCCAGCACTTCTCATATTCGACTCGTTTCCTCGTATATATTGTCCATGAAGATCTTCCAGCTTTTACGTGTGGCTTCGGTTGCTGATTGAGGATTTTCATTCTTATTCGAATGTCGTAGAATGGTGGTCGAGCAATTCTCTCTGGAGTCCTGAGATAGCACGGATGGAGTGTTCCCAACTGGACTGCAGAGAGCGTTTTTCTCCCAGACTAGTCCGGTACCAATTTCCCGACCCCGAGGATATGAGAGGCTTGGTTGACCAGGTGCGGAATCGAACTAGCACCGTGCTTGTGATGACGGACGTCACTACCATTACGCTATCCGTCCACTACAGCTTTCCAATTGTACTTTCCCGCTTACAATCCGTCTTTTCTAAGTTCTGTATTCCTCTCTTTTCCTTTTTATGCATCTTATGTTACTCCTCTGTTCATATTTTTCTGAACACTTGAGATGTTTTGAAATATCCTGTGTACTGAAAAGTAGCACGCCTACATAAACTCTTTCAGAATTTCGTAGCTCGTTTCACAACACATTCTAGTGGTAAATCACAATGAATAAATAATAGACCTAACATTCAAACCGACCATCATTTAACCTCTGCAACAAAACAACCAACATGTTTTTAAATTTCAATGTTTACTTTTCTTATTTACGACCTAGTACAATCTTCACGATAGGGTATCATGCGAAATCAACCAACACAATGCTGAGATATTCGCCCGGCATCTTAGTTTTGCAGATATATCAGCATCGGTGTGTTTCTAAATTTTTGAGTTTACACGAGGTTGACAAAGGTATTTAAACCTTTAAAAGTAAGCAAACGGGTATAAGGTAAAGTGTATAGGTATAAATACCTTTGTCAAACTCGTGTAAGGTCAACAATTTCGAAACATGTTCATTATTTTAGAGCCGAGGTTAAATTAAGGTCGCCTTGAACACTTTTTTACTATTCCTTTTGTGTTAGCCAGCTTAATAACGACTGCTGCAGAGTGGATATTCGTTGGAAAGCAAGTTATTACCACCGAATAATCATATCAGCAAGAACCTCTGTATAAAAGAGTATCGCCGGGTTAGCATGCCTCATTCGTGCGGCGTTCCATTGAAGAAGACGTATCTCAACACGACTACGAAGATGGCCAAATCGACAAGAAGAACTGTGGATCACTGACTCGGATCATCGGCTCTGATGAAGACGAAGACGTCGAAACGTTAGCCGAAATAAATACCTTTGTCAAGCTCGTGTAAGCTCAACAGTTCAGTTCAAAAACATTTCAATAAACCCACTATTTACACACAAATGGTCCAGTATAGAATTCTTCTCCTAGCGAATTCATTTTCCCTCAGGTTTTCTATGTTCTGACTTCACAAGAAGTTGTAAATCTTTCCTCCAGCTCATGCATGACACCAGTTAACGTAAAGCATATTCTTTTCAAGGAATTAACTCACACATGTTTACAGCAATATAAGGAAAACCCCGAAAAGCTTACAGTTCAATAGTTTTCGTATTGTGCGCGTTCTGAACAGCGTAATGTAGAGGGCTATAGCCATTGTTGTCGGTAGCACTTGCGAACATTGCGTTAATGGTCAACAGTTCACCTGTAGATTGAACACAAAATGAAATTTTTAAATACGAACTAACAAAAATTGTAGAAATACAAAAGTTTTACATAAAAATCACACTTGCAATCAATATTAAAAATAATAAATGCAAAATAAAATATTAATTGAGGCAAAATTCAACAGAGATTTTTTTCCCACACCTAGAATATTAAATGAACGCTTGTTCTTAGCTACAACTTTCGGGAATAGTGAAGTAAATATCCCGCATGGTGTGGTGGTGAACGCCTTACCGTCCGGAAAGAGTAATGGCGGACTCGATCCACGTCGGCGACACCTGAGGTCCGGAGTTTTACAAAAATCTCAGCGTCATAGTGGTTAGACTTCACATCATTCCCTTCCATAAGAAAAAAAAAGGCAGCAAATAAAAGGTGATTTCATTGTTGTCGATGTTTTTATGACAATTTATGCTCCATTTAGCACGTCGGGTTCGAAGTAGAAAAGAAGCAAATCAGCGTCATAGTGGTTAGACTTCACATCATTCCTTTCCATAAGAAAAAAGAAAAGGCAGCAAATAAAAGGTGATTTCATTGTTGTCGATGTTTTTATGACAATTTATGCTCCATTTAGCACGTCGGGTTCGAAGTAGAAAAGAAGCAAATTCGCAATTTTTTGTGGTGATTCGAATTTTAAAGTAAAGGGCAAAAGCACTTCGCACGACCAATGTTTCGCTTTATCAGGGACTTCAAAAATGTTTCGTATGACACGGGTATCAAAACTTTTGTGACAGAGGTAATGGGAGAGGAGTTGGTTCAGTGCGATGGAGGGTGAATACTGGAAAACGTTAATTGAACGATTAATTCAACACGCTGAAAGATTCAAGAAATGGGAGATGCTTGGCTTGAAGGGAAAGCAAAGAGAAACAACTTAGCTCCTCTTCTATAGAACAAAAATTATCGCATCCTTCAAATCTACTGGGATATACTGAGGCGGTGATCCGACAAAATCCAGAAGGATGAAAGGATACCAAACCGAAATCGTACAGAGAACATATCGTGTTCGCAAAAAAGTGAACTATGCCTACATGAACACACTGTTTGCTGATTCCAAAGCCCAGTGATGATGATCTTTCCCTAAAAAAAAAACAGGACTCCCAAAAAAGGAAGAATTACATGATTATCAATAAGTTGAACACTGAATTGCCGCACGAGGAAGCCCAGGCCACCAGCAATAAGGAATAAAACTTTCTCAGTTAAAATAATAAAGGTTTCCTCATTCATTTTTCAGGTGATAGCACACTGGCAATAGCTTCTTGAAAAGGAAAGAGTGATGACCTTCTCAACTGATTTCTGAGAAGATTTTTGAATACGATCTATAAGCGAAGCTCCCCGACGGTTTACCGCTTATGGCTGGGAGGTGCTCCTGGGTGTTATGCATTTGATAACGCGAAAACCAACGCCACTTTGTCCGCTTTAGTTGGATCGTGATAAAGCATCATTACAGGAAACCCTCGCTTTTGCAATAATCATTGCAAAGCAAAGCTGCAACTTTTTCAATGACCACTCGCTATTCAAATTTGTAAAGGAATGCTACACGGTGACAGAACATCGCAAAATCTGATTACTACTACGATACAAAAGGGTGCTTTCAATCAGCTGAGACGACAAGGAGAAATGCATTGATTGACGGTCAAAGCTTCCATTTGCAAGCGACACAGCAATCTATTAGGTATCAAAGCAAAAGCAGATATAGTGCTTACTGAGTTCAATGAAGCAGTGAGAAAATTTAGACAATAAATCGAAAGAGAGAAAATCCAATTGTTGAAATCCAACTAGTGGCGTAAAGGAGAACATATTGCACTGGAGGTTCAATGAATATGAAGAACGGCTTGGGAAAAGAACTCAATAAAGGAGAACGAGTAGTAAGGACCGGGTGCGTACCTCCGACCGCATTTTTTCAGCGCACTGTTCACAACTCACGTGCCAACTTTTTTGGCTTAACAGTTCTACCAGCTCTCTGCCTTGTACCAGAAACATAGGTGTACACTTCACCCTTTCAAGGCTCGAATGATACACAGAACACTTAAGCTACGATTTTTAGGATGAACTGCCTCACTCAACATTGTCTACTAAGACAAAAAGGATAAGGCTCTCGGCGTTGAACGTTGATCAATCCCTGAGTTATGTAACATTCGTCTCTCTTCATCAATCATACAGGTGATTGAATGAATATCTTATCTTATCAGCCTTATACAATGACTTGTGATTGCCTACTGATGTTTGAAGTCCGCAGCAAGAACAAGAGCAAGCTCTCGCAGACAAGTCTGGTAGCAATCTGCCGACCCAAGCGGGATGAAATAATTGCTGAGCTTGGTCTCTCAGATCGAACCATACAGCGGTCCAGTGCGATCCAGTATAATGCAGTTCTACCTACTGTGCTATGGGCACACCAGTGAGATGTTTTAGCACTAATTAAACAAAAGGGAGTAACTCTGTCTGAAAACACTTACAAATCGTAAAACAAACTTGCACTGAAAAAAGTATGAATAACAATAGTAGTACAAAACTACGAACATCGAGCATACTCTTCAGCCTTTCACCTACTCAGTAAAAATATGTAGTTCTGGTTACTCTTACCTCGATTAATAGATTCAGTTAAACTCTGGTGCATATCTACTCAAATATAAAGCTTAAAAACGAAAATAACCTTGACACAACCTCGTAAGGAAACGAATAAATTTGATTTGTCACTACGAACGTTTGCTTACCCAACAGTTCCGCTTGAGATGCCATGGCGGCAAAGTGAGCCACATTTCGCCCATAAAAGTCAGTTACAGTGATAGATGCGCCTCCCTCTCTCAATAAGGATAACATTGGAATATGTCCTCCGCAGGCCATGAAATGCATTGCAGTGCGACCTAGGTTGTCACTGAAAAAATTATACATGATATAATAACTAAAAACAATACCAACAGAAAAAACAGAAAAGTGAGCAGGCAACTAATTGATATCAACGAAAATACGAGGTACATCCCTCAATAACTCAAAAGACTTCCTACAAATCTCGGCATAGATAGATGATATTTTTATTTATATGGTCTCATAAACTAATCATCTTCAGCTGATGCGAGGTTAGCACAGCCCTTCGTTGTTGCTGATGGTATTGTTGGTCGATGCCCGACGTTTCGGGGATTTCGCCTTCCTCAGAGCCTGGACGTATTTCATATAGGAATTTATTAATTATTCGGCAAATAGGGCACCAGGTCATGTGTGATAGTGAGACCATTCGTCTTGCCAGTTCATCTTTGGATTTTTTAATTTTAACCAAAACGCCTCAAGTCTTGCGCGTTAATGTTTTCGATTCCGGCGTTAGGATTCGCACCGTCACTTCAAAATCATCGCCGTTGTGCTTTTGTTCCCTATGCGTGCCTAGGGGTGTTTTGACGTATTTTAACTTTCCCATCTAGGTGTTCTTTTATGCGAACACAAAGTTGTCTACCCGTTTCCCCAATGTACTCTTCACCGCATGCGTTACATGAGATCAAGTATATTATACCTGAACTCATGCAATCCCCGTCTCTCCCGTTATGACAGATCATACAGTTCTCTGAGCTACACAAGCGATCATAGAGACGGTTGCGAACTAGCTGACGGCGTAGGGTATTGGGTAGGATGTCAATAATCGTTACAAACTTTTCAACACCACTTTTTCGTAAGCATCTCTTAGTGGCGTAACTTACTTCATTTGATATGAAGGGTAGCTTAAAGGGGATCTTACTTACGTCCGAAACATTATTTTAGGGAACTTTTTGTCTAACCCAAGTGGCTTCTACTTCTTAGCCATTGGAAATGGCTATTTTTCGTGCCAGATTTAGCGAATCCTTCCTTTCTTCTCCTGTGCACACACTTTTAGCCATGCGGTACATCGGTACAGGAATCGAAAACATCAACGCGCAAAACTCTTGAGGCGTTTTGGAGAAATTTAAAAAATCCAAAGATAAACCGGAAGAACGAATGGATCATTATCATTCGTAACCTGGTACCCAATTTCAAAACGATATTTTGACCCCTGGGTGTGCCTCGCTAGCGACCCCACGTGAACAACTCGTGGGTCAGTCCCACTCGTTACATAACGGTGAGTAGCCTTTCTGTTCAATATTGAGTCAGTTTAGAAGCTTGACCTTTATTAATACTTTGGCCTTTTTTCTACCGAATAATTAAATTCTTATATGAAATACGTCCAGGCTCTGAGGAAGGCGAAATCGTCGAAACGTCGGCCATCGACCAACAACACCAACAACAACGACAACGACAACGAAGACCTATACCAACCTCGCATCAGCTAAACAAGATCAGTTTATACGATCATATAAATAAAAATATAAGGATTCGAACTTCACTTTCCCTTTAATAGCAAAAAAAATAGTCACTAGTGGTGCATCGTTTATGTTGATGACCGTTAAGTACAAGTGTCAAAGAGATTTCCACTCGGAAAAAGCAAGACTGCGTTGCCGTCGCTTTATAAATTACCATTACATAGTTACTTGGATGGCCCGTCCTCAATGGTTGTGCGAGTCCCAGCATAACTTCCGTTTTTCCACAGTTTTGCTGGTCTAGCCAATGCGGTTCCCTGGAGTCCTGAGATCAGGCTGACCAAAGTGTGCTTCAGGTCATCACTACCATAGGCAGTGGCCGTCTTTGTGAATCAGAGGGAGATTTGCCACCATGAGACTAGTTTTATACCAGGAGAGTGGTTGACCCTGGTGTTGATATATTCTTAGCTGTGCTTCCTGATGGAAACGCCGGACTCCTTCTCAACTTGGAAGACCCCGCTGGGAATGAGTCCTCCAGCTGTAGATCGCTGCTTAACACCCAGGAACACGTTCCAGCCATGATGAGGTGGTAAACCATTGAGTGGATCAACTGTCAACTTACACGGAAGCCATGTTAATGCCAGCCTTTAACAACAATTCGGCAACCTCAGTGTGACCGCGATAAGCAGCATGATGCAAAGCTGTGCATCCACGGGAGTCACCACTGTCTAAACAGAAATGCAACAATTTTTATAAGTACGAATCAATAATTATCAATGTTTCAGTCGAGAAACTCACTCAACATTGAGTACCTCTCCCGTAACAATAACGACGTAATGCTAGGCACGTTGTGGATGGCACATATATGGAGAGGAGTTTGAAGCAATTTGCATTGAATGGTAGGATCACAGCCTGATGAATAAATACTCTCAGTTAAAAATCCTACTTTCTTTCTTTCTCTCTGAAAGACTGTTGGTTAAGGCTCTAAATTCAAAATCATAAACAAATACTTTTGAAATATCAACTACCATAGAGGGCGCATGTGGTGCTGTGGTTGGAGACGCCACTGCGACACCCATGTGGAATCGATCCCGGCGGCCATGGCCCAAGCCTTCCATCTCTCCAGGGTGGGCAAATTGCTACCAGACTTATCTGGGAGGATAGCAGCACTGGCTGGATACATCGGCAGGCCACCGCGAGTCATTGTAAAAGCTAGATATCCATTCAATCACCTCCAACGATACTTAACAAGGTCGAATGCATGGCGCATCCCTCAGGGATTGATCAACGCCGAGATCTTTACCCTTTTTTATCCAACTATCATGCCCACTATGCTGATATGAGAATGATACTATGACCACTTTGTTCTTGATCGGGGAGTCTTGATGAACCGAACAGAATTATTTCCTTTATCAAACACTTTAGTATAAAAGGCATTTATATTTTCAGTGTTGGATATGAACAATCGCTAGTCAGATAAGTATCAGCAATATACGATTTCATTAGTATCTGATATTTCTAAAATGGCCTGCCTATTCAGATTTCTACGTCGGAAATTCAAGATGGTATTGAGGAATAAGGTTGCCACACTATCACTACAACTTTTTAAGGGATATGTCTAGCGCAATGGTCAGAGGCGCCATGCCATACACATAGGATCGATTCCCGCTCCCCAAGCCCACCAAACCCTCCATCTTTGCGGGGTCGGCAAACCGGTACCGAGCTTCTTTGGCAGGATAGCAGCACTAGCTCAACACATCGGCAAGCCATCGCGAGCCATTGCATAGGCCAGGTATTCATTCAATCACTTCCAACGATGCTTATTGAAGTCAAATGCATGGCGTATCCCTCAGGGATTGATCAACGACGAGAGCTTTTTTTAATCACTCTTTAACATCGAATGCACACTAGACCGCAAACTTGTGGAAAGCGAAGAGCATTACTTTTAAGGCATTTCATTCTTATTGTGTTTAGCGAGAAGACACATGGGGATCTGCAGACAGAGAAGTTGTATTTTCTAATTCCATATACCAAATCTGGGGCTTATTTCGCTATATGAAGCTCTGAAATACTTCCCACGTAACCATTCACTGGTTTCTAACATGTAGGTCAAACTGATGTACAACATCAACATAGGAGGCGTAAACACACCCAAAAACTTATTCGCAAACGATTACTTGTGTATACAGAAGGCATAGGTTAATTGGCCATATCAAATACATAGAATACACCAATGTTTCACGAAAGGCTTTCGGTTGCCCCTCGATTACATCTGACCCCTCATCGCGCGATTAAAAGCGCGCCACTTTGCCTCGTGGATAACTTGGTCTGAGATGCCACATATCAGATATCAGAGATCCGTAACTATTCCCTTTAGTTTATGAAGATTCAAAATTTGAGACGTTGCAAAACCAAGAACTACAACGGGAGTAAAAAAAAAACAAACAAATATCTGCGGTACAAATGGAATTTTCCTACTAGAGGAATATGAAACCATCAAGAAACATAATTAACAATATGTTAACTCGCAAAAAGGATTAATAAATAAGTGGTGAAGTATAGTTTTGTTCTAAAGGGGACGTACAGAACTTATTGAAGCAGGAAGAATTTACGTGACTACAGGAAACTGTAGCACTTAACCCATCAATAACAGTAATCGCCCAACAATACTTCGGTTATAAACAAGCTCTCCATTCGTTCTAGTGCGTGCCAGAGCTAAGTTTTAGATTAGGCTCGCTAGATGAACACGAAGAACACTTTATTTCCCAAAGATCTTACAAAAAAAAAATCGACGGCCCGACGAATGGACTCCTTGCTGTGCGCTTGATACTACATGGGACTTCTGTCATCAACAGCTTTTTAAGCGGTTGTTGTTGAGATGCAATTAAGAGGAAGCGACTTTGGTGTTTGATCGCCGACATAATTACTTTCAAAGTTCCTCTTGCAATTTTACGATGTGGGATAATCGTAGTTTAGACATGAAACTACATCGTTCAACACGCTAACTACCTAACTCACATACGCATGGCTAGTGTCCAGGTGTATTCATCCCATCAAGCCTGAAGATTATGGGATTTCGCAGTGGAATCAGAATACGCTTTTAGCAAACATTTCTGTCCGATTTAACGAAAATCGATATCCCTCTGGTAGCTGAATTTTTGCTCAACAACATAATTCCTTCGGATTTCGGCTGAGCATTGCACTCTAAAAGAAAATATAGGAAAAGAAGTGTACGCTTCTTGGTGAGAACTGGCACTACAATCTTCAAATATACGATTCTGATCAAAGCAGGGTAGTTTGCACGATTCTTAACCCACGATTGCAAGCTGCGAATATTTCCTTTGAATGCAAGAAGTCGATCGTCTTGGCTATGTCACTGGCAAGGCCACAGTAGGCTATTCCGATGATTTTCACGACTTCTTGAGGCATCCATTAATAATGCTGCTTTTCCTTTCCTAACATTTTTTGTCACCTCTTAGCAAAGCTTCGCAAACTTGTTCGTAGGTAGGCAAACGTCTACGACTCGTATACCTCTTGACAGATTTCAGAAATTGACATTTCTGGTGAAACTCTTAGCTTTCTTGACATCAATTTAACTAAATTTGACTAAATTTAACTACGATCGACTTCGAATCGAATACCACCACAAAAAATGAACAAAGAAGTGGAAAGCACGTGCTCCCAGTGCGCTTCTTGAATTTTGCAGCTTCCTATCGTTTCTAAGGAAATTTCGCTAGAAGCGAATACGATCGACTTCGAATCGAATACCACCACAAAAAATGAACAAAGAAGTGGAAAGCACGTGCTCCCAGTGCGCTTCTTGAATTTTGCAGCTTCCTATCGTTTCTAAGGAAATTTCGCTAGAAAAGGAAGAAAAAAGGAAGCAATGGTATGATCTTCCGTAAAGTGTCAGGACAACAACAGTTAGGTAAAACCTTTGATTCTCCACGATGTGGTTAATTTTATTGCTACTCTCAACTATGAAATTCCAACGTCCAACAAAGTAGGGCTTCCACAAGTGTGAGTTATCAAGTTTAATACTGACCACCATAGTGATCAGACAGGTTCTCTCTCTTTGTTCTATTGTAGTTCATAAGTGCCTATGTAACATTCCCCTAGGGTCAGTTTGACGCTAAGGCGCTGGTGACAAGTTTGTAGAAAACATGAGCCTCTAAACGAAGCTGTCACTATTCCACAAAGAGTCGGCCTCAACTTAGCATTTATTGTCACCTGATGCGGTGGATGTGCGATGAAGATTTTCAAAAGGCAGAGAAAACAACCAAACCAAAGCAAGACAAGCAAACCATAGTTCATCCGTGACCTTCTACAACAGAATTCATAAAAACGAGTTACTTTAAAAACGTTATACCTTTATCAACGAGAAGTTTCGCGACATCAAAGTTATTTGCCGAAATCGCGCGATGCAGCGGTGATAGTCCTAGTGAGTCTTGTGCATTAATATTTGCACCACTTTCTGAAACAGGGTGGACTGATTTTAAAGTGATACCAAAATTTTGATTAAATCAATTCAAAGACAGCATGTAACAAATGAAATGGCCCGTATCGTTTAGCCCATCAAGGCTGATAACTTATTTACTTCGATACTTGGATGGCCCATCTACAGCTGTGAGGGCCTCAGCATAATTTACACTTTTTCGGAGTTTCGTTGATTTAGCCATTGCGGTTTCTTGGAGTCCCTAGGTCAACCAGGCCAAAGTCTACCCTGCCTTTTGGATCACAGGGAGATTTGTCACCATGTGACTTTGATACCAAGACAGTGGTTGACCCTGGTATTGGTTTACTCTTAGACGGGTTTCCTAATGGAAACGCGGGACTCCTCCACAGCTAAGGAGACCCTGCTGGGGGGATGAATCCCCCACTGTACACTGCAGCCCAACACCCAGGAACACCTCCCAGCAACAATGAGGTGGTAAACCGTTTGGAGGGCGAACTCATCGTTTTAACATTAAATTCCAGCAAAAAACAAAAAAGCATAGGTTGGTGGGGTCAATGGATGCTCAAATTCTGTACAAAGGGCTGTACTCTGAGGACACCACCATGAAGGCAAAGTGGATGGATCTGCGGCGAACTACTGACGGTTGACTAATAAAGTAAAAAAAAAAACAACTGGATAGAAACTACCAACAAATCCAGAATATCTAGGAGCAAAGCGGAAAGAAGCTAAAGAAAATACCGAAGAATGGACCAACCAAGAAGCACTGATGTAATCGCCACATCTCCAACAAAGACTGCATAGTGTAATGGTGAGTTTCCGTGGGAATCCGGATTGCTAACGTCGAAACCATCGCGTATGATTGACTTAACGGTAGACACATCTTTCGTTAGTATCGCCAAAATCAGTTCATTCTGAAATTGTTAGTGAAAAGATTGTCAGTGGATGGTTACAAAATCATATGTCCTTGCGGGTAAGAAATTAAAAACGGTGGGAAACTATGTGAAAACCGTCCTGCGAAATCGTAGCTGGTATGTTCCAAATGGTGACGAGCCTAAATCTCCACTAAGAGGCTAAAATACGAAGAACATAAAGATCATTCCTATATAAACGTAATTCGCCAAAATTTTTCCCATGCTGTTAT
This sequence comes from Angiostrongylus cantonensis, assembly GCA_009735665.1. Classification (NCBI taxonomy): domain Eukaryota; kingdom Metazoa; phylum Nematoda; class Chromadorea; order Rhabditida; family Metastrongylidae; genus Angiostrongylus; species Angiostrongylus cantonensis. The sequence goes on from MQTX01000038.1 coordinate 2,474,176, forward strand.
TGTCATTTTAATTTCTCATTCCTTTATTATTTTAAGCTATCGAGTTCGACAGAAAAACAGAAGCAGAATAATCGGATAAGATGCTCACTTCAACACCTGACGTCATTTCAGTAGAATAAAAAAATTGAAGAGCATTTGATTGAACTGGTCCCTTTAACTTGTAGTTCTTTGAGCCATAGTCTAAAATAGATGATTAGAAGCTGTACTACGAAAAAATATTCACACAGATACGAAGATGCATCCGATTCATGTATAACCTAACCCATTTGACTACTTGCGCTGTATGAGTGCCATTCGGCTCATCTCGTCCTACAAGTTGCTTTTCAGTTATCAAAGAGAACTTAGTGATGCCTTTTTCAAACGAAGAGGAAGAAGCAACGTATATTTTAACAAAACGTATTTAATTAGGAACCCAATCTGAAATGGAAGTAGTTTTCTCGAAAACCCGTCCGCATTAAATTGTTGACATCCAAGAAAACCCAAATGTGAGGAGGACAATATTCTCAAGGAAAACGTTCTTTCATTGAGGTTTGAATTCCAGATTGCCAGTAACCACTGAAAATTGAAAAAGAAAAGTGGAGCTAAATAGAATCCTTAAGACAAAATCCAAAAATCATCAACACTTTATCCAATCAGTTTGTTCTAAACAGATTTTCCGACTTCAATTCCACTAGGGCTAATATAAACCTTAGGATCACCAGATGGTGTCTAACGTTATTTTCTTGTAATTAAAAAATGCATTGATGGAGAGCCATATAACCCAGGACTTCAAGGGCATGAAGGGGACACATGAAGTGAAAATATAGCTACAACATCAACTTAGTTGCTTTAATTTCTTGAAGAAATCACCAAATAAACACAGATCAAAAAGCACGTAAAAATTTCACGAAGCGACCACTGACGTCAGCTAAAACTCACGGGTCTCGTGGTGAATGGTCAGAGCTCGTCTGTGATGGCGACGTCTGCGGCGGAGCGCCATCGCGCCGGCGACTGAGCCTCTGGAATGACCGCCATGAGGTTGCAGTAGAGTTACTGATTAGAGTTAAATTGTAAAAACATGATTAGATACGTTGAAGTTGTTGTACATGGAAGAAATGATTACGGTGTGTTGCTGAACATGACAAAACTGGGATCTGTTGTGTTTTTGTCAAGCTCGCACGGGGTTCGCTTCGGCGGATTTGCCTTCTTCAGACCCTGAAAGATCAAGTTCAAGGCAATCTAGTGAGTCATACACCTCTATAACCAAACGGAGAAGGCGCTGAACCAAGATCTCAATCACAATGAGAAAAACCGCTTCTTCACCCACTCATTGCCTTCATGAGCCTTCCACCTAGTAGTCCACATTGTTGGCTAATGTCCCTGTCGTTAAGATATCGTTGAAATATTAGTCTGAGCTACCGGTGTAGATCAGTCTCTGGTCAATGCGCCATGCATCCGATTCCATTCGTAGTATCGTTGGACGTGATTAAATGCATATCTGGCCTATGCAATGATTCGCGATAGCCTACCGATGCATGGAGCTAGTGCTGCTATCCTCCCAGACAACTCTGGTACTAATTAACCGTTCCCGGCGGAATCGAAGGCTTCGTGAGTTTATGGAGCGGGCATTGATTCCTTGTGTATTACATGACGCCTCCAACCACTGCGCCACACGCGCCCCTTAGCAACAGTTAGTCACCTCTAACGATATTAATTAACACCGAAAACTTTATTCTATTATTCTTTAGGATCCTTGGAATATAGTTCGCCGCATGGTTTGCCTAACATGTCTAATTTTAGGGATTTACTGTAATCGTTTTTGCTAAATGTATTAGGGAATGTTGAAACTAAGACATTTTAAGGGACCGTTCGTTACCATCACCACTACTAAACACAAAAAAAACCCAGCGCCTTTGGAGGGGGAGCGGTCAAGTCCATTCATCATGCGAATGTAGGCGCGTGTAGTGCAGTGGACTGAGGTGCCCTGCAACGCACACGTGGAATCGACCCCCGCACCCATGGTCCACCAAGCCTTTCATCTTTCCCGGGTCGGCAAATTCATACATGAGTTGTCTAGGAGGATAGCAGCACCGGCTCCATAAATCGGTAGGCCACCGCGAGTCACTGCATAGGCCAGATATGCATTTAATCACCCCAACGATGCTTAATAAAGTCGAATGCACGGCTCATACCCCAAGGATTGATCAACGCCGAAAGCTTTATTCTCTTTTTGCTATGCGGATACATTCGACATGCTACGAATTCTGAACAATAATGGTGTTACCTACAATGATACTAAGATATTTGCAAAACTCTGGGCCGCCAGTGTCTGCAGTGGGGATCGAACTGGCCGTTACCCTTTCCGGGGGCTAATGCATTATGTAATGATGTTCCCTATAAAGATAATACGAGAACACCCCTCTCATTGTGGAAAGTTTTCGGAGTTTACAGAGTTGCCACCCAACGACCACCCTGATGAAAAGTGCGACATCGCTTTGTTGCGAGGAGCATCGTCAAGTGCGCGTTTTTCGAATCCGAATTTTCTTTCGTTGTACGTTCCTTTTATGTTGAGCTCTTTGTTACTTTGTAAGATTATTCCGTTCAAGTAAGTGAAAGAATACTTAGTAAGTGTCAATTTTTTCCTGAAACATCCCGATGCTTCATTTCGGGCCGGAAGGTGTGAGCCTTATGTGACTCTTAAAGTTGTGATGCGTTTTCCTTTTTCGTTTAATATTTGACTTAGATTCATTAATTTAAGAATGGATGTATTACTTGTATATTTAAAGCACAAGTGATAAATATTAAGTAAAGTGAGTTGGAAAATAATTTTCATATCGATTTTTGACAGTATGTTGCTTCTCCTTATGCATTGGATTCAATACAAATGTGTTTTAGGATAACTGGTCCCTAGATTATTTGAACGTTGCTCCACTTAATATTCTTATCGTGCTGCTAGACATCATTCTTTTTCATTTTGTTTTATGGTTACTCTGAAGGATAAAGAAACTTGTTAGGCCGTATAACATATGTCGTCTTTTTTAAAAGTACCTTTCATTAATTTTTTTGAAAGAAAAATTTTCCGGCATGTTCCTCTCTCTCTTTTTCTTTTTTTTTCTTCTTAGGTGCTCTTCCTTAAAGATGAGTAGCTCGTTCATGGAAGCTGTTGCTGGTGATTCCATGGAGAGTGCAGCACAACGGGTTTCCGTTCACATCGAGAACATGATCGACTCAGCTGACGTCTTCAACAAATTGACACAGAACGGTTTGTTCTATGATTTTCAGACTTTTCTCACTGCTACTGAATGAAAAATGTCTAGGATCATCGCCATTTTCGGGTCTTGGCGATAGATTCTATACCAAAGGACGCCTTGAGTTCGTTTTGAAACGGCGGATTCCATTGCCAGATGAGTTAACATATCAGATTCGAAGTGAGTTCTTTATTTAATCGATCACTTCTTCCCCACTATAGCTTCTAGAATTTTCTTTCTTGAGTGTTTGAAGTTATCATAGATTTCCCTCATTAGATATGCGGTCACAGTTCAGCATGGGTTTGTTCACGGAAATCACAAGAGCATGGGTTGTTATCGACAGTGATATATTTATGTGGAATTATGAAACTAAGTAAGTTAAGTTGCCGATTTTTCTTGTTCTCGTGGTCCATAACCTTGATTTCAGCGAGGATCTCGCTTATTTTGATGCTCTCGAGAGTGTAGTTCTGAAAATTGCTTTAGTTCGTGTAAAAGCCGATGTATTTGCAGTGAGTCCGCTTCCTTTTCGTTTCCTTTTCTTATTTTCTACAGCGATTTTGTGAGTTCTTTCACAACTTTGATTTCATTCCCACAATTCCTGTTCAGTTCTGGGATCTCATAGTTTCATTTTCGGAATTTTTCGATATCTATGTTATGCGTATAGCGCAGTGGTCGGAGGTTCCCTGCAGTACACATTGGATCGATCGCGTCCCAGACCCACCAAGTCCTCCATCCCTCCAGGGTAGGCAAATTGATACCAACGTTGTTTGGATTGCACCACTGGCTCGATTGGTAGGCCACCAGGAGTCATTGTAAAGGCCAGAAATGGATTCAATCACCTCCAACGATGTTTAATGAAGTCGAATGCTTGGCGCATCCCTCACGGATTGATCAACGCCGATAGCTTTATCTTTTTTATTTTATCTTCATGACACTGTTCTTAATTAGTCTTCGTAATCCTCTCACTTAAAGATTTATAACTTTAGTCACATATAGCGTACGGTTTGATCGTCGGTACGGTCACAGATCTCTCTCTTTATCCTGTGATTATGGACACAGACACGGTCACCGGTAAACATGGTATCGCTATTGATGCTAGTCATTCTTTCAAAGTATGTTTTATTAACATATATCATTGTTCTTCTTGAAGTTTGATCATTCAACTAGTTGAAAGACAAGCGGAACGAAGGATCCGCACAGCGTGGTGGTGAGCACGTAAACCTCGGAAAGAGTAATAGCACATTCGTTCCCCACCGCAGACAGCTGCGGTCCGGAGTTTTGCCAATATCTTACCATCGTTGTAGTTTGATCATTCATTCTTTATAGGTTGCTCTTGACAATTCTTCGTTGAACGATATTTCATCTACTAATGATGGAAGGATATTTTTTACTGCGGATGACAAGCTTTATGAGTTCGTTTACGAGGTAAAAGAAAAAACTTGTTTTTCCGAATAGCACCTTATTATTAAAACTGCGAAACTTTGCATTTGTGATCAAGTCTGTTTTCATTACAATTCCAGCGTGAAAGAATTAGTGCAGCGTTTATTTTCTTATATGGAGCTACCGTTTCAGCGGACTTCGGTTTTTCCATTATTTAGAATTTTATTTTAACTTCAAAACCATCCAATTCATTATTTCCTTCATCAAGCGTTTGGGCAACCCCCCGGAGCACCACCCGGGGAAGACCCGAACCCCAAGCTCAGTTTTAGCATTGGAGGGTTTTTTTTTCATTTTATTTTATACAACACTGGTCAAGCAACGTCATAGGGGGTGGCGACTAGAGGAATGCTCTGGTTAGTTTAGCCTACTAACGACCAGTTACAAATAGCTCAACATGCCTCAGTATCCCACATACTGTGAGCTCCCGTCTGCGACGTCAGGCTTTTAGAAATCGGCGAGAAACGGTTCAATCTCGGGTTTCACAAACCATTTCAAATCTTTTCTTAGCAGAAAGAGCTGTATTTCATGATCTATTGAACATATTCTTCTTTAAGCACAATGCAGGATGGTTTGGAGGAGGTCGAAAATGCCGTATTGTTAACAAATCAGTGACACTTCTTAGTACTCTGATCCCATTTCTCGGTCCCGGAAATGGTGAGTTGCATCCTTTATACACTTCAGGCTTGGTATAGTCATATAGTCAGTTGTCTATCATCTTTCAACTCATTCGCCTCTTTGTAAGTCATGGGAAAATAGAGTTTTTTTTTGTGAGTCATGTGCAAATGTATCAACAGCTTAATGCAAACAGTTCTCATATACGTCTCCAGCTGTTAGCTTATGTCCGAGAGCTATTCCGTTCTAGTGCGAGTACTAGTAGTTGATTCCGAAGTTCAGCAATTACATCTTCCATTATGCTCTACTTAGTAACGTTTCCCATTCTTGTGTATCTCTGAGGCATTTGTAACAACTTTTTATCAGCTTGATGGGTTACTTGATGGGGTTTAATTCGAAGTCCTTTTCTGAATCTTCTTTGTATATATTTCATACAAATGTAAATTACAGGAAGAGCAGTACTGTCATTGAAAACTCGCTCTCCTGCAAATTTAAAATTTGACAGTTTGTTTTCTTGAAGCTTTTATTACGTTTTTGTGCTAGTCTTAACATATTATCCGTACTAAATGTACTTGCCAGCTGTGGTTCGCTGGCATTTTGATGTGGTTTCAACTTCTGCATTTTCTTTCATTTTTCTTTTGTTATCTTGCTTTAAATCTGAATTATTAGCAAATCTGCATAGTGAGCTTAGTTCATCCCTATCCTTAATGCTTTAGTTATTCCCTCCTGCTATTTTGAAAGCATATTTAAGTGTTATAGTGGTCGTGTTTAATGTTTTGCGTTGGTTTACCGACAACTTTGCGGGGACCAATGGATAGCAGAAGACAAGCATTTACATCGGATGTTTTGACAATTGGCTTCATGAGAGACGTGGAACCTAGCCTATTCTTCATTTTTTCACGATTGTTGTTCATGGTGTTGACCTGGAATATTCTGCGATATGTAAGGGGACTTGCAGCTCCCTATACAGCAAAGTGACGTTGGTATCCTTGCATTTTCATGTGATCTGCGTTTTTACTCTCTTTATTCATCTACTGTTAACTTTTCTCACTACACGACTGAACTATCTGTGTTCATCTTTCGAGATGCGGGGTAGTTTTCCAAGTATGAAAGTCGGTGGCTCCAATGACTGGCTTTCCGTTAACCTCGACACTAATAAATAGTTGGCTGCTATCTTGATAAGCCTACGCGAGTTTGTTACTATACTCCTTATTTAGAAAGCTGACGTTTCGGCAGATCCGAAGCACGTTCTAAGCACTCTGAAGGAGTATAGCAACGACCTCGTGCAAGTTTATAAAGAAAACAGCGAATCATGTAAATCAGCTTTTGATCACTAAAACTTATTGTAGCGAGTGCAGCGCAGTGGTCGAAGACGCCCTGCAATATACATGTATATACAATATACATACGTCGATCCCTGCACTCATGCATCGCCATTGCCCTCCATTTTTTCAGGGTCAGCTAATTGGTACCAGACTTATCTGGGTGTATAGCAGCACTGCCTCGATACATCGGTAATCCACCACGAGTCATTGTAAAGGCCATACATGCATTCAGTCACCTCCAACGAATTGCATATCCTATCTATACAGTGGCAATTGGTAGCCTTCCGACGTGTCAATTTTGTGGTTTTATCCTTACAGGTAAATCTATAAATAGCAACACGTAGCACTCGGAAAGTAGGGGTGCGGGGTCTAACAGGTGACCTGTCCTATATGCGTTGTAGGACTCCTCTAATCACCACACTGCATGAGCCGAAGACCAAGTTATAGAGACAAGAAAAACAACAAACACGGAAGTGAGGAGTCGGTCGATACGGGTGAAACGAGCGATTGTAGGAATAGCAGGCGACTCATAATGCATATAGCATAAGTATAGGAGTGATTCGAGACGCATCCCACAAAATTAGGCGTAACAACAAATGCTTTGTTTAGTGTGTCGGTTTTCTTGTTGTGTTCTGTGATACCTTCGCCACACGGATCCCCCTCATATGAGGGATCTCGAGCCGGTTAGTCGCGAGGCTACATGGTGCGTCCCCAGGTGGCGGATAGGGGGTTAATCGCGGACCAAAAGCGACTTTTGCTTCCCTGAGACGCAGGTGAATCCAGGGTATGAACTCCCTGCTCCTGCTGCGCGGATTTGGCACATACTTTCTGTATTTGCTAGGTGTATTCACACATGCGTGTGTGGGTGCGTTCTCGCTTTATGCGGATTGCATTCTACAAGTCAATTCGGCCAAAATCCTGCAATCAAGTGACAGGAAAGTATATGGGAGGCGGTTAGGAGTCGCCTGCAATAAATAAGTTCTATCTCCATTCTAGGAGAGTCTGGCAAGCTACCCGTGAGTATAACCAGTCCCCAGGCTCGGAGCCCAGCAAGCTATACGTGGGAATCAAATATGCTAAACACAGTAAAAAAAACAGGCCTCATTCTTCTAACCTCGAAATAGCCCCCAATTTCGCAGCGTTGGGTAGAACGAGTACGGAGGCTACTAAAATCTCAAGGTCAATGGAAGCTGCCTGGATCAAGAACTATGGTGACGATCTGTACCTACAATGCACGTACACTTGCATCCGAGTCCTCGCTAGAAGACTTGCTCATGAATACTTTTAAAAAAACGGGCCTCATTCCCCTGACCCCGGAAGAGCCACCAATTTCGCAGCGTTGGGTACGACGAGTACTGAGAGGCTGCTAAAATCTCAGGGTCAGTGGAAGCTGCCTGGATCAAGAACTATGGTGACGATCTGTACCTACAATGCACGTACACTTGCATCCGAGTCCTCGCTAGAAGACTTGCTCATGCAAGCAAGAATGATAAAGCGTCATCGTCATCGGCGTCGGTGAGAACGACGTCATCGGGCTGGCTGAGACGAGACGCGCCACCCATTCAACGCTGTCTGTGACACTAGAGAAGACTCTGTGACACCAATTGCTTCTTCAGTCGGCAGCCCTTTAGAAACAAATAGGAGTTCCAAATTAATAAGTAGTCGTGTCATTGCTGATGCTTGCTGCGTTAATCCTTTTCAGAATGTCTGTGAAATGTTCAAGTTTTCCATCGATATTCAGTGCAGTTTTGTTTTTTATGGATGAGTTTAAAAGATAAAAAGGATAAAGCTCTCGGTGTTGATCAATCCCTGACGGATGCGCCATGCATTCGACTTCATTAAGTATCGTTGGAAGTGATTGAATGCATATCTGGCCTTTACCATGACTCGCGGTGGCCTGTCGATGTATCGAGCCAATGCTGCTATCCTCCCAGACAAGTCTGGTACCAATTTGCCGACCCCGGAGGGATGGAAGGCTTGGTGGGCCATGGGCGCAAGGATCGATTCCACGTGCGTGTCGCAGTGGCGCCTCCAACCACTTCGCTACATGAGTCCTTTTTCATTGATTACACTTAAATATTTTCTTTCTTACTGCAATGCAGTTCTTTTAATCATTCGATAGATTGTCGGTCATAAATGTTTGACCATGAAAAACTACTCTCTACGCTCACTTATTGACAAAAAGTTCATTGAACGAGTTTTTTTTTCCTATCAACGAGTTAAAAGTTGAGCGTTGTAATTAACACTAAAGGTGGACATGCATTGAGTGCAATGCATTTTTTCGAGGATACTTTGGCTAGTTTCAACTGTAAATGGGCATAATCAGGTGATATTTATCTTGGTTTGCTGAAATATAGTTTTAATATTAAAATCTGCAAATCCCTTTTGTAAGTTATTTTATTCTATCCGGATGAGGTTTTTATTTTCTGGAATCTACGAAACGTTTTTTCTTCACTTTTTTTTGCGTCGAAATTCAAATATTTACTTCGAAGTCACTTTTATATAAGGGATTTAGTCCAAGAGAATACAGTGGTATTACTTAAGGTATGTGTTTATTGCTGATGCATATCCTTTGGAATTTTTAGGGGTTCATATGTGTTTTTTCCCATCTCATTTGTTATTGAGAATTTTTGTCTCACACATGTTCAACATTAACAGAGGAGCATTTTATAGACAGCATAGATCTTGTTATCCTCTCATTCTGTGATACAAGTAATGATTATACAGAGATCGTTTTTGCGATGAGAGCGATGGGGCTGGAGGTTTTAGCCCTTGAGTTACATTAATAATCGAGAAGTTATCTCTAGTTGTTAAAAAACCAGTTTCGACATTGTATGTTGAACTGACTGAAGTTCATTACACCTTTAGATTGAATTAGTACTCTGTGGCTAATCTTTTAAACTATAAATCACTGTCTTGCTGATAAAAAAGTTGTCACTTATTTCAGAAGAACTTGAACAAATAGCAGTGGACCGATCTAGAAATATTCTATACTGTTTGGGAAAAAATGGCACTATTCAGGTAGTATCTGGGACTTCATCTGTTCTTTTTTCTATCTGACTTTGTTGGTTGTTTTTTTTTCTCAGAAGATGCATTACTTTTTCGAGTTAGGTTTTCGATCTGGGAGCTGACGGCGCACAGTGCTCGAGGGTGTGTGTCGTCACTGCGGGTCAGATTGCGGTATGCACTTTCCAGTATTACGGGTCTAGTGATTGTTCTACATTTCTGACTGTTTTCCATGAATTCAATGTGATTCAAGAAGAGGTTCTTCCAGAGTGAAGCTCATTTGTTGACTCAATATGGCCACGAAGAAAGCACTTTCACTAATATCACGACAATTTGTGCTCTTGAGGCGGAACAATCTAACCAGCTGAATTTGGTAGTGTAAGTAGTTTCGACATATTTTATATACTCCAAACTTTATTTTTAGGTAGCTATTACCGTTAAAGGTGTTCGGATATACTTTTCTGTTCTGGCGCGAAGTGTGGCTGTTTCTGGGTCACAGGAGCAATATCTATCACAATTGTCATGCAAGGTATCCTGCACTGTTCGTTGATTTATTTTTTCTTTAATTTTTGGACGACTCGTGTTGATATATAATGTGTGGATCCTGAATCTTTTTGCGCTTGATTTGCTTCCTTTCATTCACCATCTACGAACGCCTTCGAACTGCTCTCGTGTACATTTAACTACTGCTGTCCAATAGTTTTTCTTTTTCTTCTCTGTCACGAACGTCGTCGAATGCCGATCGAATCGATTTTCCATGGTATTCTGAGATTGCCGTGCTAAAGCGTTCCTACTTGGACTAGAGAGTGTAAATTGTTCCCAAAGTAGTCTGGTTCTAACTGTCCTACACCGGAGAAGTGAGAGGTTTGCTGAGCCCCGTGCGGGATCGAACCATCACCGTGCTCGTGGTGAATGTCTTCACCATTACTGAGTGCCCTGTTCTGCTTAGTTAAGTGTATGCAAGTATAATCTAAGCAACCAACGCTGATGAGTCCTCTTTGATACATTTTTGATATCGGCCACCAAGTGAGTCCTCAGACTTTTCCATCTTTCAGAATCTCTCTCAACAGGAAGTTCGACCGCAATGCCTTCGAGTTGCTCACGTAAGGTTTTCACCCGGTGTTGCCCCCACGTCTATTTATTTGGATACACCACAAGGAGTTTCTGTTGCTTATAGCGACCAAAGTACTGTTCAGTTTGTCTCGTTGTCACAGTTGTTGGGTGAAATTGTTTTTTATTGATTATTTGAGGTTCATTTATATCACAATGTCAGGTGTTTGTGTTATGGCCACTGCTAATCGCCACTTAGTGTGGGCCTTATCAGATCTTTATCATCCCTACAAAAACATACACTGTGAATCCATGGTGAGTAAAATTTTGAAGTTCGTTTTTCATGCCAACCAATTTTTTTGTATCCTTTTATCCTAGAGTGATCTACAAGTTGCTGGAAATGTTTGGGCTATAACTCCTGTGTCGGATAAGGTAATGTAACGGTACTTTTTTCCTATATTAGAATTAATTTAGTTGCCTTGTCCCATCTTACAGACATTTCCGTATTATTTGAGCTCCTTTTCACAGATATACGTTACCTTCACGATACCTTTTCAATAGGTAGTTTAGAATAGTTCTATTCATAGCTCTAATATGATTTCTGATTTTGCCTGGAGTGTTACAATTTTTGTTCTGTTCCTAGCTATTCGGTCTGTAGTATTCGTTTAAGGCTCTTCGTTATCAGCCTCCTGAACCAGGCATGATTGCAAGAGTGTTACCTCATCCATTCTTCCGTCAATCCATTGAGACCAAGCCGCGTTTGCTTATTTGTACCAATGAGGTAGTTTTCAACAAGTGTATTTTAAAGGGTCTTTCCCCAATTTATCTCGTTATAGATGCATTCTAGATAATTTGAAATATGATAGTGTACTTATATTTTTTAGGAAATGAGGTGAGTCCGGAACCGATACAACTTTTTTCACCTTGTTTTTTAAATCCAGTGTTCCATTTAGAAATGTAGTAGTTGTAGCTCTGCCATTTTATACTTACTTGGATACTTGGGTGGCCTGTCTTCACTGGTTGTGCGGGCCCCAGCATAATTACCATTTTTTCGGAGTTTTACTGATTAAGCCACTGTGGTTCCCTGAAGTCTTGGGATCAGCCTATCCAAAGTCTACCGCAGATCGTTACCACCGCAGGCAGTCACCGCTTTTGTGGATCAGAGAGAGATTTCCCTGCACGTGAATAGTTTGATACCAGGACTTTGGCGGATCTTGGTATTGCTTTACTCTTAACTAGGCTTCCTGATGGAAATGCTGGACTCCTCAGCCTTTGGGAATCTGATGGGAGAATGAATCCTCTGCTGTATGTAAGTCGCAGCCTGGCACCCAGGAACACTTCCCAGCTACGACGGGTCGGTAAATTGGAGGGCCGTTTTGTAAATTAAGATAGATTCAGATCATAGGAAATTTTTAATTTTGGTGTTTAATCTGTTGGAAAACCTATTCCTATCAGTAGAAGTATTTTTTCCACTTTATTCTTATTAGTATAAGGATTTTGTTCAGTTTAATCGCTTGGTCCTACTTCATCTACTTTCAATTTTTTTTTTTTTTGTTGCAACGTAAGGTAGTTAACAAGGAGTTCTGCCGTTACCACATGATATCTCTTTGTCAGGGTGAGATTATATAAGGAATATACCGTTTTAAGGGTATTCACGAATTTGACTACGTTACCCCTCGCGAAGCTTTACGCGAGGCGTTATTCGAAGGTGGTGCTGATGGTCGAGCGACAGTCGATCTGTGGCAGCACTTCGGAGCAACAGAAACACTTGTGTTGGCTTTAACTATCCTTACTAGTGATGTACCTATTGATGAAAGGATTAAGGAAAAGGTATGTTGCAGAAAAATTGATCCTATATTTGTTGATCTTCTTTATATTCTAGGCTGCTTCCTTGTTCTTTGCTTTCAAAGACGCACCTGAACTTGTAGATGTGGAACAAATGCATGAAACAGACTCTACGTGGTCACCAGGGGATAGCATACTTGAACTGAAATACAAGATGAGATGTGCGGTTTCTTTTCTTTTTTTTATCTCATTCCTTTCCTGATTATAGTTTTGTAATGATTTCTTATAAAGCTTTAGCTCCTTTACAAGCGTCGACTCCTCGTTTCGACAGCTATTCGAATATTATAGCCTCATCACCTTTTTGCCCATCAAGTGAGTGACCATCGATTGTTGCTTCTTTTCAGACTTACTATGAAATACTTTTTAGAGTTGGTCTTTTTGTTCTTAGGAGTGGCTAAGGTGTAGGGTATTCCTAGGTACTTAAAATGTTTTTTATTATTGGTTCAAAGCTTCAGTAAGAAGCTGTACAAGATATGAACATTGGTCTGCAGTACTGTGGTTCTAAAGAAATTTCTGACAGTGAGAAAACCTCTCGCTAGTGGTGGACAAGGGTACCAGCATTCGCCAAGTCGTAAGCATGACGCACTGTACTACTACTTTTCACGCCTTGTGTCTCCGATTTGGAACCATCCTGTTTGCCGAGTGAAGAATGGAGTAGTAAGTCTCTATCGTTTTCGATGTGACGAATTTATCAATATTTTTGGTTGTTTTGTATATGATACAAAAAATTTTTCTGGAAAATCATACTTTTTAGCTTGTTACATCATTGAGTTCGCAAGAAATGGATTGGCTATCAGCTGAGTTGCGAAAACTTAGTGAAGTTATGGATAAATATGGTCTTGTTCCAAAAGCGGATTTTACGTGGGAGAACACAAGCACTGGGAAGATGAATTGTGTGTATTCCATTGGCATTGGATTTTCTGTTTGTGAAGTTTCTGGTGTTGAGGAAAAAACCAATATTGAATTTCAGTTTGCAATGTTAATCGTTCTTTTAGTGCAAGCCTCAAACTTGGAACGGCAGTCGATCATCTCTCTCAAAAAAGTAATCGAGTTTTCGGCTGTGAGTAATGTTTTCTTTTCATTATTTGTCACTGTTGTCAATCACGGTCCTGATCCACGAGATCCACATCTTCTTGTTAGGAAGTCCTATCACTATGGTCGTCGGCGAACTCATTCGATTTGAAAGCGATTTCCGCTAGTATGGATCCCACCACTCTTCCTGCACTGGCTAGTCGTCCTTTCTGCCACCTTATATGTGATGCTCAACATCTCAACGGCGATCTCATCAGAGCTATGATTAGGTGAATAAAACTCCGAATATTTTATATTTTTGGAAAGTATTGTCCAGTATTATCTATAGATACTTTCTCGGTGATGAAGCAGGGACAAAGGACCTATCGGAACGACTTCGTACGTTATGTCCTACTTTGTATTCCAAAGTAAGTTTATAGGAGTTGTTTTTAGATGTTTGTTAAGAGGTTTCGTTCTTCTCTTATGCTGCGAATGCTTTTTACTACAGGATGACGCATGCGTTACTAACGCCATGGAGCAACTTAAGTTGGCTTCCCAAGCTAGTTCAGGAGAAGTTCGTCGAAATCTTATAGATCGTGCGTGCGAATTATTTCAACAGTCCATTGAGAAAGTTTCTCTGCCTATCGTTTGCCGAACTCTGATCGAATGTAAGTTTGCGTTCGTAGTACAACAAATGCGAAATAATAGCCCGCAATTTAAGTGTCTGCCTTCGAACAGCTAGCAGACTTGTGCTTGTTGAAAGCAAAACGGGACGACCCTAAGCAACTAGCACTGATGTCGTACCGTCACGGTCGAACTGCTGAGGACCGTGAAGTGCAGACTGCAGAAAAACGGCGAGCAGAAAGCTACAAGTGGGTTACGGAGTAGTTGCGGGTTGTTCACTTGCTTCATTGCCCATAGTCTTTATTCTTAAAGAGACGACCGAGAACTGCTTCTAGGTTCCACACATTTTTTTTGTTTACCAGGAGTCGGTTTTGTATTCATTAATACGACTTCATAATGTGGTTCTTGGAAAACTCTTAGTTCCTAATTATATTTAGATGCATAATGGATACATTAGATGATCTCGAACCGGCTTCAAGATCACCGCAAACGTCTCCTGACAACGTAAGTACATTGTCATTGGGGTGGCAAATCTCTGGACTGACTATCTATTAAGCTCGGCATTGATGAGTGATTCATTGTTCATGATTCATTGATTCAGTGCCTGCGAAGATTAAATTGATAGCAATCTACTCATTCAAACATTTTAATAACCTCAGCACATAAAACTTCATACATAAATTCTATTCACATAATAAACAACTTTTTTTTAAAACAATCACCGTCTTCTTCTTTATAAATCTTCCAGTTTTCTAAAAGGCTCGCTGATTTTGTCTTCCGAAGTTATAAAACTGTTTGAGTGAGTAAATTGCTTGTCAATTTGATTTCTCAGGCTCTGAAGAAGGCGAAACTGCCGAAACGTCAACTATTGTAGATAAATATCGTAAAAACAAGCTCTTATCTCCCACGTTCACATTGAACAACACAGAGTCTTTGCACACTCACCGCTTTCGATGAGCCCTCCACTTAATGTGTTATGTGGAGACGAATCACACAGTGTTCACATGGTAACGTAACGTGCCCACCCCATCAGAATAACAGTCTTATATACTGCCCAATATCATGCTGAGTTCCTCTCTGCGGTTCATTTTCGAATTCTTGGAATTAGTTCAGAATGCCTCGAGAGCTTTACGCGCACTACGGGTTCTAACTAAAAAAAAAAAATGAAAATGAATCATAGCAAAAATGTAGTTTTTGTCATCTCCATTGAGCGCACGTAGTCTAGTGAACAGCTGCTACGCGTGAAAGTGGCGAATGGAGTTCACCTGTTTCTTTCGTTTCTACCATTTATTCTCAACCTTCTCATTAGTACATTTAGTTAATTAGTTAAACCTGTGGTGATTGTTAAGGATATCAGTTTTTGATGAGTAGTCCACTTTTTTAGAATTAATTACTTTTACATGCTTTTTATGACGTTTTTTTTATTCATTTAAAAAATCATTGGTTTCTTCCGATGCACTCTCTTCTTTCATATGCATAGGCAGTGCAAGTGCTGTAAACAGCGCAATTATGTCTTCAGAAACAGTTTAAAACATTTTAACGCTAACCAAATATTGGAGAATTAATCTGTTTAGCTTACTGCCTTCGACTGAGAAGACTTCGGATAGTGGAAGTATCATTTGTGTCACCAGTCGTTTGTCGAATGATTCGACTTCCATTTCTCCCTGTCCCGTGCAAGAGAACCCATTTTTGGCTCCTGATACTGACTCGTAGCTTGCCTAGCTTGTAAATCTCCCACAAAATAAACAAGGACCTTACTTATTGAAGGGGTTTTCTAACCGCCTCCTACGTATCTACTTCAAAGTAACTTGCTTGCAGACTTTTGGTGAAAGTGATTTGTAGAATGTAATCCACATAAACGAGAACACATCCCGCATGCATGCAAGCATGAACAGATACAGAAACAGGAACAAAAGAACAAACACGTGAACACGGAAACTACGTGTCAAATCAGCGCAGCAGAAGCAACAAGTCCTTCCCGTGGATCCACCTGCCTCAGGAAAATATGGTCGCAGTTGGTCTGATATTAATCCCTTATCCGCCATCTGAGGAGGCCTCATGTTGCCTCGCAACTAACCGAAACGAGATCTATCTTGGAGAGAGATCCATGGATGGTAATGGTGTTTGCACTTTTTGCAATATAAGTTTTTTCTTTTCTTAGTTTTGTGCAACAAGAACTTCTGTTCGTGCTACTTTTATAGCGTTCTTCCCACTCCCTGCGGTTCATCTCACAACGTTGTCGGTATTGAGGAATCTGTTAGCGATATCAATAATGTTGTAATCGATAATGTCAAGGCTATGAAACCGTTCTTGGTTTGGGTAGATTTTCTCTTGTATTCATTGTTCATAACCAGTTCTCCATTTCTATCTGCGGAGTCTCGTATGATTGATTATTTAAATCGTCTATTTCATATAGTTATGCTGAGAAAAAAATTTCATTCAAAATTTTCCGTGAGCATTCAAATGCTAAGGATCAGTTTTGTTTTAGCTTGGAATTCTTCAACAAGTGTAAGAGTGCTTATCCATTTATGGAGTCAACAAGCACTTGCCACAGTTTGGTTTTCCACTTCTCTTCCACAATTCCACAAATTGGAAGTTCACCGAGAAATTACGTTAATAGTTCGTAATGTTAACGATACATTTGGCCAGAGAAGCTTTAGTGATGCTTCGGTCAAATCTTTACTTCAAAGGTTTTTGTTGGAGGTGAGATTTATGAAGAATGTGCATTGTTTTCGCTGATAACTACCTAAACACGTTAATCGATACGGATCCAGAGAAGATGGCTCAACGGTTTGAATAAGTGCTACACTTAGAAACAGGAACAGTGTCAGGTCATCTCAGCGGATTTCATCACCTAGAAGAAAAAAGAAAAGCGGCAAATGTGTGCTGCTTGTTCAGAGTTTCGTTTCCACAAGGAAAACTCCATTTCTGATCCAGTCAATGTATGTAGTGGCGGACATTGTGCATAACAGTTGACGAAGGTCAACCACCACCATTTCCGGAAAGCAAATTAACACTGGAGTAAAGTGGTTATGACGCCACAACTTTTTGATCGCCGAGAGGAAAATATAATGTAGTAATAATGTGAATAAAGATAGTAATTCAATGCAAAATAATTTAGTAGGTTGAAGAAAAGGACAGTACTAGTGGATACATCAAATTTCGATCGCAAAGAAGAGTAAAATTTACCCTATTATTTGGCCGCAGTAAAGATAATGATCAGCGTTGAGGTTAATACAAATCGGCCCAGGGAAGTAGAATTCCGTGTTCCATTCGTTCGTGTCTTTTGCCAAAGTTAGTTAGTTAGATTAGCTCGAGGAAAATGAAGAGTGCCAAAGTTTTCGTACAAGGTCTTTTAATGTTACTGTTCTTGTAGACAACAAGACTCGATTGGCAATGATGCGATATTTTAACAAAACAAACCGAAATTATTTGTTTTAGGAGGTATTGATCTAAGGAGCGAAATATAAATAAGCAGTTTCAGGTTTTAAATTCCGAGTTGATAATGTCGCGTATAATATCTAGTGACGATGAACTCGCTCATGCAGCCTTATTCCGATGGATGCTTGAGCGCAACAAGGCAAATTTGATTCTTCAAGTGAGCTAAATTTATTAATTTTACGCCATTTTTACTTTTTTCTACATCAACAGCGTTGTTCATCCAAATTTCCTTAAACGGCAAACTCCATATAGTTAAATATCAGTTTTTTTTTTGTAAATATCGATTGTATCAACTTTTTGCTTACTGCCTAGTACAGTTTTTCGCGGCAGGGTGTTATGTAAAACATAACCACCATGATGCTGAGATATTTACAAGCCTCTGGACCCGCAGGTGTCTGCGGTAGGGATCGAACACGCCATTACCCTTTTCGGGGGATAACCCGTTCAACACCATGCCATGCGGATCTTTCATTTCGCCTTTCTCTCAGATAGTTTTTCATCTACCAGTGCCGTCAGTGATCAGTCATCAACGGGATTGATCTGGGGAGTACACTGAACTCAGTTATCCAGGGATCAGTTCCGTATACGGGAGAAAGGTGAAATGAAGGACCCGCACGGTGTGGTAGTGAACGCGTTAGCCTCCGGAGAGAGTAACATCGTGTTCGATCACCACTGCAGACATCTGCTGCTCAGAGTTTTGCCAATATCTAAGCATCATTATATCAATAGTATTTGTTGGCTTATACAATTTTGCACTGAGATCAATCATTACAAGAAACTCCAGTTCGGTAGTGCCTACATGTCGAAATTTTTAAAACTTTTAGTTGTTGTGGTTACTCCATAGTTATTCACTTCGTGAACTCGCTAATAAGTAGACCATGCATCGTTAAGAGAGAGAATTCTAATTAACGTAGTTTATTATCCATGGACTTTTTTTATATTTGAGCTTTAAAAGTCGAATA
Source organism: Angiostrongylus cantonensis (assembly GCA_009735665.1). Lineage (NCBI taxonomy): Eukaryota > Metazoa > Nematoda > Chromadorea > Rhabditida > Metastrongylidae > Angiostrongylus > Angiostrongylus cantonensis. The sequence continues at coordinate 2,492,719 of MQTX01000038.1, forward strand.
AAGCGTCGTGTATCTAGAATAACATTAATTTGTGTTAACTTTTTGCCACTCACAACCACTTTGTGTAACCCACTCAGAAGCCAATTATTTGGGTGAATTTGCGCTGTTATTATATCTGAAATTTACCTGTAACTCCTTTCGTTTTATTAAATTGTATTTTTACAGCCGTATTGTGTTATAGAGTAAGTCACCATTTGTGGAACAGTTTCTCATCCATGAAATCAGTACCGGTCGTGGCCAGCGCTACTTAGAGCTGTTATGGCGATTCTACGAAAAAGCTGGATATTACGACAAAGCGGCCATGTTGCTGAGCCGGTTGGCTGACAGCGAAAAGTGTGTTAGCTTTTGTTGTGATAACGAATTATATCCTAATTTATCCCTAGCTTAAACGGTTATGATACAGGATTCTGCGTGATGAGAATAGTTTGTATCGGATATCACTCATTGCTTTGCAACATGGAGAGATTTTGCTTTTATTTAGCGTGGACATTTCTTTATCACAACGTTTCGCATATCTCTCACACGCCATCATATGTGCCCAAGCAAGCACCGATACGAAGACGAAGGCCATGATTCAAGAATTCCGCGACAAGGTCGAAGTTGCACATATTCAAATGGCAATAAAGTAAGTGAAGTTTTAGATCTACCTCGGTGGTGAAACTTGTACGATATGTGACACTTGTCACTTGTTACTGTCAAATTTAACCACTTATTTTCGTGTTATATAACTCCTTTAGAAGATTAATTATACTTTGCGCTAGTGTTGAACAAACTTCTCTAGTCTCATAGCTGTCACATGTAGCACAGTGGTTAGAGGTGTGCTTGCAGCAGGGTAGATGGTCTCGGTTTCGATACCCTGCCATGGGTTGTCCAAGCTCTCCATCTCATTAGAGTCAGAAATGTTGTACTAGACATGTGTTGGAGGATAAAACTTGACCCCATACATCAGTTCTCTCACACAATTCGTTGTCTAAACCATATATATGGTTAGTCACTCTTTTGACGGTTAATGGAGTGAAATACATAAATCTTCATTAGGAACTGATTAATCAGCACCGAAAATTTTTTAAAGTCATCTTTTTATATCATTTCGAACTCGAGATTTTTTCATTTTTTTTGTCGTGGCTCCTGTATTGGACACACAAGAGCTCCAGAAGTGTCATTCATGTCTGCTTCTGAAAGGCTTGCGATAAAACTTTGTAAATACAAAATTCCTGTTCCAAATGCGAGCCTTAATGGAAAAAGAGAAAAATACATCCCGTTAAGTCTAGGGAGTTAATCGTGGTGAAACTTGAGAGCTTGAATTTTGTAGACAAAATTCTATGAATTCTAATATATTTAGTGCAATTAATAAAATTCACTACGACCTGAAACATATTAGTTTGAAATTGAAGGCGGCTCTTATTTTCGTGTTATATAACTCCTTTAGAAGATTAATTATACTTTGCGCTAGTGTTGAACAAATTTCTCTAGTCTCATAGCTGTCACGTGTAGCACAGTGGTTAGAGGTGTGCTTGCAGCAGGGTAGATGGTCTCGGTTTCGATACCCTGCCATGGGTTGTCCAAGCTCTCCATCTCATTAGAGTCAGAAATGTTGTACTAGACATGTGTTGGAGGATAAAACTTGACCCCATACATCAGTTCTCTCACACAATTCGTTGTCTAAACCATATATATGGTTAGTCACTCTTTTGACGGTTAATGGAGTGAAATACATAAATCTTCATTAGGAACTGATTAATCAGCACCGAAAATTTTTTAAAGTCATCTTTTTATATCATTTCGAACTCGAGATTTTTTCATTTTTTTTGTCGTGGCTCCTGTATTGGACACACAAGAGCTCCAGAAGTGTCATTCATGTCTGCTTCTGAAAGGCTTGCGATAAAACTTTGTAAATACAAAGTGCATTTTCCTTTTTCTAAAAGGTTTGAATTTTCGACAAGCTGAAAGCTATAGTTAAAGTAACGCTTTAGAGCAGTTATGCATAACTCTAGAGCCATAGAGCAGGGAATTTTCTATAATTGCATCAAGCTCTCAACCGTTTAAGTGCTTTGTTTATCAGACAATATGTAGGAGCCGACGGAGATTGGGCATCGGGCCGTAAGTTTTGAAAAAATATTGAAAAAGAAGAGATAACAGTTAACAGTGATAATAATGGTAAAAAGGATACTAAATAATACACAATTGCAAAAAATTGTATGCATTAATGGTATATTACTAACCTGATTTCAGGGAATGCATGAACGTTCAAACACCGAGGCAACAAGGATTGGTTAAATTGCTTGATGGACCCATTCTTCCGCTACAAGAGCTACTGCAGAAATTCGCGGTCGGTCATTTGCAAAGTTTTATTTTGTTTTTCTTTTAGCTCCTCTATAAACGGTGCCTGATATGTCTAAGTATTTCTGAGAATTCAGATTCCTTACGAACTATATAAGGTTCAATTGGCTATATTTCACTGTGCCAATCTTTACCGTGAGGAACCTATAATGGCTGTTTGGGAGAACATTATTCAGTCAGGTAAATATTTGTGGGCAAGGCAATAATTTTCTATTAATCTATAGAATCTATAGCCTAAAGTAATGTAATAATTGACTCTTTCCAGAGTTCAAACATGACGGCGAAGTTTCGGAGCGTCTTTTATGTACACTGCACGAGTTAAAAGCGATTTATGAATCCACAAAGTATTTTCCACAAAGTCAGTTACATCATTTTACTGAAGTAAATAGCCTTAATCTTAGTTATCGTATGGAATGGACGGAATAAACAATGCCTGGATGACTCATTTTGAATTGCTTTGCGAGTTCAAGCGCTTGTTCTCATTTCTCTTTTTTTTTTGCTACCTCCGTCAACTTTATAATCGCTATCGTGTTTCTGTTCAAATGCAGTTTAACGCTGTGATCTTCTCTAATCGTCACTAATGCTGTTTAACCTTTTCATGACCACGCGCATTGATTTCAATATGTACCCTGCTGTACGTTTCGGACTGTACATCTTGATTTCAGTGCGCATTTCAATTGCGCTCCAGTGTTACGCGCGCAGTCCGACGAGCCTGAAACGCGGAAATGTTCGCGGTAATAAAAGGTTCATCCCTTTGTACTGTGAGAACTATTTACTGCACATGGTTGACCAAAATGGCTTTTTTTCAATATTTCCACGCAATTACATTACCTTTTGATCACATGACGCCTTCACGACCCTTTGTAGACAATCTATGGCTTCTCGAAAACAGATTTTATACTGGAGCTGATCCATGGAAGGTATCAGCCGTACTTGCAAGAAGCCGTTTCGGATGGTGGAATGGAATCGATGGTTATAAAAAATGTGAAAGGGACACAGAAATGCACTTCATCTATCATATAAAACCATGAAGAAGGCTGATAACGTCGTGGTTAGATAATGGACGAATTTTTTTATCACACACTCACAGAGAATTATATCACACACAACACGTGTCCAAGGACATGGGCACACCCAGAAGAGTACAGCGGATGTGTGGAAATTAGGTAGACATGGAAAAAATTGAGAGAAACGAACAGTAAAACGATAATCTCAAGAAGCCAATACTTCGTGCCTCTTACGCGAGCTCGTGGACTGTACACTTCGATTTCGATGCGCATTTCAACTACCCTCCAATTATATTGAGCCCAACGAGCCTGACACGTGAAAATGGCACCGGCCATAAGAGGCTTAATGGTGATCGGGTGTGATTTTCTTTGAAAACACATGATAGATGTGTTAAGGTGTTTCCAGGTCGTCACCAAAGGCAGTTGCCGACCTTCGCAGATCGGAGAGACGTGAAATAAAAATTGTCTCGAAATGTCTGAATATATAAAACCTATTATGTAATTTTTATGTACTGTCCATTTTTTTTTTCACGGCAGGGTATTGGGTGAAATACAACCCCAATGATGCTGGTAAATTTCCAAAACGTGGATCTCAGGCCGGATCGAACCGCGACTACCCTTTCCGGGGGCTGACGTGTTACCCACTGCACCCACTGATACCCTCGTTTCGCCCTTCCCTCAGTCAGTTCTCTACATAACGGTGTCATCAGCAATCACCTGTCAATGCAAATGTTGTAAAAATGACCACTAAAGGCTGTCAGCACCATGGTTGCACAAGCTTTTTTCCCATCACACATAAGAGTTATCGAAATCGTGGATAGATATCTGGAAGAACTCAAGAGATAACGTAGAATATAGTGGAATTAGGCAGCAGAAAGACTAAACAGAAACTAAAAAGGGAATTAGTCTTTGAAAACTGCTTTGTGATGCAAGAACTAAAACAAAAACAGCGACATTATTTGCTCTGTTGCAGAGGGACCTTTATGAATTGAGTCCAATTTACGTCACGTTCAGTGAGAAAGTTATATACTGTTACATGCGGACCTCACGCAAAATATGGTGCCTTCATGAATCTCTCAATAGTTAATATTATTAATATGTGAGCGTCAATGTTTAGATTTTATACTTCGGCGATTACTCGAGCTAGGATCTGGTCTAAATGGTCGTCTAAAGAGATGTTTTCTTCCTGCCTCTTTCTTTGTTAACCTCATCTCCAAACTGCATATCAGTTTCATAGATTTCGTCGATCTCTTATCTTCTGAATACAGGTCTGTTGCGTTTATGAATATGCTTTATTTATGATCAAATACACATTGACCTTAAACACTTGGCTTAAACTTAGTTTTTTTTGGGACACCTTTTCCCATGATAGAATGGTGAATTATTGAGGAGACTTATGTACAGACGTATAAAGGTACTGTAACGACAATGATGCTGAGGAAAAGCATCCATCTTGCCAAACTTGGATCCTAGGCCAGTTTCTAAACCGCAGTCACCCATTCCGTGAGCTCATGGGCTACCGACTGCACCACCGCACTATAGTTGCATGCTCAACGTTGCGAAAATAAATCATTGTAAATGGGCTAGGTATTGACAAATGTGCTTTGGGGCAGTCTCCTGTTCCTAAAACTTATTCTCAAAACGTTCTATTCTAAATTCTAAAACGACGGATAAAAGAAGAAGCTTTTCCTAGGGAAGTCAGTGATCTATGTCCCGATTTCGGAGAGATGAGAGGCTTGTTGATCTCGGAGTAGCATCGAATAGTGCTCGTGATAATCGACGTTATTATCATTGCACTATCCATCCACTAATACTTTAACCATTCTAAATTAGCCCAAAGATTTCAACTAAATTGGTTTAGGTGTTTAATTTTTCGAATAATACAACGCAACTAGGATAGTCGTAAGAACCGGTGTTCTAAGGAGCACCGTCGAATTCTGTATACGAAAATTGCTTGCCCTCTTCCAAATTGGAGCCTTCATGTAAAGAAGTGGAAAACGTAGGCTTTTCGGTTTTCAAGAAATCAACATTTTTATAAAGTGGCAGAGCTTATATTTTGCTGAAATCTGTAGATTTTATCTTCTTCATTTCAATTAATAAAATTCAGTGTGAGCTGAGATATACTGGTTTGAAATTGACAGCGTTATTTTCACAGCAAATGCATTGTAGTCAATACATGTTGGGGGCGCCATTTCTTAATACTCTCGCGATTAGTGATTTTTATAGGAGTCATTTCGTAGTTGCGGGAGTAGCTGGCATGTCCGCCATAGGGGTCGCTTTCTTTCAAGTCGTTTATTTTAACACATAAAACTGTTTTCCCCACGGTTTTTGCAGTCATTTGGCAGCTTATCGAATTCAGATGCTGTACCAGACTCCGAACATGAGTGGGTGGGCTCCTAATAACTTCTCACTCAATAAAAGCTCTAAAAGCTCTCGGCGTTGATCAATCCCTGAGGGATGCGCCATGCATTCGACTTCATTAAGCATCGTTGGAGGTGATTGAATGCATATCTGGCCTTTACAATGACTCGCGGTGGCCGGCCGATGTATCGAGCCAGTGCTGCTATCCTCCCAGACAAGTCTGGTACCAATTTGCCGACCCCGGAGGGATGGAAGGCTTGGTGGGCCATGGGCGCATTTTCACGTGCGCGCCGCAGTGGCGCCTCCAACCACTGCGCCACACGCGCCCCATCTCACTCAATAATTCACAAAAACATTTTCTCCAAAGAGTTTATTTCGTAGGCGAGAGACTGCTGTTTTTGAGACGAGTCTGCTCCATTAAAACTGTTGACTTTCAGTTGGGAACAGGGTCGTATGTGGTGTACATGAAAATTGAAGCTAGGCACACAGAGAATGGTTTTCGCTGTAATGTGATAATTATTCGCTGAGAGGGCATCATTTGAGTGGCTCGAAGTGCAGAGAGTATGCAACCATCAGTGTGTTTCCACGCAGTTTGTCTTTATAAGTAGTTGTTAAGTCTTATCTCCTCAACTTTAACGGATTTGAAGTACTAGACTGATCCTGAAATATAGCCACAACGATGCTGAGTTATTTGCAAAACTTTGGACCGCAGGTGTCTGCAATGGGGGAACGAACGCGCTATTACTCTGTCCAAGGCCTAACGCTTTGATCACCACACCGTGCGTGTCCTTCGTTCCGCATGTGTCTCACCTACTTTTCTATCGATCAGTGCCAGCAGCAATCGTCGACGAGATTGATATGTGGAGTCCACATCACAATGTTTGCCTTTTATTTGCTGCCTACTATAAGTTTTCACGGCAGGGTATTATACAAAATATAACCACAATGATCCCGTGATGATTGCAAAACTCCGGACCACAGGTGTCTGCGGCGAGGATCGAACCTCGTTATTACCGCTTCAGGAGTTTTGCAAATATCTTAGCACCATTGTGGTTGTGTTTCACATCATACCCTGCTGTGAAAATTAATAGGCGGTAAATAAAAACTGAGTACATTGTGATTTGTAAGGGAGTTGTTGAAAATAGTTCTTAAACACATACAATCTAAGGTTTATAATGTAAATGTATACACAGTTTCAATGTCTTTCGTGAAATATGATTCTTTGCATACAGAGTCCAGCACGTACAATTAAACTTACAACTAACTTATTAACTTACATGTAATTTAGCTCGTATACATTTGGGCCCGCACTCTTTGGCTCACGTATTATTTTTATTGTGATGCGTGTTACTTTGCACACCATCGTACTCCGGACCACATCATGCATTTAGCACTGTTTTACAACTAATACGTTTCATACACGATTTATTCTCCTTACAGTCTCCTAACACATTAAGAATTAACACATCTTAAATATAACAACTTACAGTCACTACAACTCTCAATATTTACTGTACCACATTTCACATACTACTTGCTATCATTGGAACAGCTCTATACTCTTACTTCTTATAGGCAAAATACTTGTTACGCTGACTGCATGTAAAGCTGGCCTGATGCTTCGTATGCTGTCCGATTTTAGAATCCTTAATTCCTATTAGCAAGTGCATAGGAAAGAAGAATATCCACCGTAAGCAGGTGAAGGACCGGGGATATCCGATATACTGGTGGACATTAAGAATAACCTAGACGTGATGACACTGGAGTTTTTCATCCATTTGCATTGCTAGGAACTAGACGAATGGCAGGAAATGGACTTGAAGATATTCAACTGAAAGGTTAACGCATAGCGCACCTAAAATAATGCGCATGTTGAGTTATAAATTTTATAAACTCAGTAAATAACCGAAACGTTTATCTACAATCACTAATGGGAGTGGAGCAAATGTGTCTCCAAGCGGTGACTTGTTGACGCCAGAAACAATACGAAGAAACCTTTTTCAAGCATAATAGTAATAGGGGCATGATGAGCATGAGCATTAGAGGCGCGCTAAAAAGCACATGGACTCGGTGCCGCGCCTTAGCTCACGACACCTTCCATCCTCCCGAGCACGGGAGTAATACGCCGTATGATCTCTTGTATTCGCAAACAACTTTCATTCGTTGTAGCTTCCGACTATTTGTGATCTTAACATGGTGACACAATAGGACCTCTAGAATATTCTTTAATAAGTCACATAATAGTAAGGATAAGGAAACTATAGCGAATCTCGACTTACAAAACTGTTGTTTGATCCATTGCAATTGTCCAGACTTCTCTAAGAGGATAGCAGTATTGATTTGATACATCGGAAGACCACGACAAGTTATAGTCAAGGTAGACATTCAATCAATTGACTAATGCGGAGCGCGTTATCCCATATGTTCATTTATTTATCTATATACTTAGAGGTTCATTTATTTATTTTTAAAATTTATTCAGGACAGGTGATCCGTGGTGGACACAAAACGAAAAGGGTCAACGATACATTATGGGAGTAGGCATAGCTGTGGTCCAAGCGTTCCTCGATAATGAAGAAAAGTATACGCCAATGGAGAAGTTAGTTATTCTCTATTCGAAATAAGTAGAACTTATGTTTACGCAAAGAATCCTTGTGATAAAGCGTATCGAAGAAACGCTTAGGTTGTTTTCATGACAGTAGGAATTCGTAAACCGGCGGGTTTCCACATGATCTTTCAGGGCAAAAATCGCCGGCAAGTGCGATTCTTGCATTTCCATGTTCTCGCTGGACGCTCGAGCCGTATCTTCCTCACACCTTCTTCAGCTGGATCGGCAGTTCTCTGCTCTTCACCTACGACTCACCGCCATGTCGTCCTGAAGTTATCACGTAGTTGTTATTGTAATGATCTTCACATGGGAAGATCTGCTGTTGTACTATGTTGGTTATTTTTCAAATTTTTTTCGTCACTAAATTGAGAGCAATAATACTGATTGGTATAAGATGCAACTTACTTCATCTACTGTTACATTGATTTCTCGTACAACCCATGACCTTGTTGTCTGGAATGCACTAATAAAAGTCTCTATTCGTATTTGTGCCACATCGCAGTTGTACGGAAGGAGTACAATTCTTCGCATCAGGGCCCTTAATTTTAATTGCTAAGGCGAAACGATAGCTGTTAATAACTTTTCGAGCTCTGCCCTAGATGCTGGATGTGACCGGGGTTCTCCAGGAGTGATAAATTGGCCTACTTCGCAAGAAATTACCACAAATCGCCTCAAAGTGCTTCTTAATCAGCTGAGGGCTTCTCGGTATAATTGACATCCAGGATATAAAGACGCATCTAAGATTCTGACCACCACATGAGGGTACAGGGAAAACCGGTTCGAAAGTGGTCACATGGTTGACCGCGTGTGTTTTTTTTAAGCTTATAAGAGTTTCACTGACAATTGGTTTATGAACTTTGGATACACTAAGTACCCCGGTTGTATTAAGTGTATCTGGTTGGAGGTGCCACTGCTACGCACACATGGAGTCGATCCCGAGGCCCGTGGCCCACCAAGCCTTCCATCCTTCCGCGGTCGGCAAATTGGTACCACACTTGTCTGGAGGGATAGCAGCACTGGCTCGATACCTCGGTAGGCCACCGGGAACCATTGTAAAGGCCAGATTTGCATTAAATCACCTCCAACGAAACGTAATGAAGTCGAATGCATGGCGCATCCCTCGGAAATAGATCAACGCCGAGAGCTTATATATACGTATATATAAATGTATATATATACATATATGTACGTATACATATATATATATGTGTATATATGCATGTATACATATATATATATATATATATCAGTAGTTAAATAACTTCTATTTACTACTCACTCCCCTTTATGGTACTGTGCTATGTGAAATGCAACCACGATGTAGTTGAATCGTCAACGATCCCACAAAGCATTGAAAGACTGGTGAGAGTGTAAGCAAGACATTCGTTCGTTCATCTCGCACTCCAAAGTCAACCAATAGGCTTTGTTCGGTAAACGACACAGAGTATCATTCATGCTGGTGAAAGCCTGAGCTTTAGGTGGTTCTTTTGTGCGTGCTTAACGTCTTGGGAAACCTAACAGCGATTTGGCCCTATGTAATTTGTAGCACATTGAAGAATGCGTTAACGTACCTTGTTTTAAGTAGTACCAACAGGTTGGAACTCTGAATTGCTTCTTTCACTACTATGGTAATATGATATTGCTATGACCGCCCATCGATGGTGCCTTGCACCACTTTTGATCATTATTCATGCTTACCTAGCTTTTGGGTTTTCAGACAATACGTTAAGGTACGTGTAGCTCAGTGGTCAGAAGGGCCCTGCTCAGTCGTCACAAGACCAATTTGTGTTAGTTGGCCAGTGGATTGGGGAGTTGGTCGGATTTGTCTTTCGTCCGCCAACTGTACGTGGGATGCTCGACTTTGTATAAATTCGCCACGCAGGACTTTTTCCGTAACTGCCGTGGACAACCTCGAGTTTGGGTTATAACAGTTTATAGCAATAACAACAGTACAATAATAATATGTAATATGTGACGATATTTTGTTATCTGGATATATACGAGCGAGATTGAAATGAGAACAAGTGATGTAACTGAGCTGGAACACTGATACTCAGGACTTGGATGAAGACCGAACGAACGCTGTGAGCACTTGAAGACGAAAGCTATGAGTTGCAATATTTCTGTAGTGGGTGGACCTTTGTCAATGGGAACTAGCGACCTCGCTGACCCAGGGCATGACACGGTACATGCGTGATAAGTTCTTCAATTGAGGCGGTATGCCAGAGGACTCAATCAGACAATAAAGGAATAGCTCGTGGATAAAGGTAATCTGAAAGGCTACATAATGACTTATTAAAAGGTCATGTGAATGAAATAGATTTAAGACAGTTATAAGCGAACAGTTAATGTAGGATGCATGCGATATTGTAGAGAATAGTAACTATTTAAGGAATAGTTACTATACTCCCCGCCGCGGTTAGGATTGTGGCCCAATGTGTTGATTTGGGCTTAACAACGGAATTCTACAACATGGAGCAACTGGGAGAAGTGTACATTAGAGTGTTCTATGAAGGAAAGAAAAGCTCATTTGGAAGTAAAGAAGATGCATGCGACGGGGATAAAAGTGAAGACAAAGTTGTCGATGAGCGGTTTTTTTTGGAGCCTTTTCGCGATTTTTGGTTTTCTGTAGGTGGTGAGACGTGCACTGTTTTGGTAGCAAGTGCCATTGTTTCAGCGCTTGTTCTTGGTCGGAGGTTGTAGTGATGTGTAGAGTTTTGCTCTGCTTCTTTTGAGCCTTCATGTGGAGTATCGTTGCATTTCCTTCTGTATCTGGCGCTTGTTGTTCTCCTATTTCTAGCGGGATTAGAAGGTTAACAGGTCTTCGAATGATACTTTGGTTGGGTAATCTGATCTCTGCTTCTCTGATCACTCCACTTTCTGATTGTTGCAATTGGATTATGCGGCCCATTTTCGGAGTTGAACATATATTCCGGAGTTGAACTGGCTCATGAATTAAGACCACTGCATCCACGGTCGGAATGCGTGGTGTGCCTCTTTAGCTATTGATGTTGACTTTGTGTGATTCTCAAAGAGTCTTGAGATATGGCTGGCTCCAGATGGTCCAGTACTGTTCTATCAGCGCGTGACTAGAGAGTAGGGCCCGTTTGGCTTCTTGCATTGTGCGGAGTTTACTCTCTTCTTCTGGTGGGATGTAGTCTTTATCACTGTGATGTTCTCTAAGAGACTTGAACGGGTATGTGATTATCACGTCACGTTGAATAAAGTCGATCGGTCGCAGTATTACTGGATCACCGGGCTCACAATACACATGAGATCGATTCCCACGTCCTGGCTCACCAACGCTTCCATCCCATCTGGGGTTGGCAAATTGGTATCAGATCTATCTGGAAGGAAAGCAGTTCTGACTTGTTATATCGGTAGGCCACCGCTAGTCGTTCTAAAGCCCGAATATGCATTCAGTCACACCGAGAGCCTTATCCTTTGACTATCCTTTCTGTCAAAAATTTTGGAATGCTTCATGGATTTGTGTGTTATCCATGCGCAAGGTCCACAACTGGGTCCAGAAGAATAGTTGACTTCACATTTCCGATGTTCTGAATTTGAAGGAGACAATTGTGGACAGGATTTCCGCAAAGCTTCGCTACAATGGATTATCAACATTGTTGCGAAGTTCACCGAATTGTAGGAGTACAAAATGCCTTCGTGTCTCACTTCCCTGACTTCATGAAGCTCATCTTCGATGAAGCTCTTGAGGTGTATGATGCTCAGTGAACCTGATGTATTCTTATTTCTAGAGATAGTCGATAATAAGGCAAAATTATTGAGCAAACACTATGAATTTTGTCGTATTTTCATTGTGATAGGTATAACGGAAGCACTGATAAGAACATCGACAAGATGCAACAACAACGATGCTGAGATATTTGCAAAACCTGGACCACACTCCGGATTCGAACCCAGGACTACCCTTTTCGAAGAATCATTTGTTAGGGGTGATTGCTGATGGCTCTGTTATGGTAAAGAGCTGACAAGGATGAACACGGAGTCATGGCCTCAGTGGCCCAGTGAGTAAGAAGTGAGCCCGGAAAAAGGTGATCGCGGTTTTGAATCTGGTCTGGGTGGCAAGTTTTGCACATATCTCAGTATTGTTGTGCTTGTATCTCACAAAATGCCCTGCCGCTGACAAAGATAATAGGCAGTAAATAAAAAATTAGAGATCGATAAGATGTTTGGTCGGCTGATGTGGGTTAACACCACAGACTCGATGGACTGACCTTGGTAAGACTTCGAACAGTCCCCAGTAGATGAGACGAACGAGTTTTTAGTTGAATCGTTCAGTCAACCAATCGCATTCTTCTCGCGCGGCATTTTGCGGACATGACGCTTCAGACGACGCCTAATTCGATTTGACAGCCAGAAATGTTAACTTATTGAGTGCAAAAGGTGGCTTTTCTCCATCCAACTCTTCCTAAATTGTTCTGCTTTCAATCATACCGAAAACTATGGTAGGGAAAAGTCCTATCCGATGGAACGAGTCAATGAAAAAGAAATGCATTGCATACAACCATATCGTCCACTCCAAGCGCCATGTGATTGTATTGAATGCACCGTTACGAATGTGGTGACGTCATACAGATGACACACTGCCAAATCAGAGACCGGCGAACTATCCGTGCCGATCTTCTCGCCAAAACAGAAAGGAGAGCCTCATTCCATGCTGTAAATCTGGTTGCTTTGGTGTTCCCGAATGAGTCAGCTGATTCCTAAGCCTCTGAACAGTTCCGATGACCGCTTGAGTTACGGTGATCGCCTTGATGATTGAAGGATAAAAGGTAAGGCTTAACATGGCAGGTACAGACCATATAGGTAGTACTTTTAGGTTACTCGATGTTGTTAAAAGTTAGTAATTTGAAGTCTGGTGTGGCTGTGGGACTGCTTAGAACTGGCATTCGCAGTTTTCCGGTAGTGGGACGATAGATTTTATAGTTGGCTCATGTGTTCGAGGTCAGGGTCATCATTGCACACTGATTACAGTGTATGTGATTAACTCAGTTCTTTCTTCTGGTACGACTTTTTATGTGTGGATCGGTTTTTAAACATCTTTTGAAGTGGATTAGTGGAAACGCCCAATTCCTCATATTGATCGAAAGTGATAGTTCACCACAAAGCCTCTGTTGATTGCAATAAGCTACCAGTAATTGGGTTATCTTCTACCAGTTGTAATAGTAGTAGTTGAAGTTACTGGTAATGGTTCTATTTCCGAACAGCATAAGTTTTGTTCACGTGGTTTCTTCAAGAAGAAGTGAATCCTGAGGTGTTTTCTTTCCTCTGGATCCTCTCACCTCCATTTGAAGGTATGTTTTTCCCTTTCATATGAATAGTTGGTTCTATAGATGATATCTGTTTTTTCGTTCCCATCGTTCCTTTGAATTTTCTTTTCCAAAGGACTAATCTGTCTTCCTATGAGTTTGACCAAAGCATACTGAAGATTCCTTTTGTTGGATTTATGTATACATCAGTTTAATTCAGCAACTCTAACCAGTTAGTAATCCTTTTCCTTCTTCTTTTCTTCCTTCTTTTTTTCATCATTGCTTCCTTCTATAATAGTTTCATTCCTTAGAACTGGCATTTCTGCTATTATATTTTTATCAGCAAGCCAACTAGACGCTAACTTTAATAGATGTTTGAAGTTAGCAGCGCGATAGAGTTAAGTTTATTTTCCTATTAAATCCTCGTTTGGCTGGTGCTGAGTTTGTTTGGTAGATTTTACTAACTTGTCCGATATGTGTATTTGTTTACTGATGTGTTTCGGATTTGTAACAATAAGTGATTGGCTTCTTTTAGGGGATGTCGACGTCATTTGACCCGTACGATTGGGCATCGCTCTATTTTGGAAAAATGGATCGCGATGAAGCTGCTCGTATTCTCTCTGAACCCGATGTTTCAATCGGAACCTTCTTGATACGCGATAGTTCAAGACCTGGTGATTATTCATTAAGCGTCAGGTGATCGTTTTCTAGTAATAAATGTAGGATAACCACAATGATCTGAGATGTTTGCAAAACTCCGAGCCGCAGGTGTCTGCGATGAGGATCGAAGCCTCTATTACTTTCCCCAAGAGCTAACGTGTTCACCACCACACCATGCGGGTCCTTCATTTCGCCTTTCTCTCAGCCATGTTTTAACTTATGGCTGCTATCAACGATCACTCGTTAACGGGATTGATCTGGGGAGTACAAATGTGCATTGAACCAAATTAAGGTGAAATTGTGGTATGAATCACAATGTAGTCAGTTTTTATTTAAATACATTATATGCAGCACCATATGTCTATGTTTATTATGAGATTTCAGAGAGTCGGATGAAGAGAACAAAGTGCGTCATTACCTTATAGAATCGAAATCTGGTGAAAATGGTACAAGACAAGTCAAAGTGGGTTATTATTAGCGTTGTTCGTTATTTAGTTACTTATTTGGACACTTGGATATCCCGTCTTCACTGATTTTACGGGCTCCTGCATAATTCCCATTTTTTCGGAGTTTTGCTGGTTTAGCCGTTGTGGTTACTTGGAACCGAGGTCAACTTAGCCAGTGTCTGACCCAGGGGTACCACCACGGGTACTCGCCGCCCTTGTGGATCAGAGGGAAATTTGCCACAATGCTGTGGATCTGTGGATGATAGATGCTGCACTGTCGACTAGGGTGGTGGTGGATTCTGGTATTGGTTTCCTCTTAACTGGGATTCTCTTTGGGAACGCCGGATTCCTTCTTAGCTTGGGAGGCCCTGCTGTGGGAATGAACTCCCTCGCTCGCATCGCAGCCCGACACCTAGGAACATCTCCCGATGAGGCGGTAGACCGTTGAGAGAAGCTTAACTTTCCTACAATAATAATCTTTTATGTTAGATACTTTGTGCCTTAGATCGCCGACCATGAATTTGTGGATATCCCGACATTACTGAATCACTTCAAAATACATATACTTGACAAAACATCGCTGACAGTTCCGTATCGCAAAGGACAAATCGAGCAGGTGGGTCACGTCCTGAATTTCTTTATCCATTTTGGTTCCATGGTTTGCGTTTCCTCTATGAGTGTGGTCTCATAGCAGAAGTCCTGTAGTTGTTTTCTATGGGTTCCGTTCTGAATAATGACGAGTGCAAAGTTGTGGAATATTCTGAAGAGTTTTATCTCTTATAACTTATTATGTCTGATTACTACTATTATTGTATCCTCCGAAATTAAATATTGTCGCAGAGGGTATCGAAGTATCGTCTTCTTTCAGGTAGTGGGGATATACCGCTTTGAGGGTGAGCGTGAGACGGATTTATCCTTCGAGATGGGCGAGACGCTTGAGATCATTGCAAAACCAGAACCGGGATGGTGGCAAGCACGAAATGCACTAAATGCCACAGGACTTGTGCCTGCAGTGTATGTCAGACCTGTGAGTTGCCATGTCGCCTTATTTGCTTATACATATAGCTTGCTCATTGTTTCATTACTAAAGGGAGAATGTGAAGAAATATAAGCATACCAAGCCATTGTCAAGTCCGCGCTGGTGTATCTCTAAACGCGTTAAGGATTATCAATTCAGTGTTTAGTGTTTAGATAGACGAGAACTGCGATCGTCAACTGAAAGGGCACAGCCAGTCATCATTAGGCAGTTCCGTAGGCGAAGAGCGATTCAGTGGCTTCTCCACGAACAGTGATTCCACTGAAGAGCGATATGAGGTGTGACGCATTATTTGCCACTGTGTTTAACGTACTGGATCGGTTATTAGCTTTTACAAAACATCCGATCATCTCTCGAAATATGGCACTTTTTTGGATTTGAAAATTCAATGGTCCGTTCGTCAGCATTTGTAGTAGAAAAGAGCAAGCTCTATTTTTTGGTGAAGAAAATTTGAACTTATTGGACTCTCTTTCTGGTTAAAATACTTCCTTTCTATCGTGGTATGTGATATCTTGATAATTAGAAAATAAATTGGCTGCCATCTTTTTCAGCCCCCACTACCCGCGCTTGCAAAGGCTATTTTCGATAGACAGCCGAATGCGTACGACCCTAGTCAACTGAAATTGAAAGTGAGTTGTAGTCTTAATTCGGGTGAAATCTCTTCATGAGATATTTTGACATTTGAATATAGATGTACAGATTTGTTCTCCTAACGCATTAACGTCTTCGTCTTCATCAGAGCCTATGATCCGAGTCAATGGTTCACAGTTTCTTCGTAGTCGTGGCGAGACGGATCTTCTTCAGTGAATACCGCTCCAATGAGGCAGGCTGGCGGTTGTTGTGATGTGGCTATCCGACAGCGGAAGTACGGCAACGAAGAGGCCACATCGAGAAAACGAACAACTACGGACCATCGCCTCCGATAATGAGCTGTGATGAAGACGAAGATATATATAAAAACGTTAGCCGAGTAGAAGTTGTTTACCAACCACGTGTAAACTCAACAAATTAAATACATGTTCATTATTTTCCTGCCGAGGTTAAGTGACGATGGGTTTAAAAATATGAATGTAGATTTTGCCGCTTCATCAAAATTCAATATAGGAGGGTCAGAAATGTTTACTTTTAATGACTGTTTTCTAAAGAATTCATTTCCTAGGTTACCTTGTTTTTTCGCTAACTAGTGCATCATGACCTACCATATGGGCCAAAGTAATCGTAGTTGCCGTATAGTTTTCTGAATTCGCTTTATGTCGACTCTAATGATCTTCGCTTTCTTTAGAAAGGACAGCAAGTTCGAATTACGAAAAAACTTATGAATGGAATGTACGAAGGAGAACTGGATGGAAAAGTTGGCATAGTGCCGTTCACCTATGTGCGGTTTGCTAAAGCAGACGCTAAGTAGGCTTCCCTCCTGACGAGGATATAATCCGAAGGTCTTCGTTTTTTCCATGCCTGCCTTTTCTGCTGCACATATCTCAGCATGATCTGTACCTTTTGCAATGTGGTATGTGATCCGGTTTGTTCATCGTCTTCCATGCCTTGCTATTTATTGCTAACATTCAAAGTATTACCGTTAGTCATAGTCTCTTAACTTATTAGTTTGGTTAACCCGAATAAGAGCGCCAGGATTTTTTGATAAGGTCTCTAAGAACTTAATTGTACATTAAACTTGCAAATTAATTAGGTTCTATATCTTCTTTGCCAACAATTTCGCTTACCCTTATGTTAAGGCAGTTGAATCTAATAATATTGATTCATCATATTGAGATCTATTAACTGTTTAGGGAGTGTTAGTTACAGCAATCACATGTCTAGTTAAGTAGGAAGAATTAATGTCTTGTTTATTGGTGTATGAAAAGTTGGAAGTTCGGTTAGATTTCTGTCGTGGACAAGTATCTGTAACCATTGAGTCCATTTTTTTTTAAATTTAGGGTTTCGTAGCTGTTACTGATGAGATCCATGCTTCTGTTGGCTTTAATGTCTGCTTGCTGTTGATGATTTTCTCGAGATGCTCAATAGTGGACGTTGTCTGACCGATTCATTGTTCATCCTCATTAGTGAGCATAATACTATGTTTCTATCTTCATACTGTTACTTTTTCCGCTCTACATTTTTGCCATCGCTCATTAAGAGACTTCTACGCCCTTTGGAGAAGTGATGGGGAATACATATGCATAAATGACTTCTTATGAATTTGTCTGTGACGTTGTTGGAGATATGGGAAACATGTGTGTACAAACATGCTTGTATCGTTCCTGTTTTCTTCTTTCTTTTACTGATGATTTAGAGCATATTTGTACCGATACGTTCATGGCAAGGCGCGTGTAGCATAGTGGTCCGAGGAGCTTTGCAATACACATGGATCGGTCCCTGTGCCCCAGGCTCACTAAGCTCTCCACCCCTTCGGGATTGGCAAATTGGTACTAGAATTGTCCGGAACAATAGCAGCACTGACTCGATACATCGGTAGGCCACCGTGAGTCATTGTGAAGGCCGCATATGCATTCAATCACCTCCAACGATGCTTAATGAAGACGAATGCATGGCGCATCCCTCAGGGATTGATCAACACCGAGAGCTTTATCCTTTCTGTGTCATTATTCTTGACTTTCAATCCCAATGTGTACTGTTGCAGTCGGGGTATTTCGAATGTTATCACTATCAAGCTATTCGTCACGAAGCTGTTTTAGAATTCCTTTCATTGTAAACACGGATTGTGTTGTTTAAAAAAATACTTTCAGTGCATCTGGAAAGGGATTAGTTCAAGGACAAATTCGGAACACGTTTTTAAGAGAACGTTTGAAAGAAACTCAATGGATTTTGAGTATATTACGACCAGTGTGCCTGGACCAGGCACTGATGAAGCTAAATGGGAGGTGCTATTTGGTTGTAAATGTATCGGTGAATGCTCAGCTAAAGAGAAGTGTGAATGCTTGCTGGGTGCAGAGGTGAGTTCTCTTTCACCTGTTTTCCAGCCAAGCACTTTTAATTTTGGTCATATTTTTTGAATGTTTTCTGCTGTTATTACATTATCTTTTGAGAGAATGAATTTTTTTCCATAGACCACAATTAAGTAAAGATGAACGACAGTGTTTTCCTTTTGCAGGCAGCAATGATTATCCAACCGTAATCTCTTCCGACATTGATATGAATCCCAGAGGGTCTTAATGTAGTATAGTTTGTGTTATATTGGCTAAATACTTGTAGAAGTGTAAAGCTCTCGGCGTTGGTCAATCCCTGAATGATATGTCATTCATTTTACTTCATTAAGCACCGATGGAGGCGATTGAATGCATATCTGACCTTTACAATGACTCTCAGTAGTATACAGATGTATTCAGCCACTGTTGCTATCCTCCCAGACAAATCTGGTACAAATTTGTCGATCCCGGAGGGATGGATAGCCTGGTGAGCCTGTTTGGCAGGGATCGAGCCCATATGTATTGAAGGGTGCCTCCGACCACTGTTTTACACGCACCAATACTTTTAGCAAGTACAAAATTGGCAGGTAAAATGGCATGAAAAGGCCAGCCTATGCAACATCCAATATTTGGTTTTTTTTAAGAATCCTTTCTATTTGCCAATGAATGCAGTTGTAATCTCCAAAGTACTGGTCCTTTCCCTAACTCCATTTTTTTTGTATTCATTTGTCAAAAAATGAAGCTCTGCTATCAAGGAACCCTACTATGCTGCACTATATCGGTGTGTATGTTAGTTTACAGAGCATGGACTTGGGCCGAACCTTGTTTGTTGATCAGTGATAGAGTTTTGAGACTTTAAATTTTTGGACCTACGTTTATTACACGGCTGAGAGAACGGCGAAGCGATGGACTCGCATGGTGTGGTGATTAACGCGTGAGTCCCCGGAAAGGGTAGCAGCGTGTTCGGTCTCCACCGAAAGCACCAGCGGTCCGGAGCTTTGCAAATAGAGCAGCACTGTTACCGTTATTGTTAGCATTGTTTTTGTTGTTCTAGGATAATTACTCAGCTGATGGCTTATTACTTGAGAAGTCAAGTGGAGCCCCTATTCTCGAATGTCACAACGAATGTTTGTGTTCTGAACGCTTGGAACCATGTCGAAACCGGGTAGTTCAACTTGGTGTGAAAGTGGCTTTAGAGGTAGTATTGTTTTTATATTGAAAATAATCTAATCAATAATTTAAGCTCTTAGTTGCTCCATCAGTTGTCTGTTGAAACGCATAACAAATTTGCACCCAATATTTGTAAGTCTGAGGTTAATTCATAAATTTCTGTGGTACTCCATAAATTCTTGTAAGCTACTTTTTGCCATTAGTCTCCTCAAAAAGTGCATTGTAAGCTTCTTGTTGTATTAATAGTAATACTATTATCTAGGCGTTGATAGTTACAACGTCATTTCAGGCTTTTTTTCTTGTGCTTTGTGAACTTGGCTAATAGATTGTTATATTGCAGTTAGAATGTTTAATCAAGCGAAATTTGAAAGATAATCACTTTCAAAATGCTCTTAATTGTTTTACCGTTACTTATATCCTAAGATACTTGGATGGCCGGTCCTCACTGGTTGTGCGGCCCCAGCATAATTCCCTTTTTTTGAGTTTTGCTGGATTAGCCATTGTGGTTCCCTGGATTCCCGAGGATCGTCCAGCCAAAGTCTGCCTCAAGTCGTCACCACCACAGGCAGTCGTTGCCCTTGTGGATCAGAGGATGATTCACCGCCAAGTCACTTATTTGATACCAGGACGCCGGTGGATCCTGGTATTGGTTTACTCTTTGGGCTCGCTGGACTCTTCTGAGCTTGGAAGAACCTGCTAGTGAGATGAATCCCTCAGCTGTACATCACAGCCCGACCAGGGACGCCTCCCAACCACGATGAAGCGATAAATCATTGAAAGGATTTTGCCATTACAGATTGAGAGATTGATGGGATTACTGATTGATATGAGATTTTACTGCTATAAAAAGCAGGATCGGTTTAGGTGGTAACTTCAAATAAGAACTGGTACTTTCCATTTTAGGTGTATTACTGTTCCGATGAAAAAGGTTTTGGAGTACGAGCAGTGAGAGATATCCCACCAGGCACATTTGTGTGCGAATATGCTGGTGAAATCTTGAATAAAGATGAAGTAGAAAGGCGAGCTACCTCTAGTCATAATCACAATTACACTCTTACCGTCAGAGAATACAGTGGCGGTGAGTATTACTTTGGTATCAGCTAGTTTTTTTAGGTTTGTTTTTATTTGCCAGTTTGACACAAGTTCTTCCATATCATAGTAATGATGAGAAATTACCAAAACTGGGAGTTCCCGCCAGATTCGAACCAGCGATTACCCTTTCTGGGAACTCACATGTTAGTCACTGCATTAATGAAGCCCTTGCTTTGTCTTTCTCTCAGCCATTTTTTTTTTTTTTGCCCTCACAGTGCCAGCAGCAACTACCCATCAACGGAAATAATCTGCAGAGTACTGATCGGCATCGAACCAAATTAAGCTGAAGCTTTGGTCGAAATCACAATGTTTAACCTTTTATTTACTAGCTATCCCTTTTCTTTTATGGAAGAGTATTATGTGAAACACAAGCCAAATGGCCCTTGCCACGCTTTTTGCCAGCCAATTGTTTTTTTCCGCTGTTTTGTTTGCAAATCATTCGTATATGGTTCATTTTAGGAGGAATTACAACGACTTTTGTTGATCCACGTTATCGAGGGAACTTGGCACGTTTTATTAATCATGGATGTGAACCGAATCTTTCAATAACAATAGTTCGCATGGGATACACCGTCCCATGCATAGGATTGTTTGCAAATAGGTGTGTTTCCTTGTCAGTTGGTCGAAAACATGATTACCAGCGACAGTACAGCAATCCAAATCATGCGCTAATAAACCACAGGTCAGGCGTGTTTAGATGAATCGGACTGTGCAGTTAAATATTAAATGTAGCGTCAATGATTGACGCACAAACCCTTTATGTAGAATGCTTAAGTTGAAGAAGAAAGTAGAGTGGACGAAGTGCATTGAACCAGTGCACAGTATTTCCAGTGGTTCATTCTGCCACTCTTTGTATTCAGTGGGTAGCTTGTCCAGAAGAGATGTCGCATCAGGCGTTGGTCATAAGAAACTATTCTGTGCATTTAATATTTAAAAGAAACTCTTTTGGATGAATTCATTTCACCGCGAAAAGCTAGTGCTGTGTAAGAGAGATTGTTGGTGGTAAAGAGGATGTGGCGTTGTCTATGTTTGAATATTGAATTTCGACTCTTAATGACACATTTTAACTACGCAAAGATGATAAGTCCTTGTGGAGACTTCTTCAAATTAGGTCGTTGTGAGAAGAATATGCGTCCGTATGATTTCGGAGAACACTGTTCGACTGTTCCGATGCTAAACGTTATGTGTAGGCCGTATTAAGTGAGGATTTGAGTAGAAATCGGCGGCCGGTGTCCTCATCACCTTTACTACGCGAATATTTAACAGATAGCGCTCGAGATGCATTATGAGGAATGATTCGTGATCGGCTAAATGGATGGGATTCATTGCATGGATTCATGAATGGGACCCAGTACGGTTCTTATTTAGAAGTTAGTTATAGTGAAAAAACGCGGTCTTTGCCACGCGTTAATTCCCATCTTAGAGCAGAAATCAATTAATCTTATCTCATTACTAGTTCTCAGTTCTGGCAACAAATCTTTCTATAATCTGTTTGCAACAGCTTCGTTTACAGTCGTTTCCTAAATGACATCGAAAGTAAATGCATTTTAAAAAAATCGGTTCTTTGGATCGTAAAGAGATTTACATTACATAAGAAGACTGCATGACATTGAAGTTGCAAAGGTTTCAAGGCCCTACCTTATTAGATCACTCACATCATCATCGTAGCAGTCCCTTGTGTAACCCTCTCATGTGATCAACATCACTGGTCCTCATGTCGAAGAATTATCTTGTATTCTCGAAAAATCAACATTGTTCATAATATGCTGCGTTTTGATGGCGGACAATTTGTCAAAGTTCAGATGAAATTACGACCAGAGTTGAATTTCGGGCTTTTTATGTCAGATAAACGACACGACAAACACGACAAAGGATGAAGCTCTCGGCGTTGATCAATCTTTGAAGGATGCGCTATGCATTCGACTTCACTAAACATCGTTGGAAGTGATTAAATGCATATCTTCCTTATGCAATGACTCCCGTTGGCCTGCCGATATATGAAGCCAGTGCTGTTATCCTCCCTGACAAGTTTAGTATGAATTTGCTGACCTCGGAGGGATAGAAGTCTTGGTGAGCCTGGGACGCGGGCATCAACCCCATGTGTTTTGCAGGACGCCTCCAACCACTGTGCTACACCCGCCCTTTATATGTTAAGATGAAAGTGCTGAAAAGTTACTTGGTTGTGTAGAAATGGAGCAAATACTTAGCATTTTTTGGCTTTGTGAAGAATTCAGAGAGTAGTCAGCAATGTATCTTCTACATTTTGTAGTAAACATGCTAACTTCAGGTTTATTTCTGCTGGAGAGGAGATATGCTATGATTACGGAATTTCGGCATTTGAAGGAGAAAATCGGAAGAAATGTTACTGTGGTTTTCCTTCATGCAGAATGTTTCTTCCCATGTCGGGAACAGCGTCAGAGTAGATGAACGTTGTGATAACATAGAACTATGTTTTTGCTAAGTAAATTTTCCGTACACCAGTGGATAACAACACTTTTCGATGCTATCGATGGTTATTTTATTACTTATTTATGATAATAGCATTGGATAAAAATCCGAATTCTATAAAAGTTCATGGTCAGCAATGGGTCGATATAAGCGAATTCCTGGGAAGAACCGCAAGAAATTGAAGTCAGTTGATCCGTTCAACAATAAGGCGGTAGCATTGAGAGCAGAAGCAGTGAGGTGAGTGAGCTTCGTGTTAGGTAGGTATAGCTGTTCTTTCACTATTACTGTTAGTTATCACTCTCAAAAGTTTACCGTCTCATTGTGGTGGTAAAGATGGTGAGACATTTTCCTGCACAGATGGACCATCAGCGATAACAAAGTGGACGACTACGATTTTTTCCTTAAAATTGACACTAAATCTGCGAGTACAGGGGCTTCTATCACATTCGAACACAAACAAAAGAGCCGTGCTCAAATATGAACTGCTGCTTGTTAACAAAATTCTTCGCACTATCCTCGATAAGTACGTCTTATTAAGAGATAAGTAAAATATTGTAAGCATGAAGCAGAGAAAGCGAAAGATGTTTTCATCGAATCCACTAAGAAGCACAAGCAGCAGCTCTGCACTAGACCGGAGCGTGATTACGAGTTGACATACTGCGGAGTGTAATAGATAGAAATGCTGAAACAGTTCTTAGCTTAGGAAACACTGCTTTGTACTACTTTGCAGTTCAGCACTCAGAAGCATCCCTCAGTCACGATGAGGCGGTAAGGTGTTAAGGGGATTCCGATTAAAAACAAACAATTCCGCGATGTTATACTGTTTACACAGGTACCCAATGTATGGTCACAGAGAACTTAAGTAATATTGATAATGTATGGTTCATGGTTTTTTTTTTTTTAGAAAAATCAATTGGGAGCCGAAAGATGACAACCAGGAAATGACCCGATCATTGAAGGAATTAGAGGTTCGTCGCGATGGCTTTGAGGCAGTAACTTTCTCCACTCTTTTCTTCATATTATAGGACATAGGTCGTGATATTAAAGTATTAGCAAGAGCAATTTTTTAGAAATCTAAGGCCTACGTGCATCTTACTAAGGCTGATGTGAAGAGGAGGAAACAGTGCAGAAATAAGGTGCTTGGTTAGTTATATCATTCGTCTGTGCTGTACTCAGCCATCTAAACCTGATATTAGACTTTAAAATAAACGCAAATTATTGTTGAGACGTCCTTGCTGTTGCTTATAGATACGAATTATTCTATTCCACACTTTTTGCCTTTTCTGTTAATGGCATGGGCGCGTGGTAAAACGGCAATAGTCTTTTATAAATGCCACTTCATTATATAGCATCCTTTAACTCATTAAGGATAGGGGATCTATGTGTCATCCATAATGTTTTGTTTATGTTTTGGATTTTTATCCTCAACAGAGCCTCCCAATTGTTTACCGCTTCATCGTAACCAGTGGATTATCCTCGGTGTCAGGCTGTGATGTACAGCGGGAGGTCGGAGTTCATCATCAAGCAGGTTCCCCCAAGCCGAGAAGTCCAGCGTTTCCATCAGTAAACCCAGCCAAGAGTAAAACAATACCAGGATCCACCATCGTACCCATACCAAACTAGTCGCACGGTGGCAAATCTCCCTCTGATCGACGAGGGCGGTACCGCCCTTGGTGGTGATGAGTGGGGGCAGACTTTGGCTAGATTAACCTCTGGATTCCAAGGAACCACAATGGCTGAACCAACAAATCTCCACAAAAGGGAGATTGTGGTGGAGCCCGCACAACCAGTGAGAACGGGTCATCCAAACATCCAGGCAAGTATCTTTAAGCAAGCCATTGCACAATTCACTTATTCTGCTGCAGTTAGATTTCGATGTTGTGGAGCAATCGAATCGACTGTAAAATCGCCTTTCTATCTCGCTTCTCTATCGAGGTTCGTATCTCGAGTACGTCAGCGATAGAACGAGCAGAATTTCCTTCAGCAGAATACTTATGCATCTAACATACGTCATTATTGCGAGGAGGTGCAACTGTGTTCGTAATTTTTTAACTGTAGTTGTAGTACTTGCTGTAAACGTTAAGAGAATTTCTGTGCCCTTAAAAGCGATAGTGAAATGTGATCCTATACGTTTGTGGAACTTGTAGTTACTTAAATTATTCAGGGATTTTAGGCATTTATCACGAAATCACGACCATCACGAATACGTAACATAGTGCTTCGTAAAGGAGTACTGACACTAAGGTTGATCCTGCTTGTTTAGCTGAAGCAAAAAGAAATGGCATCCGCATGGGTCGTTTCGAGACTGTCCGAAACTTTGTACGGCGTGTTGAGCGAATGACACATATGGCCATTAAGGATCATGAGATTTTGGTAAGTGATAAAGTTTACTTTCCACTATTTCACCCGTTTTAACTCAGGGTTTCGTGTTAGCTAATTTCGTATCCTGATAGCCTCCGTTTACAAGGGGCGCGTGTGGAACCGTGGTCGAGGGCGCCCTGCAAAGCATACAATTGATCCCCCCCCCCCG
>MQTX01000038.1:2518693-2541782 GCA_009735665.1 Angiostrongylus cantonensis
TGGCCCACCAAGCCTTCTATCCCTCTCGGTTCGGAAAATTGGTACCGGACTGGTCTGGGAGGATAGCAGCAATGGCTCGATACATCGGTAAGCCTCCACGAGTCATTGTGAAGGCCATATGTACATTCATTCACCTCTAACGACACTTAGTGAAGTCGAATAAATCGCGCATCCTTCAGGGATTGATCAACGCCGAGAGCTTTATCCTTTTTTATGCTGTTCACTTATGTCCGTTTCATTTCTAATTATCATACGCAATTTTTCCTATTTCGTTCTAGAAAGCGAATGTTTGATAGTGTCGTGACGTCGTCGTTGGTTTTATCTCTGAGTTTGTGCTCACATGAGTTAGTAGTTCTCATCCTCATTCATTCGTAATATTATTGGTTTTCATTTAACTTTTACTTTGCTAGAATAGTTCTACACTTTTTCAAATCCAAGGAAATTGTGCTATTTTTCTCCATAAGCGTTTTATCATGTCATTTTTTCGTAATTTAGATCAGACAAGGCTTGGTAGGGCGGAAAGAAACGGACATCGCTACTGATTTCAAATTGTTAGAAGAGAAGGAAAAAAGGAGGAAAGAGCAGAGTAAAAACGAGATACGGAACAAAATAAAAGTAGCTAGAAGAAAACGAGAGAACGATACTAAAATTAAAGAGGTAAACCACTTTTTTTTTTATAAGTACAGGTTTTCTTTTCATTCTTTTGCTGTTATTGACTTATAGATGATCGTAGTCCTAAATAGTAAAGATGCCTCCATTATTAATTTTTTTTGACTAGGGCAAGCTCGAAGGAAAAATAGAGAGGAAGCTCAAGCAAGGCGGAATGCAACGAAACGAGGATTTGGTCGAAAAAGAGGAAGAAACCGAAATAATGGCCAAAGTAAAGTCTGCTTTATTATTAGCATTATTGTTGCTATCGTTATTGTTATTATTACTGTTATTAATTGTTATTATTATTGCTATAATACTTACTTACCTGGATACTTGGATAGCCCGCCCTCACTGTTTGTACGCACCCCAGCATAATTTCCATTTCTTGGGAGTTTTGCTGGTTTAGCCACTTTGGTTTCTTAGTTCCGAAGTCAGCCCAGCCCATCTCTACATCAGGCCTGCCACCACCATATGCAGTCGCGGCCATTGTGGATCAGAGGGAGATTTGTCACTGT
Organism: Angiostrongylus cantonensis; assembly: GCA_009735665.1. NCBI lineage: Eukaryota > Metazoa > Nematoda > Chromadorea > Rhabditida > Metastrongylidae > Angiostrongylus > Angiostrongylus cantonensis. The sequence continues at coordinate 2,519,860 of MQTX01000038.1, forward strand.
GCGACTAGTTTGATATCATGACAGTGGTGGATCCTGGGATTGGTTTACTCTTAGCGGGTTCCCTAATGGAAACGCCGGACTCGTTCTCAGCTTGGAAGACCGTGCTGGCGGAACGAATCCACCCGCTGTACATCGCAGCCCGAAGCCCAGGAACACCTCTCAGCGATGATGAAACGGTAAAGTGTTGGGTGGTTTCACATTTGTTACGAAGTCAAATTTTTTATTGAACTCCGCAGTATGTCAACTTTTAATTCCATTCTGGTCTAGTGCTGAGCTGCTGCTTGTACTTTCTATTGAATTCAATGAAAACATTCATCGTTTTCTCTAATCGAAACAGTCGTAGTCGTCCATTTTATTGTCGTTATTGATTCGTCTGTTCACGAAAATGTTCTACCATCTGTGCTCTTGGTGACCAACATTCATTTTACTATAGTATCATATTTCGCTTCCTATTCTGAATAACTATAAAGTGTTTCATAAATTAGGGAAGCGTCAAACCACAGATTTCCCAACACCGGTCATTGTGCGAAATCAACCACAATGATGCTGAGATATTTGCAAAAGTCCGAACGAAAAGTGTCTACGATGGAGATTGAGCACGCGATTACCCTTTGCTGATGGCAATGGTAGAAAACTAGCTGACAGAGAGGCGAAACGAAGGGCGCGCATGGTGTGCTGGTGAAGGCGTTGGCCTAAGAAAAGAGTGATAGCGTGTTCGATTCCCACCGAAGACACCTGCCGTCCGGAGTTTTACAAATATCTCAGCATCATTGTGGTTGATTTCACCTTATACCCTGCAGTGAGAATTGTAGTAGGTAGTAAATAGAAAAGTTAACTATTATTGTTTTTAGAACAGTGATAAAGCGAAAGCTCATGAGTCGTCGACGTTAGAACCGATCAATGATAAAATTGGTGTGAAGAAGATGAAGAGAAAATTAGGAGGGTCGGAGAAAGTACGATTGAAGAAAAAGCTAGCTTCGAAGTACGAGTGCAGTGAAGCAGTCTTAAACCAGAGAGGTTATTTTTTGATCCTTTGTTTATTATTTATTTTTGAAAATCAATTTCACCTATGTAGGATATGTATATTCGGACATCGTCTTAGATTGTTGTTTCCCATAGAAACTGAGAGGATTAGAATCGTTGCTGTGAAAATATTACATTCAGAAGTGGTCGCGTTTGGAGAACGTTACGACGCTCCACCGGAATACAAAGGACCTTTGAAGGATGTGATGAATCCATTAATGGCGAAGGTATGACTACTACGGGAACGTCTTCTTTTTTTTAACTTTAAAAAACTCTCAACGACTACCGGATATTCTCTATTCAAAACTCTCCATATCACTGCAGTGGAATCCGTTTGGTAGGTCAAGTTCAATTTCATTCGGTCAGTAGTTTATACCAGTCCAACGCACTATAATCGAGCGTTGACATGTTTTCGTGCACTAACCAGCAGCAGCTAGCCCAGTACACAACGGACTGGATTGTATCTCTCTGATATTTGTAAACTTTGTAGGGTGAAAAGTGCAGGATTCGTTGCTGTATCCAATATTCAAAGATCCTATTATCCAATGCATTTGTTGGTAACTTCGTTAAAGAGACCATCTATTACAATGCTTTCGTTAAAAGCTAAGGTAAAATCCTATTTATCACATTAGGAATGACGTGAGATATGGTTTCTTGGTGCTTTTCGTAATCATTCGGTAGTTTATTTAACGCAAATGTTGTGGTATGCACCGGCTCGTAGTGATGCCATTCATAACAGGCACGGCCAGTTCGACTGCTGTTCGGGCTCACCAAGGTACCATGATTCTAGGACCGTGAAATCACTACCAGACTCGTCCGGTCAATTCTATTCATTCCACATGGGTTCTCCTTAGTACACCTATACCAGAATTCTTGAGTGAATTAACTTAACCAGCACTCAACGGCGTTCATAACGAATACGAATATTTTCAACCAGCAGCCGCACCCACGCGAAAAAAGTTTGAAGACTTTGATGGATGATGAATGCGAGGCAACGAATAGAATGCAAGAAGTTTTGGGATCAGCACTGCAGATGTTGTGTGGATAAATTTGAGAAATCGTTAGCCATGGTTATCGTATGACATGGGAGGTTTTAAGAAATACAGAAGCAGGCTCAAATACACCGCAAAATACTTTGAAGTGCTGATGGAAATGTGGTCGTAAGGCGATGATAACATAGTGTAGTATTTTGGAAAGACAAGTTACTATCACACTATCACCGGACAATGACAGCTATCCACCATCAGTAATCTGCATAAAAGAGCATCACCGAGTGGGTATGCCTCATTCGAGGAGATGGCCCGCTGAGGAAGACCTGACTCGACACGAAGGCGAAGCTGCCATTGAGGCGAATAACAAGCGTGGACCATCGGCTCGGATCATCGGATCTGGGAAAGGTGAAGACGTCGAAACGTTAGTGGAAAGTAAATATAATTACCAACCTCGTGTAAGCTCATCAAAGAAGGAATACATATAGTGTAGTGTGTTGTAGCATACATAATATGCGTACCACTAGAGTTATAGAGCAAAGTCTCTTCTATAATTCCATAACGTTCTCCATGACCGTGGTACTCGTGCTGTCGAAATTTGTCGTCTATCGTCGAAAAACCAACAGATCCGCAATGCCGTGATGTTAAACGTCAACATCAGTGCGTTAGAGAGCTTTCTGAATCTTAACATAACACGTAAGGCACGGACGTACCTGTCGTCTAGGACGACGCCTAATTTTTGGCCCTTGCGGTTATGTTGACTTTTTTTAATAACAAATAATTTTCCGATAACTAGGGGAGTTGAGAACTCGTCGTTTTCTCTCTCAGCAATCACGGGGTTGTTAAACAGCATGCGCTTACTTCCATGCAATAACACACATACAACACAATTTTAAACGTTCAAATTAACTTATCCAGTAGCGACTACATGACAAAGTGGTACTGAAAACCAACTAACAAAAACATCCTGGTTCATTCTCTTTCTTCCCACCCTTCACCCACAAAGAAGGCGCTTGTGAGAAATATGATTCAAGCAGCCACCTTTGTGTGCACAAGAGGGGAACTAGAGGAAAAATCGCGTGACTTGGCTCGGCAAATAGCCACCTCCAATGGTTACGAAATTGTAACCCCACGAGATAAGTTTCGAGAGAGAGCGACGCTCCGAAAGGAACGGTTTGGCCAAAACAAGGTCCCGTTTATCTTGTCCTTCATTAGCGATGAAATAAGTGCAGCGATGAAACGATGCTTAAGAAGGGCAGATCTGGAGGAATCGGTAGAGATAATTGAAATACCACCGAATACTCTTCGTCGTCAGTTAGTTCGTAACCGACTGTATCACTGTCTATGTGAAACACAAAACTGCGTAATTTGCCCTTTTGGCAAGAACGGTGATTGCACGAGTTCAGGTACGATATACCTCATCTCTTGTGATATTTGCGGAGACGAATATACTGGCGAAACGAGCAGGTCTTTATGTATCCGCATAAAAGGACACCTAGATGGCAAACGAAAAGTAAGGCAAGGTACACCACTAGATGCGCAAAGGATACAAAAGCATAGCGGAGAATCCGGAGAAAAATTCCAAAAATCCGAGAATGAATAGCAGGGAGGAATGCACGTTCAAATCGTTCACTTATGCGTCTATGTTATGGCCTATACCCCCCACCCACCCACCAGTGATCTGTTAAATAAAGGATGAAGCTCTCGGCGTTAATTAATCCCTGAGGGATGCACGATTCATTCGACTTCATTAAGTGTCGTTGGAGGTGATTGAATGCATATTTGGCCTTTACAATGACTCGCGGTTGCTCACCGATGTGCCGAGTCAGCGCAGCTACTCTCCCAGACAAGACTGGTACCAATTTGCGGACCCCGGAGGGATGGAAGGCTTGGTGGGCTATGGATACGAGGGTCAATTCCACGTGTGTGTCACAGTGGCGCCTCCAACCACTGCGCCACATGCGGCATACGGTCTTCCGTTATGCGTTAATAATGAAGTTGATATCCTCGAATAGTATACGGACCATATTTCACTAAAATATGTCATACGATTTTATAAAAGTAGCCTATCGAAATATTCCAACATGAGAATCGAAGGATATTCAGTTTGTCGGTTGCTAACACCATAGTGCCAACTTACGGTAAGGAGGTATGTTGAGAGTGTAGTAGCGACGTTATGTCGCCGAAATCCTCAAAACAAGGTAATAAGTGACTCGTCTGGTCTTCTGGAAATTGGGACATTTCGGATTGCTGATCATTTGCTATTTTACTTTATATTTTCAATGTTTCTTCTACCAATGATGATGTACTTTGTGCACTGAAAGAAAAAATCATGCTTAAAAGCCACAACATTTATCTGCCGCTACTTCAGGCTGGAGCCAAGAATCTGCTTCTCCACTCGCTTCTGCAGCAAAAGTGTATACCAACCACTACGTACTTGAAAGACACTAAGAAGTCAAAACCGGGAGAAATCGACCGTCAGCGAATTATCGAAGCATATCGAACGTTAAAACGGAAACGAACTTTCTAAACTCAGGTGGAACAGAACTATGTCACCAAGACTGGAAGCGTGTTGTTATAAAATTTTGCGCTTTTTGCATGTGTCATGATTGCTGTCACTTCTTTTGAAATAAATACCTGGAGATTACGCCTTGTTTGTTTTTTTTTCTAATAGTGGCTCAGTTGTTTTTATAGGCTGGACAGACATTCCTTCTGAATTTTGTGTTGCACTGTGTTTATGAGTATGGGCAGTTCTCGAGCTTGTTTTGTTTTTGTTTGTCGTTCGAGGCACCATCACCACCGAGGAATGAAGTAAATGGGTAATGTTCGAGAGCCGGCATAGCGCGTAAAATCGGGATATTCAAGTGTGTTGTTTATCTTTGTACTTGTCCTTAGTGTCCTTGAGCGTTTAAGCGAGCTCATGAACGACTGCTATATCAATGTGAAGTACTTTCACGTCCAAATGTCCATCTGGGAGGAACCGCATTGTCGAAGAAAATGAAGTCGTTGTGTCTGGTGGTAACTACTGGAGATAGCAAAATACCACTACTCGACTTATGCTGCAAATCGTCCAGTCTTTCCAAAAGATATCACTGTCTATTCAAGAGTGCGTGTCACTTTGTTCCTCGATGGCATTTCTGCGTACGACAAAACCATCTATGCAAGTCATCTCAATCACCTGTCATCTTGTCGTGAAGAGAAGATACACATTAGTTGCCAACTCCAGTGTGCAAGTATGGTCGACATAGCACCCCGGCCGCTGGATTCAAACCAGATTTGAAACCGCCCGAAAAACTGTTCAATACAGTTTGGTAGTTTTCTGTGTAGAATTTAACACTTTTCGGTGTTCGATTCATGGCAGAAGATCTGTTATGAGCGCAAAAAAGGGAGCAAAATAAAATTTTGTGAGCGAAAATATCCATCAGAAGATTAGTGGGGATCGACTCACACCGGCCAATATGCATACCAATGTATGAATTGATATCAACACACGTTGTTACGTTTGTCTTAAACTAATGACATCATTATGTGTTATTAATATTGTTAATTACATATTTCTTTCATTTTCATTCCAACGTGCCAGATTGCTATTTTAGCACTTTAAGGGTAGCAGCTTCTCCAGATATCTCCACTGTTTTCTGCAAAATACATATCTTAGTTTCGAGGAAACTTTCCCACTATGTCATCGATCATTGCCAAATAACGTTTAATACCACATCTACCAATTCTCCTAACAATGACCTAGCATAATAACACTCCGTACAGTCTTAATTTGCTCCTGTCTCTAGTCCCTTAAGACTGTCCCATTGACTTTAATTTGTTCTAAAAACTTGCCAAGCACTATATTTCCCTCCAGGGATCCTCGTAAATAGTTCGGATCGTCTGATCGGTGCCCTTACAGTGCAGTTGACATGGCGTAGTGCTCAGTCTCTAACATTTCTCCTTCAACAGTTGTTTTGACACATCAATTGGCAGTCACACCTGATTTTCGACATTTTTCAATGGCTTTAATGTTCATTTACTGCATATTTTTTTCACGGTAGGGTGTTGGGTGAAATAGAACCGCAATGGTGCTGAGACATTTGTAAAACTTAGACCCTAAGCCAGATTCGAACCCTAGATTACCCATTTGGGGTGTTAACGTGTTATCCATATCGAACGGCCATCGCCTGTATCACCTGTAGTACCGTTGATCGTCGAGTGACTCGAGCGGACTCCAGTAAATCCTCCATTTTTCCCTGTTGTGTGCAAGAGTAGCCCAGTGGGTTTTCCTCGCTTTAGGGACTCGTCGAGCATCATATCTTTCTTCTAGGCTCTTCGTGAAGAACTCTGACCATCGAGTCGGTGGTCTTCCTGCAGTACGTTTGACATCCCCAGGAATCCAGTCACTAACGGCTCTTGTCCATCGGTTATCATTCATACGGATTACGTGTCCGGCCTACTTATCTTCGACTGTTTGGCGTACAGAACGGCATCTTTGGTTTTCGATCATTAACGCAGGTCGGACCATCAGATGCCATTCCTTACTCGTGTGAAACGGAATACTCCTAGCATCGTCCTTTCGACAGCGCGTTCGATAACGCTTAGGGTGCTTTCATTCTGCCTACGTAGCGACCAAGTTTCTGACGCATACGTTAGGGCAGGAAGAACCGTTGAGTCGAAAAGGTGGGCACGGAGTCGAATGTATGAATTGATATCAACACACGTTGTTACGTTTGTCTTAAACTAATGACATCATTATGTGTTATTAATATTGTTAATTACATATTTCTTTCATTTTCATTCCAACGTGCCAGATTGCTATTTTAGCACTTTAAGGGTAGCAGCTTCTCCAGATATCTCCACTGTTTTCTGCAAAATACATATCTTAGTTTCGACGAAACTTTCCCACTATGTCATCGATCATTGCCAAATAACGTTTTATACCACATCTACCAATTCTCCTAACAATGACCTAGCGTAATAACACTCCGTGCAGTCTTAATTTGCTCCTGTCTCTAGTCCCTTAAGACTGTCCCATTGACTTTAATTTGTTCTAAAAACTTGCCAAGCACTATATTTCCCTCCAGGGATCCTCGTAAATAGTTCGGATCGTCTGATCGGTGCCCTTACAGTGCAGTTGACATGGCGTAGTGCTCAGTCTCTAACATTTCTCCTTCAACAGTTGTTTTGACACATCAATTGGCAGTCACACCTGATTTTCGACATTTTTCAATGGCTTTAATGTTCATTTACTGCATATTTTTTTCACGGTAGGGTGTTGGGTGAAATAGAACCGCAATGGTGCTGAGACATTTGTAAAACTTAGACCCTAAGCCAGATTCGAACCCTAGATTACCCATTTGGGGTGTTAACGTGTTATCCATATCGAACGGCCATCGCCTGTATCACCTGTAGTACCGTTGATCGTCGAGTGACTCGAGCGGACTCCAGTAAATCCTCCATTTTTCCCTGTTGTGTGCAAGAGTAGCCCAGTGGGTTTTCCTCGCTTTAGGGACTCGTCGAGCATCATATCTTTCTTCTAGGCTCTTCGTGAAGAACTCTGACCATCGAGTCGGTGGTCTTCCTGCAGTACGTTTGACATCCCCAGGAATCCAGTCACTAACGGCTCTTGTCCATCGGTTATCATTCATACGGATTACGTGTCCGGCCTACTTATCTTCGACTGTTTGGCGTACAGAACGGCATCTTTGGTTTTCGATCATTAACGCAGGTCGGACCATCAGATGCCATTCCTTACTCGTGTGAAACGGAATACTCCTAGCATCGTCCTTTCGACAGCGCGTTCGATAACGCTTAGGGTGCTTTCATTCTGCCTACGTAGCGACCAAGTTTCTGACGCATACGTTAGGGCTGGAAAAACCATTGAGTCGAAAAGGTGGGCACGCAGTCGGGTGTTTCTTTGTTCCTTCACTACATCCTCGATGCTCTTGAAAGCTCCACAAGCCGCTCGTTTCCTTCTGCTCAGCTCTGGAGCTCAGTCGTTCATCATATTGATTTGCCGACCTAGATAGACATAACTGGAGCATTCGGAGATATGCGTTCCGTTGAGCGTGAATGGGGCAAACGAAACTAATCCGTTCTTCATGAACATCGTTTACGTGAGATTTAGTCGAAGACCAACCTTTCCACACTCTTTATCAAAGTGCGCAAGCATACGTTCCGCTTGGCTAATGTCTGGTGTTATAAGGACGATATCATCAGCAAATCGAAGGTGATGTAACTGCCGGCCATCGATTTTTACTTCCACATTATCCCATTCCAATGTTCGCATGACGTTTTGGAGGGGGGCAGTAAATAATTTTGGCGAGATTGTATCGCCTTGCCCAACTCCTCTTTTGACGTCAACGTTAACGTTGTTGTAAAATAGTGAAACCATGGTTGTGGAATTTTCGTACAGCTCACAAGAATCTTTATGCACTGAGTAGGGACTCCTTGACTACCAAGGGCTTCCATGACTGCTTCTATCTCAATTGAATCAAAGGCCTTCTCTAAGTCAATGAAAGTGAGACAGAGCGGCCTTTTGCACTCTCGCGATACTTCAGTGACCCTTTTTGTCGTGTGAATGTGGTCCATCGTACTAAATCCTTTTCGAAACCCTGCTTGCTTGCATGGCTGCCCTTCGTCCAGTGTTCTGTCTGTCCTATTTAGGATGACTCGAGTGAAAAGTTTGTAGACGACAGACAGCAAGCAGATTGGGCGATAGTTGCCGATATCGTGTAGGTCGCCCATCTTGAACAACAACACGGTCTTGCTGGTCTTCCACTGAGTAGGGACCTTGCATTCAGGCAGGTAACGTGTGAAGAGCCGAGCCAGTGTGTTTACGAGGACTGGCGGAAGGTTCTTCAGATGTTCTGACCTTATCCTGTCCGGACCTAGTGCTGTTCGATTTTTCACCGACGTAATGACATGTCGGATTTCGGAAGGGAGAACCGGTTGCAACATATACATCCTCTTTTATTTCACATGACGAGAGGTGGACGTGGCTATCGAAGAGATCTGAGTAGTAATCGTGAATGATTTCCTCCATTGCCTTTCTGGACGCTGTTATTGTTCCGTCTGGGCGTCGGAGTGCAATCATCTTGGTCTTGTAATTGACGAAACCTCGGCGGGCTTTGCGAATGCTTTTCTCAGCCTCTGCAGCTTCGACCATTACTGCTGCCTGTCTGCGTTGCTTTGCAAGTTCAGACGTTAGTTCGCGGTTGCCTGCAGCTCGTGCGTTTCCACGCTGGCGTATGAGCTCGAGTGTTTCTGGAGACAGACGTCTCTTGATGGTTTTCGAGATATTGGCTTTCATAGCCCTAACGTGAAGATGTTGAATGAGCCGATCGTATTTCTCGTCGATGTTATCGACAACGGCAACAGCCAACTAATGAGTTGAATAAGTCCCCGTTTGTGATGGCTCTGGTACTTCGGTTTTTCAATTTAGCGGCTTTCTCCCCTTTCCGCGAGAAATAGAATCTTGCACGAATGAGACGGTGGTCTGATCCCCTGCAGAATTTTGGGACAATAGCGACATCGGTTAGGCAAAACTTTTCATTTACTATGATGTAGTCTATTTCGTTATGGTACTCTTCATTGGGAGACTCCCACGTCTAGCGTTGAGGGTGGGGCTTCTGGATTTGCGAGTTACCATGGGTGGTCTTGATCTCCATCGCCATGATAAACTCAGAGAGCCGCTCACCTGCTCGTGCCATTCTAATCCGTGGGTCCCAATGTGACGTTCCTCAGACGTTCTTCTTGGTCCAATCTTGGCTTTGAAATCTCCAGCGATGACCATGAAGAATGTATGGTCTTCTCTGCAGAACTTCTCCAAGTCCATATAGAACGCTTCGCCTCTCCGTACTCGTCCTACCCAATGCTGCGAAATTGGGGGCTCTTTCGGGGTCAGGGGAATGAGGCCACGTATAGCTTTCCGGTCTCTGAACATGGGAGCTGGGAATACTCACTGGTAGCTTGCTAGGCTCTCCCAGAGTGGACATGGAGCTTATTTGATGGAGGCGACTCCTAACCGCCTCCCATATACTTCCCTGTCACTTGATTGCAGGCTTTTGGCCGAAATGACTCGTAGAATACAATCTGCACAAAGCGAGAACGCACCCACACACGCATGGATGAATACGGCTACCAAATACAGAAAGTGTGTGCCAATAGTGTTTTACTTCCTTAAGAACGATAAAGCTCCGACTCCATTAAGCGTCCTTAGAGGTCACTGAGTGAATATCTGGCCTTTAAAATTACTCACAATGGCGTAGCGATGTGTCGAGTTAGTGCTACTGTTCTCCCAAACAGGTCTCGTACGAATATGCCGAACCCGGAGGGACTGAATGCTTACTAAGCCTGGGTCGCGGGATCGAACGGAAGTGTATGGCAGGGCACCGCTGACCACTGTATGTGCATCTGTAAACTAGAAGAAATATGAATTAATCGCTAAAATAAAAATTACAAAGGAAACAGCTAATACCAATACACATCTTAAGATGGCATCCACAGTTTTCACTTGGGTAATGGAGATCTACAGAATGCAGGTTCAGCTATTTTGTTGTTGTGGGCGTAGGGAAGCAGAACAAAGTATACCATAACGAAGATCAAGTTTCCTTTCAAAGCGAATATCAATAATGGGCGCGGGAATGCCTAGTGTCCACTTCAGTTGGCCCCTCTCGTGACCCTGGCGGTCGATTTAATCATCAGGCCTCAGGAACCATACTCTTTCCAAACGGACACCTGTCTACTTTACTTGGCGTCTCAATAGTGCAGTGAAACAAGCCCATAGTTCCATCCTCTTATCCTCAGGTATTTGGCTAATGTAGTCTTCTATGCCCGTGAATTTTTCTTCTTCATTGTTTGCAATCCATCCGTGTCATATCTCATCTCAGCCGATATCAGGTGCAGATTGATGTATTGGTCCGTGATTGTATTCATATAAGTATGGTTCTGCGTTATTTGCAATGTCCGACACTTCATGAAATGAAGTGCTGCCTGATCGTTGTGATTAGTGACCAGTTGAGGAGATCGAATTCTGTAAACTGAGATCTTTTAGATGACTGAAACGGAACGGCTGAACCCAGCTCGTTTAACACTTCATCGCGCTTGTCCACTCGGAAACAGCGAGTTGCAAAAAAGCTGGAAAAATTTAAGGTGACTTATCTTTCTGTAAAATCAACAAGTAACGATTTGCACTAGGTGACTTCCTGTTTTTAAAGGATTCGAAATCGTCGTCGACAAGTGCTGCCACCACACACGCATGGATGAATACGGCTACCAAATACAGAAAGTGTGTGCCAATAGTGTTTTACTTCCTTAAGAACGATAAAGCTCCGACTCTGATTGTATTCATATAAGTATGGTTCTGCGTTATTTGCAATGTCCGACACTTCATGAAATGAAGTGCTGCCTGATCGTTGTGATTAGTGACCAGTTGAGGAGATCGAATTCTGTAAACTGAGATCTTTTAGATGACTGAAACGGAACGGCTGAACCCAGCTCGTTTAACACTTCATCGCGCTTGTCCACTCGGAAACAGCGAGTTGCAAAAAAGCTGGAAAAATTTAAGGTGACTTATCTTTCTGTAAAATCAACAAGTAACGATTTGCACTAGGTGACTTCCTGTTTTTAAAGGATTCGAAATCGTCGTCGACAAGTGCTGCCACAATTGATGACTCCAATGAAGCCGTAACAACAAATAGCAGTAAGTTTTTTTTTAGCATATTAATTATAATCATTCTGACTAAAATATGACATTGCATCAGGGCTTGTTAGCCTAGTTTTATAACAATGTATTAGGGCTTGTTAGCCTAGTTTTATAACAATGTATTAGGGCTTGTTAGCCTAGTTTTATAACAATGTATTAGGGCTTGTTAGCCTAGTTTTATAACAATGTATTAGGGCTTGTTAGCCTAGTTTTATAAATTGCTAAATCACTTTTTGGCTCACCACCCTGTTTCTTAGTGAGTTAGCTTCCTTTGCTAAATCCCATCTCGACTATTACTGTTAAGGTTCCTTCTGGTAAAACACCAATCTCAATGAGGCCATGGCTTCGGGATACGGTCGAAGATCAAATCTAGCAAAACCTCAGTCAAATTCTTCTGTTTGTAAGACGATTCTGCATCAACGTATTGGAAACAATGTCGATCTGGCAGCAATATTTAGCGCCACTTTGCGTCAAATGCCGCAGGTCCCGGGATTTCACTCCGTTAGTGGGTTTGCATGTTTTTTCAAGGCAGATTCAGTTATATATTCAAACTCATGGATAGGAAGCGGAATGAATTACTTCGCTCTCTAAAATAATGCTCTTAATTATTTCAGGAAATTTTAAGGTAATTTTCTAAATAAGTTCGACGTCTTACTCAGTTATTTAAATTTCGCGCCAGTTTGGTTCACAGACAGTGAATGACGTGATGCCCTAAAAAAACGTTTTATAACTTTGAAGTTATTTAACTATGCTAACTTGACACTATATGCATATTTATTACGGGGTCAACATCTCTGATCGCAGAAGAATCTTCTTTGGGCTTCGAACTGTGTCAACTATTGCCGTCGATTTACGTGTTTTTGTGATATTTCGAACACTTAGGATCTAAGGGTTCAAAATATCACAAAAACAGGGAACCGGGTTCTTGTTTGGGTCGGTTTCTGAGTAGCGTATCATAGTAGGTTTCATAACCCATCCAGAAATCTTTTATTCTTCTATTGTTGAGATTATGCTGTGCAATAATGCACATCCTCCCAACGGTTTGCCGCCTCATCGTGGCTGGGAGGTGTTCCTTGGTGTCGGACTGCGATGTACAACGGGGGATTCGTCCCTCCGGCAAGGTCTCGCAAGCTGAGAAGGAGTTCGGCGTTTCCATCAGGAAGCCTAGCTATGAGTAAACCAATATCAGGATCCGCCACCGTCCTGGTATTAAAGTCGCATGGTGGCAAATCTCCCTCTGAACCACAAGGGTTGTGACTGCCTGTCGTGGGTGGTGATGACCTAGGGCAGACTTTGGCCAAGCTGTCCTCAGGATTCCAGGGAACCACAATGGCTTAACCAGCAAATCTTCGGAATATGGTGATTATACTGGTGCTCGCACAACTAGTGTTGACGAGCCGTTCAAGTATCAAGTGTGAAGTAATAATGCACATGGCTACGGATCACGTTTTGCGCAATGGTGTAGCAGAATGCACCATAAAGTATCAAATTAGCCGTAGAGGATAAAAAATCCTGACTTAGTATCACTAGGGACCATAGACCACCGAGCGCGCAACACTGTTTCTTCTAAGCAATATGGTATCTTTCAGCATACCTCATCGATAAAATAACAATAATAATATTAATAATAAAATAAAAAACAGATAAATAAATAAAAAGAGATAAAAAGAATAAATAGCGGAGTAATTAACAAAGTAAACAAAAAAAAATCAGTGAAAAACGAAAAATGACAAAAAATAAGAAATAAAAGGTAAAAGCAAACAAACAAACAAAAAAAAGTAAAAAAAATTAAAAACCATTGAAAATGTAAAATAAAAAAATAAATAGAAGGTAAAGAACTGAAATTTTTCTGAAGAGGTACTCCACACATCGGTGAAAGGGCACTAGTTCGATGCCTATTCCTGCCACGAGAGAGGAGTCATAGGTATTGCGTGAAATTTTATGCCAAAACTATAAATGCCAATACATCTTAACGATTAAATACGTAATATTTCGGATAGGTTATATACGTCTATCCATATAAAAAGGGCACATGTGGCGCAGTGGTTTGAGGTGCCCCTGAGACGCACGTGGAATCGATCCCCGCGTCCATAGCACACCAAGCCTTCCATCCCTCCTGGGTCAGCATATTGGTACCAGACTTCTCTGCGAGGATAGCAGCACTGGCTCGATGCATCGGCGGGCCACCGCGAGAAACAGTAAAGGCCAGATATGCATTCAATCACCTCCAACGATACTTAATGAAGTCGAACGCATGACGCATCCGTCAAGGATTGATCAACGCCGAATGCTTCAGAGCTTTACTATCCATGTAAAGACCACATCGAACGATTGTTGTTGGAAAATATAACCTCTGCTGAGGCTTTTTTGACGGGAAATAAATATTGCGCAGTACATAGGCATCCGAATTGCAATTAGCTATCACAGGGTACGTGGCATCGTTTGATATATGCGAGTATAAAAAGCACTGAAATGAAGAGAACATTAGCTGGAGGCTTCAGGCGACATATAGTAAATAGAGGTATACATGTCATGCATGCCCATAGCATAGTAGAGCGGCCTGTTCTGCAGTGCTGTCGTGTTCAGCACTTCTCAAACCCTCAATTCGTCGAGCAACTACTGTTCGTTGCCTAAAATCCAGCAAGTCCGCGACCGATAAAGTTGGTCGTCTTCCCATAAAGCAATATACTGAATTTGGTCGTCTAAGTACTATGTGTTGTTGGGAAATCGTTAGGCTGGAAGACAAGGGACATCTTCTGCAGGTGTCTTCTAACGACACAACAAACACAGGTTAGAGAACGAGACTTCGATATGTGAGCATTTCTACGTTTAGGACTTAATTTCAATGAGTTTGATTTACGTTGACCTACACCCTAGATCATAAAGCTATGATCTATTTTCTGACCTAGTGAAAAACAAATGAAAGGTTGAAAAAATTGAATAAAAAGTAAAATAAAAATTGATCAAAAAATAAATTAAAATAGAACCAAATTAAAAGTAAACAAAAGTTAAGTGAAAATAAAGTAAAAATGGAATAGAATTAAATAAGAATTAAATTAAATAAAATAAGATAAAAATAAATAGAAATGAAATTGGAAAAATAAGTAAGAATTAAATAAGTGTGAAAAGTTAAAAAATTAATAAAAATTAAATAACAATTAAATAAAAATAAAATTTAATGAAAAAAGATAGAAATTAAATAAAAAAATAAATAGACACTAAATAAAAATTAAGCAAAAATAAATCAGAAAACAAATAGAGATAAATAAAAATAAATAAAAATAAAATAAAAAATGGATGAAAAATAAACAAAAATTAAGTGAAAATAGAATTAAATTAAACAAAAAATAGATGAAAATTAAACAAAACTGATTAAAAATTAAATAAATAAAATTAAGTAAAAAATAAATAAGAATTAAATAAAAAATAAAAATTGAATAAAATGAAATAAAAATAAAGCAGAAATGAAATTAAATCAAATAAAAGATAAATGAGAATTAAATGAAAATAGAATAAAAATAAAATTAAATAAAAATAAACCAGGATTCCGAATCGACAAGTGGGATTGATAAGTCCGATGATTAACCTTAGAGATCATTGAAAATGATCCTATTTGTCAATTCCTTAGTTATTTCCCTATGAATTCCATTCCACTCATAGCATTGCAGAGTTGATTTAATACATATTTGACCCATACAAATGAATGGCACTGGTCTACCGACGTGGCATATCAGTTTTTTTTTATCTATTCAGACAAGTTAATTATCAGTTTTCAGACCCTGGTGGGATGGAACTCGGCTAGGCCTAGACGCTGGATCGAAACCACGATCATGTATGTATTGCAGGGCCTCCTTAACAACTGCGCTGCACCTACATAATGTTGCACAACTCTCCGATGACATAAGCGATAGTGGGCGCTCTCAGTGAAGTACAACTTAAAAGCGACAGATTTTTTTTATATCTTTTCCTAAAATCATTTGAGAGCACTGTACTGTTCAATCGGCTTGAGTGCCATGTTTTTTCCCTTCGTTTCACCACAAAGATGAGACTGTGCTCCGTTGTAGATCTTCCAGAAAAA
Source organism: Angiostrongylus cantonensis (assembly GCA_009735665.1). Taxonomy (NCBI): domain Eukaryota; kingdom Metazoa; phylum Nematoda; class Chromadorea; order Rhabditida; family Metastrongylidae; genus Angiostrongylus; species Angiostrongylus cantonensis. The sequence goes on from MQTX01000038.1 coordinate 2,535,641, forward strand.
GAAGAAAATGGTGAAGCTCAGGTCACTGTCTAAACAACCAACTAAACTAGAAATGGTACTCAACCCATAGGCCACTGTTTATATCAAATTTACTCCTTATACGTGTTTACACCGCGCATGTGGCGCAGTGGTCGGAGAAGCCCTGCAAAACGGACGCGGAATCCCGGCGCCCATGGCCTTCCTTCCGGGGTCCGCAAATTGGTAGCAGACTTGTCTGAGAGGATAGCAGCGCTGGCTCGATACATCGTAGGCCACCACAAATCATTGTAAAAGCCAGATATGCATTCAATCACTTCCACACGATCCTTAATGAAGAAAAGTGCATGGCGCACACCACAGGGATTGATGAACGCCGAGAACTTTATCCTTTATCTTTTTTTATACGTGTATGTAAATGCGGTATCCGGTTGTTAATATCAGATCAGCATTGTTGGCTCTCTCTCTCTCTGTCAAATGCACGCTATGACAAGTACTTCATTTCTGATGGTTAGCCAGATTCAGTGAGGATATTGGCGAATGCCACTGTTCTAATACATGACTTGCATCACCGACTTTCAATTAGAACCGGTGTTGAGCATTCAGTACTTGAAGAACCGATATGAGAGCTATGAGGCACACCTGTTGTATAGTAGCTAACGTCACGGCCATCCGCAAGAAGTTTGCACAGTATGGCAAACTTCGAGAACATCTTAAAGAAAATAGAGGGTAAGGCGTTCGACGTTAATCATCTTTCGGAATGAGCCACGTGCACTCGGCTTCATATGTAGGGTCGTAGAGCTGACTGGATGCGTATTTGTTCCATTGAATAGAACGTACATGAGCCTACTGATAAATAAGTCGGTGTTTTTTTTTCGCCTAGATCACTTTGGTGCTAATTTCCCGACCCAAGAGAGGCTGAGAGCCTGATTTCAGTGGGCGACACGGCGAACCAATCGCCATATTGTATTCTTAGGGCACCTCTAACCACAGTGATTTTCGCAATTTTTCGAATAAGTACAAAGTATTCAGCAGCGGTCAATCTCTGAGGAATATACCATGATATGTTTGATCTCATCAAGTATTGTAGATATGATTGAAAGCATATTTGGCCTACACTGTGGCTTGCAGAGACTTACCGATTCAATGCAACAAGTTAATGATCCCATCTTTCGAGATGAGTCTGTACCAAATACCAGATGCTCGAGGGAAGGAGAGCGCGGTTTGCCCTAAGTGCGACCTCAAACCCAAAGATCACTCTAAAGTGTGTTACAAGACACCTCTAACCGCTATACCACACGCTGTTTTGCTTCTTCGAATGCACATGCACTTCTTTATTACCCTGGCTTTTTCGCACCAATGCTTTACTAATTTTTTTTTTTTACCAATCCCGTAGCTTACTAATCTAAGAAGGTACTTTAAAGTCCTACATTTATACTTCGATAAAGCTCAACATAAAGAAAGCTTGAGTTTTTAATCGAAGAGAACAGATGCAACGCAATGGTTGGAGGAGCTCCACAAAACATATTTCGTCGCTTACATGGTCCCACTCCTTGGCCTAACCAGGTTTAATCCCTCTAGAGTCTAAAAACAGGTAATAAACTTGTCTGAGAGGATAAAAAACTGACATGCTACATTGGTGTGCCACCGCAAATCGCTGTATCCGCCAGATATGCATTAGATCATCTCTGACGATGCTTGATGATGTCGGATGCATGGCGCATCCTTCACAGATTGATCAACAACGGAAACAGCTTTATACCTCTCTATCCTTTTGCAATTGAGACTTGCCCGATCTTTTGTTGTCACCTCACATGTAATGTTGAATGTGAACTATGATGGGTCAGTGACCGCGTGCAGCGACCGGCCCACTATACTAACATTTTTCCGTGCTCTCTAAGTAGACAGCTCTAGTCGTGAAATTCCACCATATATTTGTTTTTTTTCTAACTTTTGTAATGAAGGGCAATTTGAGGGGTGACATTTTATCTACATACATAACATATGCGAAAAATCAATAACTATATTTTGGTCGTCATGTTGATTTCGAGCAGCAGCTTATTCTGATTGTCTCGATGCCTTTTCTCGTATGCTCCAGGACGACGATAACGATTTGCGCTTGCTAAATTAGAATTTAATACATCAGCATGTTAGGTCCAAGAAAAATATTCTAGATCCGACATTTTTGGGTTAAAGTACTCTAATTCGTTAGTTCGTTAGCTAAATAATCCTAGCTAGTACCTTTTTTTCCGCTCGAGCATCAATTTATGGTCGAACATCTTGGTGAGCGTTGAAACTGGTAGCTGTTTCTCAGCATGCATTCCGTCTACCTGTGGAATAGAAAAGAGATATTGAGTTACAATCGAAACCAGTGATAACTAAGATTGGAAAGATTTCCTTGATATTACTGTGGAAACTACAATGGATACTTGCTGACAACTTGGTTTCCTTTTTCAAGGCTATTCACATTCCTTACAAAATGTCTACATTGAGATGAAAGTGCTTACTGGATCCCAATGAAGTGACTCTCCTGAGACTTCCTCTTCAGTCTCGGCGGTTTCTTCGTCTTCAACCTCCTAAAAAATCAATTATCGAAAGGAAATCATGATGATGAAAATCTTAGGGCAACACCGAACGGGAACTCATTACCAGGAGCGAGTTAGATTATTTGGATCGCTTACCTTCCATTCGCTCATCGTTGGCGTTTCGTCATGATGCGATTTGTTGGGCTTCGATTTAGCAAACGCTCGCTTCAACCTCTTTTTAGCAGAAGACATTTTAGACGGCGACTTTCTCTCTTCCTAAAATGACAGGATGAGATGATAATGACTTTCTCGTCAAGGAAGCGCAGTGGTATAATCTCTGTGTGCCTGAAAAAATATACCATACTTATCTGCTTTTAGTTAAGAAGTGAGGAGGGCGTAGCACAGCTATCCTAGTATTTCACAGAGAATCAACTGGTCCACCACTCGCCGACATTCATGGCATGGGGAAAGTTTTCACATGACAGCCAAACCAAAACGGAAATCGGAAGATCGCCTTGGATGACGAGAAAAAACATGCGGGTGGAAAAGTGCTGGAGCTCAAACAATGTATGATCTCAGGTCGTCTAATACACAAAAAGGATGAATTCGTCAATGACCACATCAAGAATTTCGTCATAATGGATAAATGCTTTAATTTTCCTTACAGAAGTCATCTATCAAATAAGTCGCTACAAAGGAATTAAGGGTTTCGTGCATAGAAATTTTAAAAAATAATAAAGCGTTTGGCGTATTGATTAACTTCTTAGAAACAGGCTATGCATTTGACTCCACATTTAGCATCGTTGAAGTAGATTAACGCTAATTTGGCCTGTACAATCACCTGCGGTGGTCTCTGAATTAAGGTTTTTCGCGCTCACAAACAAGTGTAGTGGCAATGTAGAAACTCTGAAAAGGGTCGAGGACTTGGTTCGTTAGGGTCGTGTGGTTCAACGAACTACAAGGGTACCCTTAACCATTACGATATAGTCGCACATCAGTATCTTTACCAAGAGACGATGCATCTGCTTATTACATCACTTACTCTATAACACTTATCAACACTACCCATTAAGGGCAACTGGTCAACTAACTCGGTCTTATTAGTAGAACTTTATTTACTTATATAAATAGTGAAAATCCATGGGTATTCTTCCACTCGATCTATTCCACGCTGCTTAAATCTCCTAATTCATTAGATTCACCGTGAAACTTACTAAGTCCTCTGTCTGAATGGTTCTCTGCACTATCACGGGAGACGGTGTTTGAATGCGAATGTTCTTCGTCTCAACTTCTGCGGTCACTTCATGGTCAACAAGGTCGACTTGTGTCGTCTGTGAGACTTGATTCATAGTAGGAACCATCTCCGTCTGACAAAGCCCATCCTAGAACCCTGATTTTAGCAATAATAATATACGTTTAATTTAATCACGTCATGGAATTAGACGTACATCAACAAAGAAGTTTAGACAAAGAATAAGTTTCCAAATGGGTTTTACTTCAGTGCGTGATCCACGTAAGGAAAAAACACATACCATCGTCTGTGAAATCGGTGTTATGACTTCAGCGTCCTTCATTTCCACCTGGGTCGTCTGCACTCCTGTATTTTGGTGTTCTTCTGGTTCAGTTTGGGTTTCAGTATCTTGCGAATCCCTTTTTTCAACATCGGTTTGGCAAAAGCTATCTTCCGAGATTTTGGCCATTGTCTGTGCGTTCTTCTCAGATCTGCAATATTTGCAAAAGCTTTCAGAAAACATGAGATGTCCTGTTTCTAAATAGCTGCTGTTACTCATTGAGCACAACAAACTGCTGCAGGTGAGGTTTTCGTGTTTTGAGTACGCCGAGACCTCACCCATGAGGATGCACGGCGTCCTCTAGGCCCCGAACGGTTGGAGGGTTGGTGGGCCTGGGGCGCAGGGATCGATCTTATGTATATTAAAGGACACCTCTGACCACTACGCTATAGGTACCTTGAACGATTTCTTCTGAAATACAACCGGCACTCAAGACCTCTAGCCGGAATGCGAAGCTCTAATCTTCGAAACATATCGCGTATCCAGGATCCAGGAGAATATAGATCGAAAGATAGAAAGACGAAGAGGGCTGTAGAGTACACTGCACGAACAGCCACCCGCACGATGAGCAGACGTGTTCGTAACTAAAGGGAATCAACTCTGTGTGCAGATGCAGTTCTTTAACAAATCACGGTATAGGACTCGCAGTAGCCACAGTGCCCGATTAAACGACCGCCATGGACTACGATTTCGATGCAAAGAAATGAACGGAAAGTGTGCCGAGGTCTGCACAGTTCGTGAAGACGAGCAGTCCAGCTATCCGAGGCAGTATTCAGAGCTTCTATTCATGAAGCCTAGAAGAATTACTATTTCCAAGTATTCTGGACCTTTTCCTTGTGGAGCAAGTTCGAAATCATACCAAAAACCGCATCATATTATAAATATTGTATTTTTAAAAAAAAAACTAGGACCACCTACGTTTCGAGAGCATCAGTCTGACACTCAGCTTCCTGTACCGTGATAACAGGAATTTCATTAGTTTCTTCTTCCTCTTGCAATATCTAAAACATTCATGGATAAGATTTTAAAGGATAAAGGATAAAGCTCTTGGCATCAATCAATATCGAGCCAGCGCTGCTATCCTCCCAGACAAGTCTGGTACCAATTTGCCGAGTCCAGAGGGATGGAAGGCTTGGTGGGCCATGGGCTTGGGGATCGATTTCACGTGTGTGTTGCAGGGCGCCTGCGACACTGCGCCACACGCGCAGAGATGGAATGTTACTTCTGCCTATGCTACCCTTCTGCCCCTTGCTTTTCCAAAAAGGAACTTCACCTGTTGCTGTAAAATCTGCTCCAGCTCCGTAGAGGGTCTATCACCTTCAATTTTCTTTTCCAGATGGAAAATTTCAGGTATGCCTAAAATATTTCATTGATTTCCCACACATCACTGAGATAATACATTTATTCTTAAGCGTTATAAAGAAAAAGTAACCAGTTTTCTCGTTCAATGTAGTAAGAATCTTCGGCACTTCGATGCCTTTATCATGAGCTTCTCGTTCTATTTTAACCATCGCAACACGCTTCTTCTCTTTGCTGGACAGAAAATCAGTAAGAATGTGAGAAGGTTTTTGTAAACTCAAAGAAGGAATGCTTGATGGAGATTTCACCTCAGAAGCGGCATCAAATATTTTGCGGTCTTATTTCCAGTCCACATACGCATCATTCCAACAGATGCTCCCATGTGATCTCCACCTTAAAAATTAACGTTATTTCAAGAAATGTTAAAGAGCTAAATTTGGTACGAATTCTTGTAAAAGATACAGGATGAAGCTCTTGACGTTGATAAATCGCTGAGGGATACGCCTTGTAGTAGATTTCATTCGACAACGTTGCAGGTGATAGAATGGATATCTGGCCTTTACAATGATTCGCGGTGGCTTGCTGATGTATCGAGCCAGTACTGCTGTCCTCCCAGAAAAGTTTGGTACCAATTGCCGACCACCGAGGGATGGAAGTCTTGGTGAGTCACGGACGCGGAGATCGATTTGTGTGTATGTGTGTGTGTGTGTGGTGTGTGTGTGTGTGGTGTGTGTGTGTGTGGGGTGTGTGTGTGTGGGGTGTGTGTGTGTG
>MQTX01000038.1:2542916-2556833 GCA_009735665.1 Angiostrongylus cantonensis
CGTGTGTGTGTGGTGTGTGTGTGTGTGTGTGTGTGTGTGTGTGTGTGTGTGTGTGTGTGTGTGTGTGTGTGTGTGTGTGTGTGTGTGTGTGTGTGTGTGCTTTGTCGGTACAAGCACTCACATCCTTCCCCCTCCCGTATATCGTCACAATGTTAGTTTTGTATTGTTATTTCTATAAACGATAATAACCTAAGCTCGTGATTGTGCTCTATAGCAACGTGAAAAAGTCTCGCGTGGCAAATTCGTACAAAGTCGAGAATTATACTTCAAACTAGTAATTATTCAATACCTAAGACTAATCCAAGACCCATATCCCACTGGTCAACTAATACACTGAAGGAGTTTCTACCCTTAAGTGGTGGTTGAGTCGATCCTCCGTGGAATCACGGGGAAGCTGTGCTACAGCGTTCTCTGGCCTTTAACACAAGCAGTTGCTAGCCGTTATGCATCGGAGACAGCTTCTCCGAGACCAATTTCGCGACTTCAGAGGGATAGGAGTATTGGTTGGCGACGCATAGTGAGTTTGAATAATGGCTTTGACTGTGTTATTGAATGGTATTTCTACCACTGCTAATCATGCCCGTCAAAACTGTGTTCAGTTCACATTCACAGTTTAGGAAGAAGGATAGTCGCCGCCTCAAACGTCTTCTGCTAAAAAGTGCCCGAATTGAGCACTCGCTAAATCGAAGTCCAATAAATTACTGATTGACGAAACGCCAATGATGAGCGAATGGAATGTAATTCTAGTGATAGGTTCCGCCTGATCTTACACTGAGTCATCCATCGCCACGGATTTTCTAAAGGGTGGTCCCATGTGGACTCGAACTGGCGGTCGTACGCATACTGAACAGTATTTCCACTGCGCTTCCAAAGCATGAGGATATAAAAAGTCGGACAAGTTTACGCAATGATCAGAAGCTCTGGCGTTTTTCTGTGTTTCAAGTGTAGATAAGCACTGGTCGCTTTTAATGCAATGGTAACCAGCACAAAAATGAATTTGTTCCTTACTTTAAAGAGCTCTAGCCTAGCATAACTGATTTTAGCAAATTAAAGAGTTAAAAAACGATCAGAAAGTGCAATGCTTAAAAATACCATGCAGCCTAAATGCGGTATCTAGTTTGACCCTGCACCAGACCGAGAGCTCTCCTTCCCTCCGAGGTCCCCGTATCAGTACCAGCGTTTCCCGGAAAAAGTTCTCACCGATCCACTAGGGCTGGCGACTGCTTGTGTTGAAAATCTTTAGAAGCCAAGGAAGAGATGTTTAAGGATTCCAGGAAGGATCAATTTAACCATCACTTCATGAAATTCATGAAGAAGACGAAGTCATCGGGTCGCCGAACCGACATTCATACCTTAAGACCTTCGTGGATAACGTATGCAAGACAACGAAGTGAATGAAAGCAATGCTAGAATCTAAATAATATGTATAGACTCGTCATCCATACAAATAAATAAGCTTACAGTGTGATGATTCAACCAAACTTTATGAACAACTAATAGGAACTCTTTCCCAGCAGAACTCTATATAAAGCAAATTGAAACTAGCTATTTCATTCAGAGTAAATAGAGGGCTTTCTGTACATCTCTGTAAAATGCACGTTACCAACCTGCCGCCATCTTCTCCTGATACTCGATGATGAGCTTCATCATAAGCTTCACATAGAAATCTTCCAGGGCAACCTAAAGCACTACTTTCTTCTTCGTTCCTTTTTTTTGTAAATTCCGCAAAATTTCCAGGAAAAGACTTAAATAGTTGAAAATATTAGTTTAGAACTAGTAATAACCTTATCCGGCACCTTATTACTTACCTGTACAACATTTATACTCATACTGACCAACGAAAGTCCAATTATCACAAAAACAAAACACAGAACCATCATACTGTAACAAAAATGATATAAAACAGAAGAAAAGATACTCCTAATATGAATGATAGTTCTGGGACATACAGGATACCAGGAATACCTAGCTATTTTATTCGCAGTCTTTCGACACTGTCAGCAATTATTGCAATTATTGAAAACTTGACATAAAGGATAAAGCTGTCAGCGTTGATCAATCCCTGAGGGATGCGCCATGCATTCGACTTCATTAAGTATCGTTGGAGGTGATTGATTGCATGTCTGGCCTTTACAATGACTCGCGGTGGCCTACCGATGCATCGAGCCAGTGCTGCTATCCTCCCAGACGAGTCTGGTACCAATTTGCCGACCCCGGAGGGATGGAAGGCTTGGTGTGCTATGGACGCGAGGATCGATTCCACGTGCGTCTCAGGGGCACCTCCAACCACTGCGCCACACGCGCCCGAAAACTTGACATAGGTTTGGCAAATAGGACTAGCTTTATCGCTATAGAGGTACATAGACTTAGGATTTTCTCTGATATGTTACTTTAGTTTTCAACTTGTGTGAAACTCAATTTTTTGAAGTGTACGAGGATAAAATAATGGCCAACATAATTCAACCAACTTATCTCAGCTTAAATTGAACAGCATTAAAATAAAAACGATAAAACTTTCGACGTTGATCTCTGAGGGATATGCCATGCATTCGACTTCATTAAGCATCGTTTGGAGGTGATTGAATGCATATCTGGCCTTTACAATGGCTCGTGGTGGCCTACTGGTGTATCCAGCCAGTGCTGCTATCCTCCCAGAGAAGTTTGGTACCAATTTGCCGACTCCGGAAGGATGGAAGGCTTGGTGAGCCAAGAGCGTGGAGATCGATTCCAGGTGTGTGTTGCAGGGTACGTCCGACCACTGCGCGACACGCGCTCTTTTAAAACATCATTAGTTACACCAAAAACCATTACAATTTATGAATGTTTGTCCTCAAGATAGAAATCCTCGTATTTTACCATGGTGAAATTCTAGTTTTCCCAAGCCAATAGGACGCATTTTTTCACCTTTTCACTTTTGAATTTGATTTTTTGAACACGAAAGCAAAAAAAGCAAGTGAAGAGTCGGGATTTCGATCAGTAGAACATGATGATGCTCCTCAACGTATCGTTGGATTCTGTGACTTCCGCGCCCACATTGAAAAATTTTCAAAAGTCTGAATTTCTCTCCCTACTTTCTTAAAGGTTGTTATCATAATTATTTAAAGTCGAAGAAATACTTCATAAAATACATCTCTAGAAGTAGGATTAATTTGGCTCTAAGCAAGATGAAAACATCGAAACCTTAGCCAAACATACCTTTATAACAAGTAGGGTCAGATCAACAAACCAAAACACTACTTAATACTTCACAGAAGTTGCGCAGGTACTATAGCTATATTTCCTATATAAATTTGCAAAGTATTCTACCAGTCTATTATTCTGTTAATGAAAAATTGGTTATCGTTTCTTATCAAAGAACTACCTCTCCCACGAATTCGCTAAAACTGAATTACCCAGTGACTTGGGGTATGTATGCATTGAAATCAAATCATAAAGTCGAGAATGCGCTAAAATATCATCTAAAGACAAGATAAAATATCTAAAGTTCATCTAAAGAAAGTTAACAGACAGAAAATTTTATCAACTTGAACATGGACAAGTAACTTCTGAAACTGCTATGGCAAGAGAAAGCTGAACGCATTCACGTGAAAAATTGGAGATAAAATATAGAGTTAAATTCAACTCACTCCCTCCTTTGTACAGATATATCACCCAAACCGATTGTAGATAAACTGATATACATAAAATAGCAGCTCTCCGCATATGTCCAATCCTCCCATAGTCGAAATAGACCAGAACAGAAGAAAATCCATCCTATGGTTATGCAAAGCGCTACCTAACATTCATCGGCTTCATCGTCGGAATTATGTTTAAGAAATGAATACATTGATCATGACGTCGCTTACCTTGACGCTCATTCTTGGCGTTTGCTTTTCATCCACTTCGTTTACGTCACTGAGAGATGGCAGACTGCCCGCTTCTGACGCCAACGACGACAACTCGACGCTCGGATGCACCTCACCCCTCTCGGCCGCGTCTACCTAAACAACCAACAACCATTTTTTTTTCTGGGTGACTTTAAACTAAATGCAATCTTTTGGCACGTTTGTGAGTGTCGAGCTTTGAAAAAATATTGCTTCTATAAAATAGTCAATAACTACTTCTGAAATGTGTTACGTGACCTTGTAATTCTAATCCTTAATTCGTAACCCTTAATCTTGCAATCCTTCCAAATGAACTAATAACCACGATGATGTTGAGATACTTTTTTGAAGAACTCCGATCCTAGGCCAGATTCGAACCTATGATTACCGTTTCCGGGGGCTCACGTGTTACCCTCTGCAACATTAAGGCATTGTTTTGCCTTTCGCTCAAAGTTTTTACCCTGACATTGCCATTAGCAATCACCTGCCAATTGTACTGATCTGGAGTATAACCTAGCAAAATGATATACTGAACTTGCTGGCTTGAAAGCTGCAGAAAAACAAACTTTCACAGGTATTTTAAGTGTTTTTTCTTCTTTTTTTACTCCTTCTCTTTCTAATTTTTCTTTAAACTTTCACGACATTTGTCCTATGGAATCATTGTAAGTTGAATTGTAATCCTTGTTATCCTTTACTGTTACAATCACAAACGTAACCGCAAAAACATGGGTAATTAATCTATTCACCATAGCAAGCTTTGTTTAAGAAAACCCGACAAGAACATTTCTGATCATAAAATTGAAAAAGTATTGAGAAAAAGGTCGTTCCTACCTCATCGGATTTCGGTTCACGTTTAGAGCCAATGTGTAACACACCCAAATAGGTGCGAAAATCTTCGACATTCTAAAGAATAATACCTATATATAGTACATATAAAGTGTAAATAATTAAGATTTTTATGTTTCTGGAAAATCACCGTCCAGCCGTCAATCCTGGACGGGCTGCAAGCGTGCGCTCGCTTACGGTTATGGTAAATTTAATCCCACTTCGATGCCCAACCGTACAGACGAAATCAAAATGGGCGCGGCCTTGCTGGTAACAACAACAGCAAGCGAGAAGCCCAGGACCCGCCCGCAACCAGCTTGTCATGGAAGTCTTAAAATAATCATGGAAGCTCCAGACAAGATGGAAAAGAAGTGGCTGATGACGTAGTTTTAGTGATGTTGTGCGCTGCCAGAAACACGCTGGTTTGACACCTCATCAGGCTCAACACTTTTCACATCTCATGGAATCGATAAATTAGTTACGGCCTTGTCTGAGATCAGCTCACATAGCCCATTTTACCAAGGGCGCCTTAGCTCAACTTTCCCAGGATTACTGGGAGAATGGTCCCGACCACCATGTACAGACATTCATGAAAAAAAGGAAAAATCCTCAAGCATTAGGCGAACCCACACGCGAATAGTTCGAAGGTCTTCATGGATGATGGATGCGAAGAAACGAATCGAATGCAAGAAGTGCTGGGAACGCCATAACACATGTGAAGATAGGTCATACAAAAGATTAAAGAATTGAAAACAAGATAACCACTCACTTTTACCACTCCATTGATGTTGTTGTATAGAAATTTGCCACAGTCGTTCAAAGTGATGAGCATTAGCGGAATACCCACACACGAATAGATTACTGTCATAATACGACCAGCTACCGTAACGCACACAATATCACCGTAGCCTAAATGAAATATTAAGCAGAAATGTAAATGACAGTAATGGATAAAAATCTAAGTTTTGATGGCTTCATAGTTCGTGATGATTTTGGCGCGAACCAATCATACGTGAACAATATGGTCATCCTACGGTACTGCGATTTTCATCGAAAGGCATAGAATCTCGTTGTACAACCACCGCGATGCTGAGATATTTGCAAAACTTCGGTTCACGGGTGTCTGCGGTGGGGCAAGAACGCGCTACTATCCTGTCCGGGGGCTAACGCGTTGTAGTTTCGCCTCAGATCTATTTTACATTTTTAATTTGGCACTCTTAGAAATTTTATTTAAATGGACCTGAAGAAAATCTTGAACAAAGAAGTGGTGCATAGCAGCAATCACTCTGACTTCATTAAATTTAATGTGTGATAATTCCCTATCATTTCTTAAAAGCAGTTGACAAAATTTGCCACGTTCTTTATTTTTAAGAAAAACTTCATTTTCCGGGTTACTATAAGACTTTTTTTGAATAGAAGAAAGCAAAATGTTCTTTACAGTAGAGAGTAAGAATACGGTGCATATCTAACAGTTAGCGAATACTTTAGTGAGAGAGAAAGAGAGAAAGAGAGAGAGAGAGAAGGAGAGAAGCTTTTACGGATGCTTTGACATGGAACGGTTCAGTGAATGAGGCAAAACGATGACGTAAAAATGTTTTAATGTAGGTGAAAATTAGCTCCTATCTAGATGACAGCTCTGTGAGCATTACCATTTGAAGAAGCTTGGTCTCTAGTGAAAACCTGAGATGATTTCTTTTTTTTTATTTCATTCTAATAGAAGAAAATCATCTAAACCTTTTTCTTCCTTTACTGCTACGTACTGTTCACGTTTTTGCGCAGACGGAACACTTCTCAACCGTAATTTCCAAAATATGAACCGTTTCTTGCAAAATTGAAACCCTTGCACAAACTGCCTATCGAATGCAGTTAAAACCATCATTGCTCCTATTACTAGCCATTGCAGTGGCTATCATCCTAGTCTCAAGAGCCTACCAGGCCTCCAAAGTCGACAAAGTACTACTAGACTTATCTGAGAGAAGCTGCCTCCGATCTATAAAAGCCCTCTACTGCCTGTGGTGAAAACCTGCAAGCGCACAAGCACAATTATCCTAAGACTCCAGAAAGAATCAACTCAACCATCACTCCGCGACATTTACAACGAGGAGGAAAGTCATCAAGTTTTCGAAGCTACATGTAAAATCGCAAAACGTCTCTAGATGACAGATGCGAAAAACGCATTCAATGAACTATCGGGATCCTTTGACGACTTCTTTATGACTTTAATTGAATTTTGGTAAAGTTGAAACCTGCTATAGCTCTAATAGTGCGGTTAGAGACACAACAAGTAGTCGCTAGCCTTTGTTGACCGCGGGTTTTCCCCACATAACTGTCGTGCCGCTTTGGCGAACCCGTAGACATGCTAACCCCAAAGGGCAAGCGTGCGAATGGAGCGTATTGGACGGCATCCATAGCCACAGAGCTTCCTTCATACCATTATCCCAAAGTCTTATCAGAGAAGGAAAATGACAAAGAAAACTCGGCAAATTCGCATGAAAAATCGGTCCGGGAAGACATGGACAGTGACTTAAAACATCGGTACGCCATCAAAAGTCCTCACAAGTTGTATAGGCCAGAAATGCGTTTGGCTATGTTGCAGCGCAAATAATACCAAACGATTTATGCTCTTTATGCGTTTAATTTAACAGATCACTTGATTGTGGTTGCAATAGTAATATACGCGAAGTTCATCTCAGCAAGGCAGAATTTAGAAGAGGAAAGTGGAGGAAAACAGAAAACAACAAAATAGACAGCCGTTTCACTTCAAGGAAGCGAGTTACGTAGTGGTAATGTTCCTCACCAAGTTCCAGGATCACCTAGCCTCTCTTCTCTCGAGGGTTGAGAAATCGGTAAGAAACTGGTACGACTTGTCTGGAAACAGTTCACTCTCTGCAATCCAGCTGTCAGCACTCTAGCCCGGGTGATCCCGGGGCTCCAAGGAGAACTGACTCAACCAGAATTCAATGATATACGTAGAATTAGACGACAATTATCATGTAGCAGCCTAAGCCACCCATGCGATGAAAGTCCGAAGATCCTCATGGATGATGGATGCAAGGGAACGAATCGAATGTGAGAAGTGCTGGGATTCGCACCGCGAATATGAATATGGGTTGCGTAACATAAAAACTCTGCTTCTCAGAAGCAGTCATCTACAGTTGCATAAAAACAATTATCTACAACTTATCTACAACTGTATAAAAAAGTCGTACGTACCAATGGTTGTAAACAAGGTGCCGGAATAATACATGGCCGACATCAGGGGAAGTTAACTACCGAGATGACACATGGACAGGCCTCTATATCTCATCGTTTAGGTTAAGTGTACAACCATCTCTACAGCTCTTTTGATGGAGCATCTCTAATGGATTGATCAACGCCGAACTCTTTTATGCCTTCCAGAACCGATATTATTTTAACACCGAAAATAATCAATAATTGTCTTGTTAATGACAAAACACGAATTTCTCACGCATTTATTCATAATGATCGACGCTTCGGCGATTTCCTTTCCTAAGAGCGTGGAAAAACCAAAATGTCTCACAAACCACCTAGTCATATACTCTCATAACCTTAACAGATAAAATTTAATACATGAATTTCCAGAGGCGGGTGTGGCGCAGTGGTTGGAGCTGCCACTGCGACATACACGTGGAATCGATCCCCACGCCCATGGTCCACCAAGCCTTCCGTCCCTCCTGGGTCGGCAAATTGTTACCAGACATGTTCAATGATATACGTAGAATTAGACGACAATTATCATGTAGCAGCCTAAGCCACCCATGCGATGAAAGTCCGAAGATCCTCATGGATGATGGATGCAAGGGAACGAATCGAATGTGAGAAGTGCTGGGATTCGCACCGCGAATATGAATATGGGTTGCGTAACATAAAAACTCTGCTTCGCAGAAGCAGTCATCTACAGTTGCATAAAAACAATTATCTACAACTTATCTACAACTGTATAAAAAAGTCGTACGTACCAATGGTTGTAAACAAGGTGCCGGAATAATACATGGCCGACATCAGGCTCCATTGAGATTCATTAGTTATCTAAAAAAGAAGTTTGCTCCATAAAATTGGCTATATGAAAATTCATTTCAATGATGTTGAGATATTTGCAAAACTCCGGACCGCCAGATGTCTGCGGTGAGGAACGAACGCGCTATTGCCCTTTCACCACCGATATTTTAACACCGAAAATAATCAATAATTGTCTTGTTAATGACAAAACACGAATTTCTCACGCATTTATTCATAATGATCGACGCTTCGGCGATTTCCTTTCCTAAGAGCGTGGAAAAACCAAAATGTCTCACAAACCACCTAGTCATATACTCTCATAACCTTAACAGATAAAATTTAATACATGAATTTCCAGAGGCGGGTGTGGCGCAGTGGTTGGAGCTGCCACTGCGACATACACGTGGAATCGATCCCCACGCCTCATTAGTTATCTAAAAAAGAAGTTTGCTCCATAAAATTGGCTATATGAAAATTCATTTCAATGATGTTGAGATATTTGCAAAACTCCGGACCGCCAGATGTCTGCGGTGAGGAACGAACGCGCTATTGCCCTTTCCGGGGAGTAACGCGTTTACCACCACACCATGCGGATCCTTCGTTTTACCTGCCTCAAAAATTTTTTTTTCAAAATTTTTTGTTATTATTACATTGAAAATCCAATATTTCTTACACGTGAAAGCTCCATAGACCAATTAGAGAACTTTAATTACAATAAACATTAACCAATAAGTTATACCATCTATACGCTATGTTCGTTCTAATATTTAAATGTATACAAATGGTGTCCTTTAAAACAGTCTTTTTATTGCTTTAAAAGTTGCAAAATTTCATCTGATTGTTAAGAAGTTTTCCAATCCAGAAAAGATGTTCTGGAAGGAGACGTGTAGCAAAATGACTAAAGGTGTTAGACAAAGCAAACGGAGTCGTGGCTCGACCTCGAGTCCCAAACAAACTAAACCCTCCATTCCTTCAAAATCAGGAAATTTGAATAAAACTTGTCTAGGAAGTTAACATACCGAGATGACACATGGACAGGCCTCTATATCTCATCGTTTAGGTTAATTGTACAACCATCTCTACAGCTCTTTTGATGGAGCATCTCTAAGGGATTGATCAACGCCGAACCCTTTTATGCCTTCCAGAACCGATATTATTTTAACACCGAAAATAATCAATAATTGTCTTGTTGATGACAAAACACGAATTTCTCACGCATTTATTCACAATGATCGACGCTTCGGCGATTTCCTTTCCTAAGAGCGTGGAAAAATCAAAATGTCTCACAAACCACCTAGTCATATACTCTCATAACCTTAACAGATAAAATTTAATACATGAATTTCCAGAGGCGGGTGTGGCGCAGTGGTTGGAGCTGCCACTGCGACATACACGTGGAATCGATCCCCACGCCCATGGTCCACCAAGCCTTCCGTCCCTCCTGGGTCGGCAAATTGTTACCAGACATGCATTCAGTCACCTCCAACGATACTTAATGAAGTCGAATGCATGGTGCATCCCTCAGTGATTAATCAACGCCAAGAGCTTCATTCTTTATCCTTTTTTTACATGAATTTTCATTCGCACAGCAAACAGACTCTTTTGGACAACCACCGTATTTTGTTTATAAGCCCTCCAGTTACCGTAGGATACCGGCCGCAGAGAGTCTCACATGGGAGAGGAATGTACTCAATCTATTGTACAACCATCTCTACAGCTCTTTTGATGGAGCATCTCTAAGGGATTGATCAACGCCGAACCCTTTTATGCCTTCCAGAACCGATATTATTTTAACACCGAAAATAATCAATAATTGTCTTGTTGATGACAAAACACGAATTTCTCACGCATTTATTCACAATGATCGACGCTTCGGCGATTTCCTTTCCTAAGAGCGTGGAAAAACCAAAATGTCTCACAAACCACCTAGTCATATACTCTCATAACCTTAACAGATAAAATTTAATACATGAATTTCCAGAGGCGGGTGTGGCGCAGTGGTTGGAGCTGCCACTGCGACATACACGTGGAATCGATCCCTACGCCCATGGCCCACCAAGCCTTCCGTCTCTCCTGGGTCGGCAAATTGTTACCAGACTTGTCTGAGAGGATAATAGCACTGGCTCGATATATCGTTAGGGCACCACGAGACCAGACATGCATTCAGTCACCTCCAACGATACTTAATGAAGTCGAATGCATGGCGCATCCCTCAGTGATTAATCAATGCCAAGAGCTTCATTCTTTATCCTTTTTTTACATGAATTTTCATTCGCATAGCAAACAGACTCTTTTGGACAACCACCGTATTTTGTTTATAAGCCCTCCAGTTACCGTAGGATACCGGCCGCAGAGAGTCTCACATGGGAGAGGAATGTACTCAATCTAGGTCAAAAAACCAGTCTAAGAATTGGCACAAGGTCGCGCATGATCACAAGACAATCCTCTTCGCGCGTCATTTTTGGATTTTTTGAATCTTTCCAAAATGCCTAAAGAGCTCTACGTGGTGACTTTTAGAATGCTGCACGAGGATGGTGCATTTTTCTGCAAAATCTCCTCCGTTTTGCTTCTGTGCCCAGTACGTGCCCGTGGAGTGTGTTGTTTCGAGCGCCTACTGTTTTTTTAGTCATTAGAAATGGTTATCTACCATGAAAAATCGGGAGATTCCCTCTTATCCTCTTCTATGACAGCAATTAGAGGACAGGACGAAAGCCAGTACTGGTTTATTACGTGGCTTTCGGTACCATTTCGTCATGTACCTGCATTTGGGTAGGTTAATTTGAACGTTCAACAATGGAGGCCAGTTTTCCTTCGGTCTCTCTCAAGTACACCTAATGTCTATCTTTCTGTTCGTTCAATAACTTAAAACATTGATCCATCTCCTCTCGTGCAGAAAAGGTGGCAAGACAATCACCTATATTTTCACAGTAGAATATTAATCGGAGATAGATTGTTAGTGCTTCCACATTAGACACGAAAGCAAGTTTTGGTGCCCTTCGCTGTTCCATTGCAAACCCACTCATTTGTACTCAATATTTGCCGGACCACCTAAAGACATCAGTTTAGGCACTTCCTTAGGGGGTCATCAGTTGAGGATCCAACAAACCATAGATGTTTATTGCTCTTCCGCGTTGCACAAGGAGTTCGAGGATAGCTTACATTGCAAAGTCACGCACTGTTAAGTTCGAGGATAACTTACATTGCAAAGTCACATACGCACTGTTAAGACTCACGTTACGTAGACGATTCAAGAGCATTCGGGTATTCGTGAGATAGGCTGGTATGTGATTAAGCAATTGGATGAGAAATTAGTTTATAAACCAGCTATTCTATCAGTGGGCCCGTCTACAGAACTGATGATGGGTCTAACCTTGAAGGCTGAGGAGTTGGTAGACGCCAGATTATCAGGGATAACTAACTGACGAGTTCTGATGATAAGCAAGCATAAGACCAGACTAAGGATAAATCAATTTTGAGTTGAGAAATAACTCATAGTTTTAAACCAGCCGCTTTTGCAACTTAGACCCTCTCGTTGTGAAATTTTCGATGTTGACTTTTAAATTCCTTTTCAGATAATGGCAAACAAACGGAAGCATCTTCAAGACGCTTTCTCGTTGACTTAACATCTAAACGATGAAGAATTACTACAGACTCTGCATTTTTCCCATTAACAGACAATCTAATGTTCTTTAACCTTATCAGCTTTGCAGCCTTTAGCTTGCCACAATTTTGTGTTGATGTGAGATTAGAACTGAATTTTTCCCCGCGATAAAGGCTAAGGATTTTGAGTTTCATCGGAAAACATAGGAAACTTAACATCCACTCGCCGTTGTGCTTTTGGTACAGAGCGCTCGAGGAAAAGGAGGTGATAGTAATGCCCCTATTCTTCGTCGTTCATTTCTATTTATTGTTTTAATTCTAGAATTGCTAAGGACTGCATGCGATCCTACGCAATGCTCCTTAAGAAGTGAGTTGCACTGGTGAGAAACTTGTATCTAATTTTAATTGTAAGCGCGCGCTCTTTGGGTAAGTCATGACCCTTTACTTTTCTGGGAACGCTCTAGGTTAGATTTAGAGGAAAAACCACACCCCAAAACGATAACTCCAATGAAAATAAGGTCCTGTTTATCCTGATTTTTATTTCTAACGAATTAAGTGTGACTATATAACGTTGCTTAAGAACATCAGTGTAGAGAATTCGGTAACAGCGGACTGCATGCGATCCTACGCAATGCTCCTTTAGAAGTGAGTTGCACTGGTGAGAAACTTGTATCTAATTCTAATTGTAAGCGCGCGCTCTTTGGGTAAGTCATGACCCTTTACTTTCTCTCGTGCAGAAAAGGTGGCAAGACAATCACCTATATTTTCACAGTAGAATATTAATCGGAGATAGATTGTTAGTGCTTCCACATTAGACACGAAAGCAAGTTTTGGTGCCCTTCGCTGTTCCATTGCAAACCCACTCATTTGTACTCAATATTTGCCGGACCACCTAAAGACATCAGTTTAGGCACTTCCTTAGGGGGTCATCAGTTGAGGATCCAACAAACCATAGATGTTTATTGCTCTTCCGCGTTGCACAAGGAGTTCGAGGATAGCTTACATTGCAAAGTCACATACGCACTGTTAAGACTCACGTTACGCAGACGATTCAAGAGCATTCGGGTATTCGTGAGATAGGCTGGTATATGATTAAGCACTTGGATGAGAAATTAGTTTATAAACCAGCTATTCTATCAGTGGGCCCGTCTACAGAACTGATGATGGGTCTAACCTTGAAGGCTGAGGAGTTGGTAGACGCCAGATTATCAGGGATAACTAACTGACGAGTTCTGATGATAAGCAAGCATAAGACCAGACTAAGGATAAATCAATTTTGAGTTGAGAAATAACTCATAGTTTTAAACCAGCCGCTTTTGCAACTTAGACCCTCTCGTTGTGAAATTTTCGATGTTGACTTTTAAATTCCTTTTCAGATAATGGCAAACAAACGGAAGCATCTTCAAGACGCTTTTTCGTTACCTTAACATCTAAACGATGAAGAATTACTACAGACTCTGCATTTTTCCCATTAACAGACAATCTAATGTTCTTTAACCTTATCAGCTTTGGAGCCTTTAGCTCGCCACAATTTTGTGTTGATGTGAGATTAGAACTGAATTTTTCCCCGCGATAAAGGCTAAGGATTTTGAGTTTCATCGGAAAACAT
>MQTX01000038.1:2558806-2593735 GCA_009735665.1 Angiostrongylus cantonensis
AGTTTCATCGGAAAACATAGGAAACTTAACATCCACTCGCCGTTGTGCTTTTGGTACAGAGCGCTCGAGGAAAAGGAGGTGATAGTAATGCCCCTATTCTTCGTCGTTCATTTCTATTTATTGTTTTAATTCTAGAATTGCTAAGGACTGCATGCGATCCTACGCAATGCTCCTTAAGAAGTGAGTTGCACTGGTGAGAAACTTGTATCTAATTTTAATTGTAAGCGCGCGCTCTTTGGGTAAGTCATGACCCTTTACTTTTCTGGGAACGCTCTAGGTTAGATTTAGAGGAAAAACCACACCCCAAAACGATAACTCCAATGAAAATAAGGTCCTGTTTATCCTGATTTTTATTTCTAACGAATTAAGTGTGACTATATAACGTTGCTTAAGAACACCAGTGTAGAGAATTCGGTAACAGTGATTGGAATACCACCGAGCACTCAAAGACACCAGCCAGTTCGCAACCACCTGTATGATCGGATCGTCTATATACAACGCAACATTGAATAATTTCCCCTAAAAATGGACATGGCGATAGCATCAGGTCGTGTATGGTTCATCTGATTACTTGTGAAACGGATAGACAACTACACGTCCGTGTAAAAGAACACTTAGCCGGTAAACTTGAACCGAATACTCCAATAATCGGGCATTGGACACAGACATAACGGCGAAGATTTCTCAAAGTTGAGGTTATCATTCTCGCATAGGAATCGAAAACTTCAGCGAACAAAACTCTTCTCTGAAAAGCAAAAGAATTCTGGATAAATTCCAAAAATCTAAAAGTGAACAGCAAAGAGGAGTGTTTTGTTGACCTCAAGTCATATCTCAGGTTGATTTTTTGACCTGATCTAGGCACAATCCTCACCCATGTGAGACTCTCTGTGCGGCTGATTTCTATCAAATTACTAAAAGATCCATAAAGAACAAAACTGTGAGAATTTTTATTCTTTATTACAATGGAACTGACGCTTTAGCGAATTTGGCCTTCTTCAGAGCCTGGAATGATCAAGTTGACCGCGATCCACCCAGCCACTTCCAGTGTCAGTTTCATCGTAATAAGGAATAAAATTACACCTCGTGTTTGCTGAACAAGAATATGAAGAATTATTTGATCAGTGCCCAGGTTAATACAAAGCCGGTTGTGGGAAAATAGTGAGCGCTTAAAAGAAGCTGTTTATCATGCGAATGAAAATTTGTTCACTAAGTTTTGGCTGTTGAGAATATCAAAGTGTTTGAATGCGTGGATCGCGGTTCAATTTGACCTTTTCACGCTATGAAGGCCAAACCGCCGAAACGTCAGCTATTGTGAATAAATAACTACTGAAACAATAAGCTCGTGTTTGCTCATCGAGAATATAGCACTTTTATGCCTCGTCGTGAGCGCGTGGTGCAGTGGTCGGAGGCGCCCTGCCACACACACGTGGAGTCGATCCCCGCGTCTATGGCCCACCAAACCTTCCATCCTTCTGGGGTCGGCAAATTGCTACCAGACTCGTCAGGGAGGATAGCAGCATTGGCTCGATACAGATAGGCTACCGTGAGTCATCGTAAAGGCCAGATATGCATTCAATCTCCTCCAACGATACATAAGGAAGTCGAATGCATGGCGCATCCCTCAAAGATTGATCAACGCCAGGATCTTTATCCTTTTTTATGCCTCATAAAAAAACTTGTAAAAAACTAAAATCGAAAATTAAAAAAGTAATAAAAAGCTGAAATTGAAAACCAAAATTGAAGGCTAAGAAGGAGGTAAGTTAACATCACAGTAACAAAGATAAATAGATACGCTAACTAAAATCTTGGGCATAAGGCACGAAAAATATTGCTGTCGAGCACTGACAACGTGGATACATGGGTGACCCACACTCAAAAGGAATGGTGTAGATCAACACAGATTTTTTGTTTGATCGGTATTTTAGGTTAGATAAGATTTTCTTCCTTTGTGGTCCCAAGAAAGCATGCCACAGCCCCTCAGTAGTCCCCGGTGTTTACGTATCAAACAGCGAACTGCACTCGCACGAAGTGTTCTAGATGACGTAATTTTCCAGAACTAGTTCACTTACAGATAAGCGTCCGGGTGAAAAAGTCGAAATCGCTTTCAAATTGGGCGAATTTCAGACGAGTGAATGTCCTAGTGTCCTAGTGTTAAAGTTGATCACCCCAAAAGTACCTCTCCACAGCAAGTCTGTGAACCAGGGGCCAAGGAAAGGAGGTCACTAGGTAAACGTACCGAAAATCCGATTTGCTTCTCGAAATAGTCAACAGCGTCGTCGATAAAACGAAATCGAACTTCTCGTCGCTTCGCTGCCTGATCAAGAAAAATCTCATCCATGCGACGTCGAAGAAGCTCACGTTCACGACTCAACACCAATCATAATTATCGACAGATATAAATAATTGGATGATTTAGAACAACTAGACGGCAGTACGTTAATTAACACATTCGTGACAGCTCTGAATGTTATGTTGCCAGTTCATTCGGCAACGCCAAATCTTGCGACGCTCTCCCTATGAATCGCATTGGATTCATGCAGTCCGTTATCTAACCCACCTGTGATAATCGTATACAACTTGTATCGCCACGAATTTGTTAATAAACGTGTTTCATAAGCATTTCAAAAGATAATGAAAGAAAGAAAAGGCATTACTCACATATAAACACTATACTGTTGATCCTTACTGGCCTGATCCGTTGAAAATTCAAGAAAATAGAATAAAACAGAACCGAGTACCATGTATAACATAATAAACATCAATGGAAATAAGTGTTTTATATGATAACGTTTGTACAAATCTCGAAGTTTTCCAATACATGTTAATGGCAGCTGCGACTGTTGACGGGATACAGAGACCGTTTGATTAACGCCAGTCTGAAATGGAAGTAATAATTATGAAAGCACCACAACGTAGCCGATGAAGAAAACACAGCATCAAATTCAGAGAGAAAGTTCATCAGAATTCATAGAATTCAGGCACGAGGAGCCTATAACCGGAAGCGCAGCTTTCGGGAAAGGAAGGATAGAAGGATAAAAGGAACGACCATGGTAAGCACGAATTGGAGGAGCAGCGAGCATGAACAGAAACAACTCATTTGCCAAGTGGGGACTGGGTAAAAAAGAATAAAATCATGCATTCCATGATTATTCGCATGGCATAGCGGTTAGTTACATAGTTCATCAAAAGCAAGATTCTGGCTTCAACGCCGTCCCTAACGCTCTCCTCCAATCAACGCAAAAACACCTGACTCGCTTATTTCGAACATAGCAAAGGAAATCGACTCGACCATCATTCTAGAACATTCATTAAGAAGACAAAATCCTCAAGCAGCGGCCGACACGACGCGCGAAGTGTTCGAAGAGAATTGTGGATGATGAATTCGAGGAAAAAAAAGTCGAGTGCAAGAAGTCATGGGATCGTCACCGTATTTGTAACGTCGAGTCATGTAAAATAAAAAAACTGCATATATATATGTCTATATATACATATATATATATGTTACCCTGTTGACTAGACTACAGGTGTTCCTGATTGCTGAACCGCGTACACAGCAGAGGTTCACACTTCCCTGTGAGGTCCCAAGCCGAGAAAGAATTTGGTACTTCTATCCGAAAACTCGAAACCCAGCTAAGAACAAAGCAACGTTTGGTATCAACGACATCGTGGTAGCAAGGGAGCCGCACTGGGACCAACAACCAGCCAATACATAAACGCCAACAACTGCCTATGGCGAGGACTGAAAACGTGGATCATGCAGAGAAAATCACGCTCCCGTTCCTAGTGTTTCGTTGTTATGATCGCTACAAAGACTTACATTCAATACTGAATCACCCGTTTGTCCGCTTGATGCATGCGACGCTCTTCGTGTTGTACTTCGATGCGATCCCTTTTCCTGAAAACTTGCATAAGCGAAATCCGAAAATCTAAAGAAAAAAGATTCCCTTACCTCTAGTAACTCATCATCTGTGATCGACTATTTCAACGTAATGGTAACCTTTTATTTGCTACCTACTATAATTTTTCACGGCAGATTATAGTGCGAAATACAAGCATAACGATGCTGAGATATTTGCAAAACTCCGGACCTCAGATGTCTGTAGTGGAGAACGAACGCCCTATTACCCATTCCGGAGGCTAACGAGTTCACCATCACACCATGCGGGTCCTTCGTTTCGATGCCTTATTTCAACGTATTTTTTCATTTCGCACAGATAAGTAGCGAAATTCTTTCGCAGGTTTGGAAGGTAGGAATAGATTAGAGTCACTGGATATTGCAAATATTAGAGCATACTGATTAACGTAGGAAGAAAACAATATAAGTGGAGAAGTTCAGAAGCATCGGAAGAATTTAGTTCCATCTATTATAATTACAAACAAGAGGCAACACTGTTAGACTCTTTTCACACCACTTATGTGAGTGAACATGATGTTGTAAATTAGCTCGAAGTCTTAACGGACCCGATCTTCGGTTGAACAGAAACCAGCCATCACATACATTGACCATTTCATGCTAACAAGGTAAGGAAGATATGACACGTCCCCTTAGAAGACACCATTACACACATGAGAATCGGATCAATCCCTAAAGGATGTGCCATGCACTCGACTCCATTCGTAGCATCGTTAGAGGTGATTGAATGTATATCTGATCTTTAGAATGACTTGCAGTGGCCTACCGATGTATCAAGCAAGTGCTGCTATGCTCCCAGACAAATCTGGTACCAATCTAACGACCCCGGAGGGATGGAAGGCTTGGTGGGCCATGGATGCTGGGATCGATTCCACGTCACGTGTGTGTTGCGGAGCGCTTCCGACCACTGCACCGCACGCGCCCTCATATATATCGATATGACACGTCCCCTTAGAAGACACCATTACACACATGAGAATCGCTTTGCATATCACACAATTCAAACAGACAACTCTACGCAGACAATGCTAACTTTTTATTTAATTCCTATTATTATTTTTCATGACAGGATATGATGTGAAATACAACCACTATAAGGCTGAAATATTTGCAAAAGTTGGACCCCAGGCCAGACTGAACCCACGATTACCCTTTCCAGGGGTTAACGTGTTGCGCACTGCACCAATGTGTCCCTTGATCTGCCTTTCTCTCACCGCTTTTCTACTTACAACTGTATAGAAACAGATGCAAATGATGGAGGTGTCGTGTATTCCCAGTATTCACTGAATACCAAAACATCGTGAACCGCAACAATGTACAGATCTATTCACAAAACCGTGAATACGAAGAACAACGCTCTTGTGGTTTTTAGATCAGGAATTTTACAGAAACTTCAGCCCTCGATGGAAGCCTATGAAGGCGTGTCACTGGCATGATTCACTAGATGGCAAGCCCGTGGTACGGTATTGTACTGGCATTTAATTAGTGAAACCCTACAGCCTTGAATTGGAACGCAGTGATTTGGATGACCAAGTGGGCATCATTTCAATTCTAGGGTCATATGTACGAGGAAAAAAAACCAGGAAAACGCGAGTTGCGACTATTACAAGAAAGAAAAGGAAGCAGATACCGCTGTCTATAGTGGTGTTTTTCATTAACGAATGGGGTTGCTTCGATCCCGCATCAGACCCAGTAAGCTCCTCATCACTTCGAAATCCGCAAGGAAACTTGTCTGGCGTATCCCCAATCCACGTGAAAATCTCTATCATGGCTGTCACAGAATTCCAAAAAGAATTGACTCGACCAGCATTCAACGACATTCATGAGGAAAGGGCAAGTTCTCAAGCATAGTCGAAGCCACGCAAAAAAAGTTCGAGGACCTTCGTGGATGATGGGTGCGACCGAATGAATCAAAATGGAAGAAGTGAAGTGATCCCTAGAACATGATGCATACATGATGCCGGGTCATACAGGAAAATTGGGAGCAAAAAAACGGACCAAAAGATGCTTAGAATAAACAATGAACAGAAATACAAAAGTACAAAGAAAAAATAAATATCAATGAAATTGGAGAACAGACAGAGAGGGAGAGTAGAACAAAGAAAAAAAGAGCGTGGAATATTGAGAAGAAGAAAAAAAACTAAAGTGTACAGGAAAAGAAGCAAGGCAACACTGTTAGACTCTTTTCACACCACTTATGTGAGTGAACATGATGTTGTAAATTAGCTCGAAGTCTTAACGGACCCGATCTTCGGTTGAACAGAAACCAGCCATCACATACATTGACCATTTCATGCTAACAAGGTAAGGAAGATATGACACGTCCCCTTAGAAGACACCATTACACACATGAGAATCGCTTTGCATATCACACAATTCAAACAGACAACTCTACGCAGACAATGCTAACTTTTTATTTAATTCCTATTATTATTTTTCATGACAGGATATGATGTGAAATACAACCACTATAAGGCTGAAATATTTGCAAAAGTTGGACCCCAGGCCAGACTGAACCCACGATTACCCTTTCCAGGGGTTAACGTGTTGCGCACTGCACCAATGTGTCCCTTGATCCGCCTTTCTCTCACCGCTTTTCTACTTACTTTTCTACTTGCAAATGATGGAGGTGTCGTGTATTCCCAGTATTCACTGAATACCAAAACATCGTGAACCGCAACAATGTACAGATCTATTCACAAAACCGTGAATACGAAGAACAACGCTCTTGTGGTTTTTAGATCAGGAATTTTACAGAAACTTCAGCCCTCGATGGAAGCCTATGAAGGCGTGTCACTGGCATGATTCACTAGATGGCAAGCCCGTGGTACGGTATTGTACTGGCATTTAATTAGTGAAACCCTACAGCCTTGAATTGGAACGCAGTGATTTGGATGACCAAGTGGGCATCATTTCAATTCTAGGGTCATATGTACGAGGAAAAAAAACCAGGAAAACGCGAGTTGCGACTATTACAAGAAAGAAAAGGAAGCAGATACCGCTGTCTATAGTGGTGTTTTTCATTAACGAATGGGGTTGCTTCGATCCCGCATCAGACCCAGTAAGCTCCTCATCACTTCGAAATCCGCAAGGAAACTTGTCTGGCGTATCCCCAATCCACGTGAAAATCTCTATCATGGCTGTCACAGAATTCCAAAAAGAATTGACTCGACCAGCATTCAACGACATTCATGAGGAAAGGGCAAGTTCTCAAGCATAGTCGAAGCCACGCAAAAAAAGTTCGAGGACCTTCGTGGATGATGGGTGCGACCGAATGAATCAAAATGGAAGAAGTGAAGTGATCCCTAGAACATGATGCATACATGATGCCGGGTCATACAGGAAAATTGGGAGCAAAAAAACGGACCAAAAGATGCTTAGAATAAACAATGAACAGAAATACAAAAGTACAAAGAAAAAATAAATATCAATGAAATTGGAGAACAGACAGAGAGGGAGAGTAGAACAAAGAAAAAAAGAGCGTGGAATATTGAGAAGAAGAAAAAAAACTAAAGTGTACAGGAAAAGAAGCAAACATAAGCAAAGAAGTTAAGGTATGGAACGAGGACGGATGAGTAGTAAGAGAGAGAAATTGATGAACAGATGAAAACATGACAGGAGGGGAACGAAACAAATGATGGCATGTAAAGGAAGCGAAACTACAACACATGTGTATTACGTTTCAACACAAAGTATATCAGCTGTTACTAATACCAGCTGTTACTAATGTTCCAAGTGACCATCAGAAATTTCTCGAACGCCTGAGAAATAAACACCTACAGTAATCTTCTAACATTCTAAACTTTATGTTTACAACATGGCGTCCTCTTTTAAACACCGCGACAATGGCATATATTTTTCAACGGTTTCATGACAGCAAAATTCTTCTTATTGGGGAATTTTATTAGAGGTTATAAAAGGCACAAGACTACAGCAATACGCGCGTGCACACATATGAGTTGTATTTTACTCACACTGTCGTTGATGTTTTAATGAACTATTCCACATTTCTTTGGTCTTGAGTGCGATAAGAATCATATTTAGGAAGCTTCATAATTCTCGGTCGACTCTCGTATTCCATCATCGATCAAACCGTAAGAAGAACACAATGACTTTCTTCGAACAGATCTAATTAACATTTACTAGGACAATATCAAGTTAAGGATGTCAAAGAGTGAAGTGAACCGCCGAACAAAAAAACCAACTTTACGGTTCATATTACACCTAGACTAATCGATATTTCCTAGCACTGGAAATTCAAATGATTCTAAAAAAAACATTCACCTTTGTTTATTAAGAGATTGCTATAATCGCTACAAGAGTGAAGAAAATAGGAAGATAAAGGGTTTGTCCTTGATTAATCCTCCGTGAATGGAGTCCAATGCGTAGTGGATAGGAGATTGAACTACAGCAAGCAGTCTGTTTTCTACTTTACGCAGTACCTACTACACAGATTAAATTCTCTGTGTAAACGTTGTTTCTGAGGTCAAAGTTCGTCATCTTCTAAAGCAAAAACAAAAAAGAGCTAAAAAGAGGACATCAGAACCGTAGAAGTTTTCTCCTGTTGTTCATCCCTCATGAGATTTTTAATTGCTGACACAATGAAACAAATAGGACATTCGCCTAGACAAAGATTACACTAGAAATTTTACGCTCTCCATCGCTTCAACACAAACTCAAGAAGATATAGAGAAAGGGATACAGGGGGATAAAGGGATAGAAAAAGATGAAGAGCGATAGCGAGGGACAGAGAAGAATACAAACGTAGAGATACATCCAGTTCTTTGCTTTCAACGTTTTTCTCAACCTCTAGTGCCGATCGTGATTGGCCGACAGTAGAAGTAATAGAATAGTAACACTACAGCTGTCATGATCACTATCAAAATAACCATTGTCATTATTATCATTGGTTCTTAAGTGAATACTAATCAATAATAACAGTAATAATAGTAATGTATTTACCTGACGAGATTGTAGTAGCCGAGAGATCTGAGACGAGTGCGAATGAGCATTTGAAGGGCGCGAACCGGCGCCTGTGGCGCGTAGAAGCACCGGCATACCGGATGCGTAGGATCCAGAGCGTAAGCAAGCACGTCCTACAGTTTCTGAACAATTACAAAAGAATCGATTTCTTTCTTCTTCAGAAGTTCTTCATTGAGAAGTGGTGAGTAAACGACAATTGTTGTTCGATCCTTCATTGCTCACGGTCGCTCGTATACAAGGATAATCTGAGCTTTAGCTAAGGTTAATGGACGAAAATGTATAGCCATTATTCTGAGGGTTCGAAAAAGCAGACCGACATAAAGAGCAACCACACCTAAACCACTCAAATAACTACATGGCATCAATTTTTCTTAAGGAAGAGGTCAGCTTTCAGTTGTTCGGTCTTAATGTGCTGATTTTCTTTCTTATCTGCTTGTTCAAGAACGTTAAAACATATGACGAAGCGACAAATTATAACGGCAGGTCAAAATGGACGAAAAAACGATTATGGTATGTAATTAATGATCACGAAGGCTGAAGAGCAGAAACGAAGGTTCTGAGAAAAAAAATCCTCTGGAATACCAGATACTTAGAAACATCTCTAGAAAGTACTTCGATGTATAGAGCAAGCTCCATCCCAGTACCACCAAATACTTTAGTACTGACAGCTAACAAACTGAGATAATCACAATCTTAACCTTTTTATTTGCTGCCTATTCTTTTTTGACGGCAGGGAATGTTGCGAAGTATAACTTCTATAATGCTGAGATATTTTGCAAAACCCCGGATCGCAGGTGTGTGTGGTGAGGAACGAAGGCGATATTGCCCTTTCCGGGGGCTAACGCGTCCACCACCACACCATGCTGGTCCTTTGTTTCGTTTGTTTCTCAGCTAGTATTAACGATTTACATACACCGCAAACAACGATTACAGAAGTAACACCTTTCTGAGAAACGTGAGTACAAAAGAAAATCTGGAAAAGCTTTCATTTTCACTTATGAAAATGAATCAAAGCCTTCATCCTGCTGCAAATGTGTTGCAACATCTTCACCAAGAAAAACTGAGGAATCTAGAACTTTTAGAGAACAAAAATCACTCAAATACAAGTAAGCATTAAAGTACCACTTTTCCGCAGTACTTCCTAAAAAACCATTTCCTGGTTTAACTCAAGTAACTAAAACGGTTATGATAGCATCTCTATCTTATCACAACGGCTTTAAATAATCATATGACTTGTAATATTTGGAAGCCTCGGTGCTACAAATCAATATATACTCATTTTTTGATGAGCTTACACGAAGTTGATAAGTATATTTATTTTCGGCTAACGTTTCGACGTCTTCGTCTTCATCAGAGCCGATGATCCGAGTCGATGGTCCACGCTTGTTATTCGTCTCGACGTGGCGGCTTTGCCTTCGTGCTGAGTCAGGTCTTCCTTAGCGGGCCATCTTCTCAAATGAGGCATATTCACTCGGTGATGCCCTTTGGTGCAGGATGCTGATGGTGGATATAATGATTTTCCAGTGATAAGAACTTGTTTTTCTTCCAGACACATCATCGTGCACATCGTGCAAAAACCGTTCTGCAGTCGTGCAGTTGTTATTTTCAGCTAGTACAAAGCATAGTAATACTTCGAAACCGGCTTTCCTTTAACCTCGATGTGACTAATCAATATGCATTCTTTCTTTGATGAGCTCTGATGAAGACAAAGACGTCGGAACGGTAGCCGGAAATAAACGTACGTACCAACCTCGTGTAAGTTCATCAAAGAAAGAATACATACGTCTTGTCTTTTGAAGATGAGATCACCGAAAAGAACGTTGTACTTGCAAGTCCTTCACTTAAAATATTCCTGTAATTTTCTAAATTGTCCATAGTCTATAACATTACAAAATTTGGTGGTCAAAATATATCCCGAGGTTTTGTCACGACAAGTACTACAACTGTTCGGCCAACACTAATCGATTATGCTTATGAGCCACCGCAGAACAGCCGCAATCGTGAAATCTCAATCCGTTCTTCAAAACGCAGCTTAGTAGAAAAACTTTTGATTAGGGTAACAACATTCCGACTATTGTTGTTTTATGCTTAAACCATCATTAAGTCCCAACCTTCGCGAAAGCTGTTCAGTGGCGTCATAACAAGTATCACGACATGTCTTGAAGATAAGCGGCGACTACGTTCAGAGGAAGGATGCTCAAAGATCATAAGCACAAAAACACCTCACAGGACGTCCAAACTCAAAGCGAAGTCATTAGCGAGTTTTTTAGTTGTGTAATTTAACATGTCTTCCATGATGTTTATTATTTCGATGTGGAAGTACTGAAAACGGTGCAGAAATAAAAAACGTTCTTCTTAGAATCGAAGATCTGTGGAAGGAAATCCTGGATTGACACACGGGTAGAAACGAATAACAAAATAAACATCTTACATAAAGAACAGCATAAAAATCCTGAACTGATACAGCGATAGACACGAATAGCAACAAGACGAACAATTGCGAAAATGGTGATAGTAAGTAGATCGACTCAACATTCCTTAATATTCCACTTTTCTGAATAGGATTCACCTATCGACAGCAAAAATTTAAGATGATTTCAAGCCTTAACAAACAGAAAATGTCTCGCCCAACATGAGTATTTAGCAACCCGCAGCAACCTAAAAAGGTATGAAAACCGATAAAGCAATCAGTGAAAACAATACGAACAAATATGGAAAAACAAGGAATGCCAGCTTGCAAACTAGTTACTAAATCTGAATCTGAACAGTTTCGAATGTGTGTTAGGAGGTCTCCCACGATCATCTCGAGTACTCCACAGGCCACACGATTTTAGATAAACAGGGAACCACAACGTAACGATTGCCACTATGAAACACATGGCATAACATCGGCCAACACAGCCTCTCTCGCGATTCCGTCCAGGTTCATCAACTCTCCGCGTCTCACTGCGATGTCATTCGTCACTCATCACAAGCTCTTTCTTCTACCTCCTCACGACCTGTGATCCATATCACCAAGAAAAAAAGGACCCACCTGCGCTTAAAACTGACCAGCGTTACCGGTGTAATTTCTCTTCGATGACGTTGTTCTTGGGAAACCGACCAATTCGACCTGAGGACAAAAATGACACTGAATGCAACAGACTCAACCAATAAGATGGTGAGGTAATTGATACCTGGCAATAAGCCAGTAAATATTTCAGTACTAGTTGTTGTCCTTACGATGGGACTTTTATGAGCTCGAAATAGGTTGTGAAAATGATTTAGACTAACCGTAGCTGCCTGAAAGCTAGCATCAGCCGTTATGTGTTAACCCATTAAAACATTTGCGACGATGCTAACGACCTTTTTTTGTAACTGACCAATGGAATCGGAGCAATAATTCGCCCGCTGCAAACCCTCTGATTTAAAAAAAAGCTTCTCAATAATATAACTAGAGGGCCATCGGGGTTTTGAACATGACATGGTTTTGGGAGAGATCTTGCTCTACCTTTCTATAAGTATTACTAACATTTTGCCAACATTTTTAATACTGTGGTAAGTTGAGATTTATTGGGTATTTCTTTGTTTTTT
Source organism: Angiostrongylus cantonensis (assembly GCA_009735665.1). Lineage (NCBI taxonomy): Eukaryota > Metazoa > Nematoda > Chromadorea > Rhabditida > Metastrongylidae > Angiostrongylus > Angiostrongylus cantonensis. The sequence continues at coordinate 2,571,276 of MQTX01000038.1, forward strand.
TTCAGTTTTATTTTATAGAAATTGCGATAGGAATTCCGGTGCTATGAATATAGCGTTAACGAATCGTTTAAGGGATTATTTTATTTTTTGTTTTTTTTTAGTTCATCGTTGTTTAGAAGACATTTTCTTTTCTTTTAGTTTCTTTGTAGATAGAGGTTTATCGTTATTGGTTCTGGCTTCTTTTACTAAAAGAACTCAGTATCTTTTTGGTAGATCATTGCCAAAGGCGATGAGTGCTCCTACCTCGTGAGATCTTTGGTTCATAGCAGAACATTGTGAATACACAGTTGTCAACATATGGAAGTGTTTTACGGTTCATGTTGAGTTCAGTGTTTCCTCTTAATACCCGCACATCCCATGGAAAAGTTCCAGTGATTCGAGTGAAATAATGGTTAATTCATAATGTTCTAGTTTCTATTTAGTGTTTATTATTTCTTCGTGGCAGGATACGATATCGAACAGTTAATTGCTATTCAAACTACCGGTCGCCAGACTTTTTCAAAAAAAAAACATTTTTTTTCTGTAAGTCATTAAATGTAGAAAATGGCCTTTCTGACCTCAAAACCATTTTTTAACAGATTTCGATTAGCTATCGATTGAATACACATACTTTGGTAGAAAAACAAAGTTCTGGAACCCACCGATCTAAACATTGACATTTTTTCCCATGTATTTTGAAAAGACTAAATCTCACGAAAACGATGTTCACGAGGAACGGATTGATTCCGTATGCCCCATTCACGCTCAACGGAACAAATATCTCTGAATGCTCCAGTTATGTCTATCTAAGTCGGAAAATCAATATGATGAACGACTTAGCTCCAGAACTGAGCAGAAGGAAACGAGCGGCTTGGGGAGCTTTCGAGAGCATCGAGAATGTAGTGAAGTGAACAAAGAACACCCGACCTTTCGATTCAACTGTTCTTCCTGCACTAACGTATGCGTCATAAACGTGGTCGCTATGTAAGCAGGATGGAAGATCACTCAGCGTTATCGAACGCGCAGTCGAAAGGACGATGCCTAGGAGTATCCCGTTTCACACAAGTAAGGGATGGGATCCGTAGCTCCGACCTGCGTCAACGATCAAAAATCAGAGATGCCGTTCTGTACGCCAAACAGTCGAAGATAAGTAGGCCGGACACGTAATCCGTATGAATGAGATAACCGATGGACAAGGGCTGTTAGTAACTGGATTCCTCGGGATGTCAAACCTACTGCAGGGAGACCACCGACCCAATAGTCAGAGATCTTCACGAAGAGCATAGAAGAAAGATGTGATGCTCGACGAGTACCTAGAGCGAGCAGAATCCACTGGGCTACTCTTGCACGCGACAAGGAAAAATGGAGGATTTACTGGCGCCCGCTCGAGTCACTCGACGATCAACGGGACTACAGGTGAAACAGGTGATTTAGAAAAGATTTCTATTGAGAGTCAAAGGAAAACCTGTTATATCCTGCACGAGAATGCGCAATTTTCTTGAAAAGAGGAAGATGAACTTAAAAATCAAGCACAGCAAAATGAGAAATTGATCCTCATTTAAACGCTTTAGAAGGATTTTATAAATTCGTCTGTGATAAGCTAAGGTTGCGCCATAACAGGGAAACGGATTCCACTATAAGCCGAAAAGTTTTAAGATGTGTGTAGGCCAGCATTTTGAGATTCCCTGCAATACAAACGTGGTCTTTGGTTAGAGCTCGCATACTTGGCTAAGCAATCTTCCCGTGGTCAGCAAATCACTACCAGATCTATCTGCAAAACAAAAAAAATCCTGAATTGATATATCAGTAAGTCAAAAGTCGCCTCATAGACCAGTTGTGAACTAAATCATCTGTGAGGATGTTTGATGGAGATGGATGCATAGCGCATTCTTCAGAGATTGATCGACCGTCAAAGCTTTATACTTTCATAGTTTAACTCAAATTCCTATTCTATAAGGTTCCTGAACTGGTCCTAAAATCAATTACTGATATGAGAACATACCAAACTATCGACTTCACACTAATCTAATAAATATGCTTTTAAAAAAATGGCGACGAGCGTGATGCAGCGGTCGGAAGCGCCCTGCGACACACACCCGAGATCGATCCCCGTGCTCGTGGCTCACTGAGGCTTGCCATCCCTACGGGGTCGCCAAATTTGTACCAGACTTATCTCGGAGAACAGTCACACTGGCTCAATATATGTGAGTCACTGGAAATGCTAAATATTCATCAACCACCTCCAATGATATTTAATGAAGCCGAATGCATCGCGCATATATCAGGGAACGATCAACGCCGAGAGCTGTATCTTTTTATGAGTAAAAACGGTTATTCCAAAAGAAAACGGTTCTTTAGACTTTTGTAAGATATTGGGTTCTTCAGACTGTCAGCATAGAGAGGATAGCACGGTGGTAGTGATGCCAATTATCACGGAAAAGCTTTGTGAGCGCGGCTCGATCCCGTCCCGGGCTCACCAAGCCTCTCACCCCTCTGGGGTCGGGAAATTGGTACCGGATTTGTCCGGCAAAAAATGAAATCCAACTGGGAACGCTCTAGTTCTGCCATCTGACGATTCCAGGAGGAATCGACTCGACCAGCATTCCACGACATTCAAGATGAGATTAAAATCCTCAAACAGTAGCCGAAGCCATACGTAAAAGCTGGAAGAGCTTTGCGGATAATGCATACCAGGAAACGAATCGAATGCGAGAATCCGAAGAGCAGATGTGAAGGAGTGATCGCATAAAAAAAACGATTGGCAGCACTTACCTTCCATTTTAATACCCAGAAGAATAAAATTTGTTTCACCAAAGCTGGACAAAATATTTCATGCTGTTGTTTACAATCAACACTTTCCTGACCGCATGAAATTATGCGTGATCTATATGGATCGAGCATAACGGTCGCTTCCAATTTAAAATCATCGGTTTACGAAAGAATTTTTATTTGAAGTAAAAACCAGCACGATTTACAAACCCACGTCAACTATAGATGGATTACCTCAGAGTTGCAGTTCTGCAGTACCTAGAGTGAAATTTTTGATATCCTGGAGTTCTTGAGATGTTCCCTCGTTTTCTTCTCTCGTAGAAATTACTACTTCGAAAACCAAAGCAAAAGAGAGACGGATTTCATACAGTAGAACCAAATGGTGTTTTCCATTGTATCATTTACGCTACCATTTGCTGCCCTTGCGCTGGAAATTTCAAAAGCGTGAACTTCGTTTTCAATCTTTTTTTTTGAAATTTTGTTCCTTAACTAATCTAAAAACAAAAGAACACCCTATGTTATACATATGAAAGAATAGAGCAAGGTCTCTTCTAAAAATCTCTGAATTTCTGGAATTTTTAACTACTGTAGCAATGAAGGAAATATCCTGTTACGGAAAAGCCGGTACGACTATGAGTTCGTTAGGCTACAAACATTGTATGTAACTATCCTACCAACAATTGCCTTTTCACCTATGTTTTCACGTTTTAGGAATATTTCTAGCTCTTGTGGGGCTTTGGCAATCGATTTTACATCACATGTTCAGTATACCATGAAATTTTGATACATTTCTTATTTCCAATCGTATTTAGCACGACAAGGTTTACGACATGTAATGTTCCCCAAGTTTTACTAAGTTAAATCACAGTGAAGAGCGCCCTATGCTTTCCTGGGAGGAAATACCATAGCACACTCCTCACCAACAACCGTTTCGCCCGACCTAACATGTTGTGTTGATCTCAGCACTTCTTCCACTCGTCTTATTGCCCTGTAACTATCAACTAAAATCAATGCTCCGGCTCAGTTGCCAATTGGGATGTAGTTGGAGATGTATAGAATATACACGGAGATTCTGTTTGAAGTATCAAGACAGACGCGCTAGGTGTTCTCAAGTAGTCACTATAAGCAGTTTTTTCCTTTGAGGGTCAGGGAGAAGCTTGTTATCTTGCGATTAGTATTCTTCCAGGACTGAAGCGATAGCTGCGATAGAAACGAATCAAGAAATCCCGAGCTATCAAAGCGAATGGAATTTCCAAGATCACGTGCGATACACCCCACGCCCGGACACAAAAATTATGAAAAAAAAACCCCACAAAATAAACACCGAAGAGGAAGATGCATCGAAATCAATGCACGCAGTCGTGAATGGGCTAATGTTGCATATGCAGTATACAGCATTGCCGCTGCTCCAAACGCAAGTAAACCAAAGGAAAGAATAACATGGTAGTCACATGTCTATGATCAACAAAGTAACTAAGCAAAGAAAAAAGACGTGTAGGCATATGGACGACTCAACCACTATGGTGGTGTTTCGCAGGTAATCCCATATGAGTGTAAAATCATGGACATAGAGGCAAATAAAGGAAGGCATTTAAAAGAAATCCCTGAAGCTGGAAAAAAAACCCACCAATTGCTGTAGTCGCCACTCGACCATCCATGAACACTTTCCGACAAGCGTTTCGAACTGTCTCAACGTCAATAGCCTGAACAACGACAAATTACCAATATCGAAACCACTTCATGTTGGACTGTAAATGTTAATATTGGTTTTTTTCGAAATGAATAAGGACATAGAGGCAAATAAAGCAAAGGCATTTAAAAGAAATCCCTGAAGCTCGAAAAAAAAAACTCACCAATTGCTGTAGTCGCCACTCGACCATCCATGAACACTTTCCGACATGCGTTTCGAACTGTCTCAACGTCAATAGCCTGAACAACGACAAATTACCAATATCTAATTAATTTACACAAGAATTAAGCAAACTGTGTTAATAATTGCTGTCCCATGCTGATATTTCGACAACTGCTGGTAATTTTTGATCACTAGAGTAGTTGAGAACGATATCATCAGCAAAGCGAAGGTGGAGTAGTTGAGAAGTTCAGAGCTTGATAGTCTTATAGAAGGTTTTTTCTTATAAGTAGTGCTCTTTAAAAACTTCTCCATCCATTAAATTTCACTTCAACTAAAATTTCTCATAAAATTCGAAAAAAAAGTCCGAACTTTTCTGAATTCCTTAATAAACAGGAAATATCAAGGACACATTAGAGGCTGCCCTCGTATCCTGCTAGACGGATCCGGCTTGCTTAACTGTTTTGACTTGCGAAATACTAGTTCCAACGAAAAAAAAACAAGAAAACTCCTCGAAAGTCCCATAAAATCAACACTTTGTTGTGGTCATGTAAGAAAACTTGCATCTTGTTGGCAAAAAATGCTTAGATTCTAGTGACTTTATCTAAATAATATATCTCAATGAGATGGTTTAAAGTGACAAGCAGTTATTATCTCCCAACTATATGAATCGAAACCACTTCATGTTGGACTGTAAATGTTAATATTGGTTTTTTTCGAAATGAATAAGCCATAAAGCACCCTTTAGGAGATTAATACATGGAGTATTATGGTTGCAGTCGTAGTAAATGTATAATGGTGACATGAAAACCTCAATTCGAAGCTCTAATTCTGGTACGGGAATTCTTCGTCCATAGCAAAGCAATTGTCGACCTATATCTTCACAAATGGGTGTTGACCCGTCAAGCATCAGAAGAAGGTTTGTAAGTAGAGTTCGCTTTCCACAATTAACTGACTCAGCATCGACTTCTTTAATGTGAACATTTCACCTAGTTTAAAAAACATAGAGTCGATTATGATAACAATGAATCAAACTGAAAAAACAAATGGTTAGAAGTTACAAACCGCTGGCCAACCAACGCCACTCATTGACAATGGAATCAACAAGAGTTTCTGAGGCTGTCTCTTCTGCTACAAAGTAGACGCCGATAAGACCTGTATCCTAGAACAGAAATGAAGTATCAACGATACTGAAAGAAATGTTCCATGTCTTTTCACTCCATCAAATTCTCAAATTATGTATCAAGCTGAAAATAAACAAATGAACAACGAACTTTATAGCAAGTGTTAAACGCTTGAAATGACTGCACACCAGCGTCATGGCCAAGGCGGAGAGCCAAACGAGATGGAGCGTTCACTCCGAATCCGCGACTCCTATCCCATTCACCAATAAGCTAAAATGTTTTAATGATTCATAGAATTATACAAATACATTGTATATATATCCATAAATATATATATATATATGCATAGACACACAGTATATGAGAGGTGCAAGTACAGCAATGGTAATGATGCCGTTTATTACGCACAAAGACCTGATTAGGCTCCGCCCAGGAGATACGAAGCTTCCATCGCTGAAGTCGGGAAATTAGTGCCAGAGTACGCCGTAGTACAGATACCCCAGATTCCACGCAAAATCTACGCCACCAGCATCCAACGAAATTCAGAAAGAAGAACATAGTCTTCGAGCAACAGCGAACATATGCGCAAACATGAAGGTCTTCGTGGATGACAAAGAAATATGTATCTGCACATCATCATGCTTGGGAGTTGCTGCTTGGGAGATAAAATACACAAGTAGAGAAAACACTATTCAGAAGCGAACTAAGTATAGATATAGATCCATGCTGGTTAAGCACCCTAGCAGGCCACCCGTTACGATGTTCTCTACGGACACCGTCGCACGAAAAAATGTTCTCTCCTTATGTGAGTGGGATCTCTAGCACTCATAAGAATTGGGTTACGCACAGTGTTCGCCACCATAAGCGCTAAGTTGTCTTCATGAGTCCATGACACTCCTTCGACTACTATAGCACCATAGATCAAGTCCATTCCAACAACTGGTAAATGGATCTGAAAGCATTTTGAGAAAAAGACATGGTGTATGAAAACCGCAAAAGCTATACCCCACCTCACATGGTTTGAACTCTGCTGGATGGAAGTTTGCCGAAGCATCGCCATGCTGAAGGCCTCCGAAGTACTTCTCTGCTAGCCCCACAACCTATATGAAATAAGCTGTATTCACACGAATAGGAAAATCAAAGGCAATAAAACATCCTTAATCATACTTCCTTATGATTTACACCACCAGCAGCACTCAGTACCATTCGTCCTGATCGGTAATGGGTTTGAATGTAGTTAATGAGATCTTCACGTTTAATTGAACTGGAATATTTGAGTAGGCCACAAAAAGGTAATCAAACGTTCACTCAAACACTACTCATTTTGTCGATCATAGTAGTACTCTACTATGCAGGAATAGAAGTAAAATAAAGCTAAACTAAATGCTCACTTTATGTTCTCCACCGGTCCCAGGATTGTCATTGATAATGAGTTACCTTCAAATGCACCCGTGTGAAGATGATCAAAGACCACTTCCTTAAAGTCAAATAATGCAAATACATTATGTAAACTCAAAGCAGGTGTATCTGCTCTATGATGACAATGTGTAGCCAAGAAAAAGCTAAAACAACACGGACTAACTTGAAAGTTCTGTTCCACTTCTTGCATTTCGCGCAAAATTACACTTCGTTCGGCTTCAATATCTCGAGGACTCAACTTACTATTGAGAAGTATATCCGCTAATATATCAACAGCTATAAATCCAGAGTATAAGTACCCAACCGAGTACATGATTTACAAGTCTTGCAACACCTACAATGTTCCAGATCGGTAGAGAAACATTTAGCATAGTATACAGTTTGTTCCCGCGAGGTATAAGCGTTGAGGTGAGCACCGATGTTCTCCACTTCCAGCTCCAGTTCATTTCTCGAACGACGCGAAGTTCCCTAAGGTATATTACAGCTGACTTTTCGTATCTAACTAGTAAGAGACAAGAAAATATGCAAACCAGATGTTAAAAGACAGATCTTAAACACCTTCAAAACAAAAACTAACACTTTAAAAAAAACAAAACGATGGAAGAACTTGAAGTATTCGAAAACAAGAAAAACCTTAAATGCCATGTGCTCGAGAAAATGTGCGGTTCCATTATTTTTCTCGTTCTCATATCGCGAGCCGGCATCGATCCAAACTCCAATCTACAAAATAGTCCAGAATTAAGAGAACGATGGTGGCTAACCTCACAATTAGCTTCAACTTTACAATTAACTTCGAAACCTTACAACTTCAACTTTGGAAACTACATAAATGTGTCAACGGTGTAAGTCATAAGTTCCATATAAACATAACAGATCAAAGCATACAGTGGCGGTGGACATGTTGGTGTCTTCAGAAGCTATACGAAATCCGCTGGGAAGTGTGGTAACAACTGTTTCTGGAAAGAACACTTCACGAACCGCGTTTGCTGCTGATCGCCATCTTCGTAGAGGCTAAAGAATTTCCGATGAACAAATAACATGGAACGTGGAAAATTATTACTCAGTAGAACAGAAAGTGAGAGCGCGTATAGCGCAGTGGCCTGAGGCACCCTGCAATACGCATGAGATCGATCCAACACCCTTAGCTCACCAACCCTTCCGACCGTTGGACGTCGGAAAATTGGTGCTAGACCTATCTGGGAGGATAGCAGCAGGCGACTCATTGTAAAGGCCAGATATGCATTCAGTCATCTCCAACGATGATTAATGAAGTCGAATGCAAGGCGCATCTCTCAAAAATTGATCAACGCCAAGGGCTTTATCTTTTATAATATAAAGAAATAACTCTTCATAGCCTGACAAACTTCCCAAAGGTTAACCGTCTCATCGTGGCTAGGAGGTGTTACTGGGTGTCGGATTGCGATTTGCAGTGGAAATTCCTTCCCGATAGAGTTTCCCAAGTTGAGAATGAAGTTTCCATGAAGAAGCCCAACGAACAGTAAACCAATAGCAAGATCCACCACCGTCCTGGTATCAAATTAGTCGCATGGTGGCAAATGTCCCTCTGATCCACATGGGCTGCGACTGTTTGTGGTGGTCAAGACCTGGAACAGACTTTGACCCTGCTGACCTCGGGACTCCAAGAAACCACAGTGGTTAAACTAGCTAGACTTCGAGAATATGGAAATTATGCTTAAGCCAGCACCATAAGTGAAGAAGGGCCAACCAAGTATCCAAATAAGTATGCAGATCCACTTGGAAACGATTTTACCAAGGGTGAGAATCAATGACAGACAAATTTGTTGGTGAAGTTCGATTTACGTCCAAGAGTACCATCATTTGATAACGGTCCATCTACCTCCAGGGAGCTCAACATGAAAATTCAGCTGAGAGGTGAACTATGGATTATCGGTACATCGACGATATGGCGGAGGAAACGTTTCGACCACACCTTAACTTCACATTTTCTCTGATTTCTTTGGATCTGAAAGCGCTGACTATTAGAGAAAAACGACCAGTACCGTCACCTACTGTCTTAGAAAAAACAATACTGCACGACCCCATATGCTTTAAGTAAAGGATAAAGGATAAAGCTCTCGGCGTTGATCAATCCCTGAGGGATGCGCCATACCAATCCAAGGAAAAAAGAAAAAGAACAGAAGAAAATTTTGACTCTTGAAAACGACGTGTCAAAAGAATAGCACGACGTCTGCTAATGTTCAGGCCCGTTTGGACGTTTGAAGAGAAGACGTGACCCTTTTCGTAAGGATGGAAGCGACAGAGCAATTACTTTAAATTAAAAGCAAGACGAATGAGGATGACAAAACACAAGATTTCGAAACATACAAACAAGAAAACATCTCCAAAGGTCTAAAAAAAATCGTACCGTTAGAACTTTGTTGCTCATTACTCGGTTCATGGTTTCTGGACGTCAAGGCGATTGATGATAACTGGGATGAAGGAGGAACTCCAGAAGAATTCCGGGATAACCTACAGAGCTGTTGAGCTCAGTTGAGCGAGCCGAACGGCATTAGATTATGAACAGAGCGCGATATTGTTCAAAAGCTCTGCTTGAAGAGAGGATTTGCAAAATTGATCAACGCCAAGGGCTTTATCTTTTATAATATAAAGAAATAACTCTTCATAGCCTGACAAACTTCCCAAAGGTTAACCATCTCATCGTGGCTAGGAGGTGTTACTGGGTGTCGGATTGCGATTTGCAGTGGAAATTCCTTCCCGATAGAGTTTCCCAAGTTGAGAATGAAGTTTCCATGAAGAAGCCCAACGAACAGTAAAATGTCAAAGCGTTAGCCGAACAAAAACTGTTTATCAACCTCGTATAAGCCTATCGAAGAAAGAATACATATTGATTAGTCGTGTTCTACAAGGTAAAAAGTTAGTCTGTGCACTTAATTAAAGAGAAATGACTTTCGAGTCCAGACGAGTAACGGGTTACTGCTAAGGAAATGTTTAGTGGTAGGAATTGTCTCTTGTTACTTTTAGTTGGCCTGGAAGTTGTAATCAAGCAGATAATGGATAATATGATGAGAGTGACTTAGCTTTTTAAATGGTAGACGTTTTATCTCATCTTCTTAATGCCTAATCTTAATCTTAACTTTGTAGTAGGACTAACTGTTACTTCCATTTCTGAACACCTGGGAAATAATCCTTTTAGGAACATCTCACCTTTGGAAGCTGCAAGCGGTGTTAGAGCGAGCATCCAGAAGTTTCTAGAAACGGAGAAGACCTTCCTCGAAGTCAGTTACTTTATACTCGCATATGTTTCCATAAAGTAAATCTGTAAAAACCGAAAGTAGCGGAAATTGTATTATCAGAAGGTGTTCTGTTCGTACCTCCTAACGGTTTACCGCCTCATCGTAGCTGGGAGGTGTTCCTGGGTGTTAGACTGCGATGCACGGCGGGGCGTTTCATCCTCCCTCCGAGGTCTCCCAGGCTGAAGTGTGCGGCATTTTCATCAGGGAGCCCAGGTAAGAGTAAATCAATACTAGGATCCACCCTGGTACCAAACTAGTCGCATGGTGGCAAATCCCCTCCGATCCACAAGGGCGGCGACACTTTGACGGTGACGACCTGGAGCAAACTTTGGGTAGGCTGACCTCGGGACTCCAGGGAACCACGATGGCTAAACCAACAAAATTCTGAGAAAGTGGAAGTTATCCAGGGGCTCAACCAGTGAAAATGAGCCATCCAAGTACCCAAGTAAGTAAGATCTATTCGTAAATTATCGCAAGTAATACTTCATTTCCATGAGTTCTGTCGTCTTTTTCTTCCAGAAGTTTTTTAGAATCTGCATTCTTATTCTTCTTATATTAGATCTCGCAAACGGAAACTGTTTACGATCAGACGAACATTACTTTTAAATATCGATGTCCAATACAATATCGATTCGACAAATCGGATCGATTGAAGATTTCTGTGTGAGTTTCTTCCGATATTTTCATGTAGTGTTAAGACTCCTGCTTGATTTTCTTGTTTCCAGCTTCTATGTTAAGCACAACACCGACCCCTTAATTCATCGTATCGGTGATGTTTTCACGGATCTGTCGTCGATCATCGCCAAAGGGGGAGAAGTTTCGCTTCCTCTGTCGCCCTCAGCGGCCATTGATCTTCAGATTATGTTTCCTGATTTCTACTCCCATTATGTGAAGCTACGTTTTTCTGGAAGTTGTCTACAAGTCCGTGAGAACGTCCCATTAGCCGCGTATATGGCGCTGGTCCTGAAAACAGAGGGAAGAGCTATTTTGTTGTACAAAAGTGAAGTGGTGAAGGACAAGAATCCTAGATGGAAGGAGTTCGCAGTTCCACTATATATCATACAATTCTACCATCAAGGCGTCCTCCAAATCCACTGCTACAATCAAATTGCAAACAACGTGGACAGTTTGATAGGTAGGATTTCCCACTGGTGTATTAACTTGAGTGGGAATTTCTACAATATTGTATTCTACACCTTACTTATTTCAAGGCTTCTGCAGTACTTCTATGGCACAACTGGAAAGAGGCATAGGACCATTAAATTCTTATATGGTAAGATCTCAATGATTTTTCAATGTTCTGCTACATTATTCTTATCCATAGCAATCTTTTTCCAGCTCATGAACTTTGAAGGTAAACGTATTCACGAAAAAATGAGCATCAGTCTGGAAAGTCTGGAATTAATCCATGGGGAGTCTTTTTTTAGTGCGATCAAGGACGGGTTGGTTAATCTTTGTTTTCCTTTATGAGTTTGACATGTACAACTTTTTGTACTGGAGAAAAATGCAACTTTTATTATGCAAAAGCTTTACTAGTTTTATCACAAATAAGCTGTTCCAGGATCCATGGATTTTTCTAATCCGCAAAAGCTATAGCAAATTACTATGTCTTAACTTTTATTTACTACCGATTATAATGCTGAGATATTTGTGAAAACATGACTCAAGGTCAGTATTATGCGCAGCACCACTGAGACCATTGCTTTACCTTTCTCTTAGCCAGTTTTCTACCTAACGCTGCCAAGAGCAATCACCTGTCAATAGGATTGGGGTCTAGGTTTTGCACGTATCTCAGCATTATAGTGATTTTACTTCATCTCATAGCCTGCCGTGAAGAATAATAATAGGCAGTAAATAAAGAGTTAACATTGCTGCATATTGTTTTTTTTTTTCGTGATACTATGAAGTACAACTGCAATGATGCTGAGATATGAGCAGAACGCGAAACCTCTGTTGAACTACGAATCCGCATAAGGGTAACTGAGGATTCGTGTTTTGCTCATATCTCAGCATCCTTGTAGTTGTACTTCATTTCATACCATTCCATAAGAAAAATTGGGCAGTAATTGGTAGACCAAGTTCTGCATGCCTTAACTTTTTATTTACTACCTGTTTTTTTTTTGTATAGAAGGTTACTGTTTGGAATACAACCACAGGATGCCAGCATTGAACCCAACTTAAAAAAAGAACACAGAAGGAACAAACAACTACTGAACCCAACCCAAACATTGTGATGTCGACCGCAACTTCATGTTAGTTAGGTTTAATGCTGACTTGAGCTCCAAGACAATTTCCTTTGACTGGTGATTGTTGAGAGTACACTAAAAACATGACTAAGGGAAAGGTAACGCGAGGTCGTTGGCAGGTGTAGTGGACAGTATGTGAGCTCCGGTGAGGGTAATCGCGAGTTTAAAGCCCAACTGAGGTTTCGGGTGTATTACCTTACTCACGCGCTCTTACGTGGCAAATAAATGTTTATCGACCAACAGTTTCCATATCACTGGGTTAATACTCAGATGAGTTATGAGAATAGAGAATGAACTTCCTATCTCTGCAACGTTGGATTGACCTGTGCAGTTCGCATAAGCATCGGTATGCGTAAGTGAACTTGGTCAAAAATTTGCTGTCAAATGACTATGAGGTACGCATGAAACGGTTCTGTCCGCATCTAACATATATCCTCAACGATTACGGCATAAAAGTGTGACAAAATCTCCCTCGCCGTTGCGGCAATCTCCCACCTTGTAGGAACTCTGTCGCCAAAAATAGTGAAAAAACAGGTTTTTACATAGGGGGTATAATGTTGATGTCCTGCGAGTGATCGAAGCCTCTGGGAAGTTATGGCATGCACAAGACCTAGACAGACATTGTTGATGACGACAACTTGAATACCTCCCAACGGTTTACCGCTTCGTCGTGGTTGGGAGATATTCCTGGGTGTTTCATCCGTCCAACAAGGTCTCCCAAGCTGAAATGAATGAGTCCGGCGTTTCGATCAAGAAATCCAGCTAGGTGTAAACCATCGTATCAAACTAGTGGCTTGCTGGCAAACCATGGTGGCAAATCTCCCTCTGATCAACAAAGGCGGCCACTGCCTGTGGTGGTGACGACTTGGGACAGACTTTGACCTTATTGACCTCAAGACTTCAGGGAACCACAATGGCTAAACCAGTAAAACGCCGAAAAAATGGAGATTATGCTGGGACCCGCGCAATCAGTGAAGACGGGGCATCTAAGTATCCAAGTGAGTAAAGCAGCTCAAGAAACTGGGGCTAATGGGGTTGCATGTAATGCAAGTGTTAGTCAGGAGATAACTGTAAAAGTTTTCAACTCTTCTCCTTTAATAATTGTTGAAGTACAAGTCACCTGTCCTGTCAGTACAAGTCACTAATTAACTTTTGAAATATCGATCTAGACATTTTTTTTAAAATAAACTGACCCCAAATCTTTAGAGATAAATTTACTCGTAATTCGATTTCGGGATATTTTCAGATTTTCTGAAAGTCGTCTTTGCAATTCAGGATAAGTAGTGCCTTTTAGTATTCACCTTCATCTTACCACTGCAGTAGACCTAACGGCTTCTAATGGCAATCCAAATCAGCCTGATTCACTCCATTACATCCATCCGCATACACAAACAACTTTTGAAATATCGATCTAGACATTTTTTTTTAAATAAACTGACCCCAAATCTTTAGAGATAAATTTACTCGTAATTCGATTTCGGGATATTTTCAGATTTTCTGAAAGTCGTCTTTGCAATTCAGGATAAGTAGTGCCTTTTAGTATTCACCTTCATCTTACCACTGCAGTAGACCTAACGGCTTCTAATGGCAATCCAAATCAGCCTGATTCACTCCATTACATCCATCCGCATACACAAAGTCCTTACATGAATGCAATGGCTAAGCTCACGCCGTTGTTCCTTAGTTACATGGCTCACACACGAGTAGGTGTGTGTTTCTATGATTAATTGTAACTAAGTATGTTTAGTTCCTAACGTTGTTTTCTAGGTGCGCTTGGTTTTGGTGCAAGAACAGGACCACAGTTTGAACTATCACAATGCTTTGCATTGGTGAGTTTCAAGCCACTTCTGCGTTTCAATTTATAGTTGAGGTTAAATTTTTGTCGCTCCGCATGATTTCACCGCAAATGTGTAAGATTTTTTTGAGTTCTCAGAGATTCCTGGATGGCCTTAGGGCTATTTATTGCATTTACTCAATCACTTTTTTGTTGAATATTTATAGCAGGCTCTTTGTCTTCAGAGCGGTTCCCATAGCGATCCCCAAGTAAATGGCCTGTCAGGATTATTGGACGCTTATCGCCATGCAAGATTGACTGTCCAGCCGTTTGCACCAACTGACTTTTCTGAAGTGATCTATCACGTATCAAAGTGAGTCTGACTACAGCATTTATGACTACAGTGTTGGAAACATTTTCCCAATGTAAAACTTTGAAAAGATTTCTTTAAACTCGGAGTAATATCAACATTATTTGTAGTTCTGTTTAACTATCAAGTAACTTAAGCGGGCACCAATAAGGTACTGTGTTCATGCCCGTCGAACAGTAGAACCGCACAAGAAGCTCTGTTCATTCGAGAAACATAAACTATCACCCTTTCAACTGCGAACTAGCTGAGAGATAGGCGAAACGAGAGACCCGCATGATGTGGTGGTGAACGCGTTAGCTTCTGGAAAGAGTAGTAACGTGTTCTATTCCCACTGCAGGCACCTGCGGTCCGGAGTTTTGCAAATGTCTCAGCATCGTTGTGGCTGTACCTCACACTTTTGTTATATGGTCGTTATTTGGTCCTTTATTTTAACAGTCTTTTGATATCCTTGGTTAACATGTTAGGTTTTCGTGGTATAGGTTTACTCCTGGCTGATCTCCATTGTGAAATTGTCGAACTTATCAGCAGGAAATACACTTGGGGGTGTAGATTACCTGTGATTTATTGCAGTTGGACACCAAAAATTGCGATGAGGATAACTGAGGATTCATTCGTTTCGAAGCTTTAGCACTTTGTTTTATATTACTTGGATACTTGGATAGTCCGTCTTCACTGGTGGTGTAGGCGCTGGCATAATTTCCATTTTTTCGAAGTTTTGCTAGTTTAGCCACTGAGGTTTCTTGGAGTCCCGAGGTCGGCCTAGCCAAAATCTGCCTAGATCGTCACCACCACGTGCAGTTGCCTCCCTTGTGGATCAGAAGATTTGCCACCATGCGACTACTTTGATACCAGGATGGTGGCCGATCCTGAAATTGGCTTACTCTTAGCCAGGCTTCTTGATGGAAAGTCAGACTCCTTCTCAGCTTGGGAGACCATGCCAAGGGGGTGAATCCCTCCGCTGTAAATCGCAGCCCGACACTCGGGAACACCTCCCAGAAAGGATGAGGCGATAAACCGTTGGATGGATGTTCTGTATTGGAGATATGAAATTGTCAATTGAATTTTCAGGTTCGCTAAGGCCGAGTCAAGACGCCATCTTGGTCTGTACTTCGTGCTGTTAATTTTAACCGATGGTGGCCTCACTAATCCACGTCGGACAGTTGACGCCATTGTTGATTGTTCTGTGCATCCAATAAGTATTATAGCAGTTGGTATTGGGACGGTGAGGTTACTGTTAATTGGTTGAAAATAATTTGAACAAAAACATTTATTAGATTTTTGTCCATTTTTGTTATAGGGTCGTGATTTTGCTAATGTAAAGGCACTAGAATCGCCAGTTCTCAAACACTCAGATGGCAGGCAACTTATTAGACAGGTTTGTTCAGCTTTTGTTATAAACACTAATTCTTATATTGTTATGTTTGAGGTAGTCCTTTAGTTGAAGCTCAAATATAAAACTTTGTGATTTTCTTGAAGAATTTCCAATTCATCCCGTTCGAAGATCTTGACACCGACGATGCAGTGGCCTTGATACCTCTACAAATTGCTCAGTGGCATAACTCACAGTCTCATGGAGCCCACTAATAATCATATTCTCATTTCCCATTTCCCCCTTTTTTTCTGATAACTTATTTCAGCATTTTTACATTTCTTGTTGTTTATCATCTTTCCACTCATTGCTCTACAGTATCTTGCGGGTACAATTCAGACGTTTTTTTTTCTAAGTAGTTTTATAACAGTTGTACATCTACTACGCTGTAAATGTGTGCTTTTCGTTTAAGACTGAGACCGACGTGAGTTGATTTCGTACTGAAGTGGACCGAGCAGCGTAGAACTGATATTGGCTCATTTTCATTTAGGTACTTTGTGTTGTCGTATTTGGGTTTTTTGCTCTGTACAAATGTCAAATTATCACCTCCGTGACACGTAACATTTTACCATGCGTGGACCGAAAAAAAAATTTTTACATTTCTTGTTGTTTATGATCTTTCCACTCATTCCTCTACAGTATCTTGCGGGTACAATTCAGACGTTTTTTTTTTCTAAGTAGTTTTATAACAGTTGTACATCTTCTACGCTGTAAATGTGTGCTTTTCGTTTAAGACTTAGAGACCGACGTGAGTTGATTTCGTACTGAAGTGGACCGAGCAGCGTAGAACTGATATTGGCTCATTTTCATTTAGGTACTTTGTGTTGTCGTATTTGGGTTTTTTGCTCTGTACAAATGTCAAATTATCACCTCCGTGACACGTAACATTTTACCATGCGTGGACCGAAAAAAAAACTAATCTATACGCTTAATAGTATGTAGAAAAAACTGTCTTTCGAACGAGTACGTTTGTCAAGTCACAAACTTTTGCTAGTTAGGAAGGAAAAAAACAGTGCAAGTGTCACAGTTTGGAGATAGACTAGAATGTCCACACGCCCTTATATATTGTAATTCCTTTTCTTGTCAACAGAATACAACAATAATTGTTTGATAATGGGAAAGATAGATATGGTTAGTACGTGTGGTAGGAAGAAGCAGATTGACTGGTATGAAATGATTTCCACTCAGAGTGCTGGGGAACTAAGCGTCGAATAGGTGCGCTAGGCACAGGTAAAAAATCGGGCGTCGGTCTCTTAGCACTAGCAATTCCCCCTGTATTGTAAATATTCTCTGCATTTTACAAAGCATTAAATACCATGTCTCAAGATCAATATGTATTGGCCAGTTAAAGACAGTTTGATGTATCTGACTTTTTTGTGCTAAGTTGAATGTTGTTTTGTGATTTGGATAGCATGTTGATCTTGTCATGCTAACTAAGTTACAGTACCCATCAGCCGAATATTACTTGTTAGAAAATTACTAGTTTAAAAGGGTGGTCGATTTTGTACATGCATAATTTAGCAGTTAATAAATCTATTACCACTTTATTGTGATTTTACCTAGGAACAGGATAAAACAAAGCCTGTTTGAGATAGACCCACCACCAAGGCCGAAAGAAACGTGATGAAAGGGATGGCTTTTTTTTCAGATTTAATAAATCTGTAGTTCTATATTATAAAAAGAAAGATCTCAGATTGTTTGAATGATTTCCTGCCCGACGCTCGGCATTACTTTGTTAGCCATCGAGCCAATGAGTGACGTCTCACTGCATCCGCTGTAACAAAGCTATTTTGTGGGCATAAAGAATACAAAAGTATTAAGACGAAAAAGAGAAAACACCCCTCCCCCTCTCCTCCTCCACCTCCTTCCTTCCGCTCATTCTCCTCAACAGTACAAAGTAAAACTTCATATTCTTACCCAACTAGTGCACTGCCGACAGTATGTGGTAGATGATGATGTATATATTTCTCGATAGGTAGTGTACTTTCCGGACGTGTTAGAATCGCTGCTAGTGAACGTTGGTACATATCGATTAGCGAACCAGCCTTAAAATTTACTCGCCTTGAGGTAAACTTTAGACTCGACTTCGATTCGATTTGAATGTTTTACACGTTCGAAGGGAATGGAATTGGTTGTCATCTAATAAGACGAGGCGAAGTGATTGCTTGGGAGCGACTTTGTGGATAGAAGAACTCATAGAATAAAATTGATGTTAAATTGATTCTCATTAGTGAGATTGAAAGCGGCCCGGCGGCTTTCGAGCTTACGTTGATGGAGAAACGATAAAGAACTCCAGCTTCCTACTAGTTCTGACATCTAGGGAATATCAACTTATTCACTTAATCTCTTTACCTCATAATCGTCATCGTCTAGTCCAAATGGATTTAAAATAACTTGGCTAGATTTAAGCCAACCTAAATATACAGTGTTTAACAGTAAACTGAATGCGAAACGGGTTGACAGAGCAGTCATGTTCAGGTCATCGTATCTGAAAAGATTTCACTATCAAACATATTCTTTTAAAATCAAACAAAGTACTCACAAACATATAGGAAGATGTTGAAGAACACCGTCCACAACAAGATAGCAGTAGACAGCAAATGTGGTCGTCTAGAACAAGATTGCTTTATGCTACTGGCCAAAAGTTCTGTACAATGTTTCTGTTATTAGCTGTATATCGTAGTGCTCCTCCCAGCGGTTTACCCGCAATAGTGCCTGGAAGGTGTTCCTGGGTGTAGAGCTGCGATGTATAGCGGGGGACTCATTCTCGCAGCACGGACTTCCAAGTTGAGAGGGGGTCCGGCGTTTCCACCAGGAATGCCAGCTGATCACATTCTTGTTCAGCACGGCCAAGAACTGAGTATGCCACCTGAGTACAGCTAGAGATCTTCTAGATGTTCAATTTTGAGATATCTCAATGCACCATTAACCATTTCCAAAAGGGATCTACAGATGGTATATGCTAGCAGCTGTGTGGAGCATCATAGATGGGACCAGGCCGAATTTAAGTCTGTTTTCGAGCAAATTCTTGGTACTGTTTGAGTTACATTACGGATTTGACTGAAGAACTGAGGAATATTTGGACATCTGGTGTAGTTTTAGAGGCTGGATCTTCTTCGACACACCAGTTATAAAAATGAAAATTTTCGTCACTGGTTTTGGCCTTAAACAGTTTGTCTTTCTTCCCTCGAAAAATGGCAAAAGTTTTTACTAGAGTAGTGCCTGAACCTAGTACTCCGTAAAGCTGGTACGACACATTGTGGAGTATTATCACCTCTATATAATAATGTATTGACTAGTCTTCTGAAAAGTGCTTGGTGCTGGTTTACTCTTCAGTAGCAGATTTGGCATCCATGAACTATGGTACGAGATATCATGAACAATGGAAAGCGTAGCACTTTCAACACATAGCGTCCGTAGCTGGCTGTTGAACTGTCGGCAGTAGTTGCTCGCTCATTAGAGTATTTGGAGGATTCAAAAGAACTAAAATTTTAAGAGGAACTTTGTGTCGAGATGATGGAGATCTTTACGATTTTCTGCTTATGTATGACAGTCGTAGAACCCAAAGATGGATTCAGGAGCAGAACAGTTTCCCGCTGAACGAAATCCTCCTTGTTCAATTCCTTTCGGAAACCAGAAAATGAGAGTTGAGACAAAAAGGACAGAAAAGCATCTTCTGCCTTCGAAAAAACTGTAATTTCGTACTGGCAGCATAACAGAATTTGCAATTTGTACGGAGGCATATGCATATCCTTAAATACTAATGGTTCTTATTACAATTTATGCAGTTCGATGTGAGCTGAGATATATTGAACCAACATGGAAGTGGTCATTATTTTCACACCATATGCATTGTGATCAATACACGTTTGTAGTTATGAGTTAACAAAACGACGTAAATACACTTAATGAGGATAAAAAGAACAAAGCCTACGGCGTTGATCTATTCCTGATGAATGGGCGACGTATTCGACATCGTCAAACACCCTAGAGATCACTGAATTCATTGCTGACCTATAATAACTTGCCGTGGGTTAGTGACGTGTCAACTCGGTTCTCACCCAGACGAATGTCTCAGTGTCCTCTGATACCAGTTTATCGACCTTGGATGGATGGAGGCTTGGTGAGCTTAGAGTATGAGATCGAACTAGGGGTTCATACAGTGTATATTGCAGAGCACCTCTAGTTACTGCGCTATCTATGCCAATCAGTGAGAATAAATGGATAAAGGACAAATCTCTCGTAGTTGATAAATCCCTGAAGAATACGCCATGCATTCGACTTCACTAAGCATCGTTGGAGATGAATGAATGCATATCTGACCATTACAATGGCTCGCGATGGCTTACCGATGTAACGAGACAGTGCTACTACCCTCCCTGACAGGTCTGATTTGCCAACCCCGAAGTAATGGAGGGCTTGGAGAGCCTGGGGCGTGGGATCGAACCCAAATATATTAGGACAGGCCCCTCTAACCACTGCGTTACATGCGCCTCATTAACGAGGATATGACATCAATTTTGTTGAACCTAACAACGCTGCATCGTGCGCTCAGATTACATTCTCGATTATAAATCAAAGTAATTGTATTCGATTTGTCTTCTTTGAAATTAAGAGCAATACTTCCACCTGAGTGCTCGCCAATGGGATTGGTATCCAGTCATAACTAAGAATGTCGCCCAGCATTCCACGAATGCGAGTCAGCTGTAGAAATCGTTATTCGTATAAAAAGTTATGAAATAATTTAGCAACATACAACGAACACACATATTCCACCGTCACACTCACTTCTTTCAGAAACTTTCCAAAGTGTTGTTCATCCATCACACCTCGTTCCTTCGTAGTGCTTTTGCTGCTATTGAAAACATCCAGTAATTCCAATGATATCATATAAATCATATTGAAAAACTATGTGATTTTTCACGAATACATTAAGGTGAGATATCCCCACTCATAGTTTCGTCGGTGAAAGATCCATGTTTCTACTAATTAGCATGTGGAACGTCCGGCAGGGTCTCCCAAGCTGAGGAGCCCAGCGTTTTCATCAGAAAGCCCAGCTAGAGTAAACCACTAGCAGGATCCACTACTGTTCTGATATCAAATTGGTCGCATGTTGGTAAATCTTGCCTTAATCCACAAAAGCCGGGGAAGACCTGGGGCAGATTTTGGCCAGATTGACCTCGGAATTCCAGAGAACCACAATAGCTAGACCAGCAAAACTCCAAAAAAACCGAAATTATGCTGGGGCCTGCACAATCAGTGAAGACGGGCCATCCATGCAACCAAGTAACTATGTAAAACTTGTTTTTACATCATAACTATGCTAGTCAGATTCGATGAAAGCCATTTAGTCATCGAAATCTTGTGAATTTCACCTCATCACAATTCCCTGGGTATGCGGCCTTAGGCTCATATAGTAAAATACTACTATACTATACTAATACTATGAAGTCTTGAAAATATTTTAGCTAAGAAAGTTTTGTATTGTGTATTTGTTAAACCATGTAAAAATAGTGCACCTGGGTTTGTAGTAGCTTTTTATAAGAAGATTAATCCAAAGAAGTGGCATCCAGTAACGACAGTACTTGGGATTAATGTTAGCCGATTCCATCATTTCAAGTTCTTCTCTAAAATGTAGGCATTAAAAGGATGTATTCGTGATGCGTCGATAGGAGGCTATTATGAAATAACTATTAAGTTTTAGCTGATGATCCAAGTCATTTTGCTTCCTTTATAGATTGGGTGATCTAGTTAAAGCCTCATTCTAAATTTATAGTCAGTTCCGCGTTTCTGTTAATCCCCATCTAGAATATGAACATCATCTATGAGACAGTCAGTCGTCAAAGAAAGTGATAAGGAGACGTAAAGATATGACAAACATAAATAAGTAAGTGTAAAGAATGAAGGATAAAGCTCTCGGCGTTCATCAATCCCTGAGGATGCGCCATCCATTTCGATTTCATTAAGCATCGTTGGAGGTGATTGAATGCACTCGAGGTGGCCTACCGATGTATCCAGCCAGTGCTGCTATCCTCCCAGAGAAGTCTGGTACCAATTTGCCGACCCCGGAGGGATGGAAGGCTTGGTGGGCTATGGGCGCGGAGAACGATTCCACGTGTGTCGGTGGCGCTTCCAACCATTGCGCCACACGCGCCCTTAAGAGTGGTGTAAATAAGTAAAAACAAGTAAATATGTTCGATGTCAATTGTTCTAGGACTTGTTAACAGCTATGTGGTAAATTTTTGTCATTATTATTATTATTATCATTATTATTATTATTATTATT
>MQTX01000038.1:2593989-2606822 GCA_009735665.1 Angiostrongylus cantonensis
TCCCACCAGTACTTCCTGTATCTGATTCGTTTTCCTCGCCTTCATCGTCTAAGGATGTCTTCGAGCACCTTACATATTGTTTCGACCGTCGCTTGAGGATTTTCCCTTGGGGCGTTTATACTTGAAACCAGGCTTCCTGATGGGCTGCACCACCACTAACCACTTCGCTATCCCACCTCTACGTCATTTTTTACGACATAAAAATATAACAAATAACGAGAATGGAAAGCTCATCAAGCAGCAGCCGAACTCACACGCCAAACAAGATCGGAGACCACCGTAGTTCATAGATCGAATCGAATGGAGCCCGAAGGTACCGAACACAAGAAGTGCTGGGGTCCGAGCAGTTCAGCAGATGTCAGGTCACATAATAAATAAATAAACAAAAAAAATTATATGACTTCTTGTTAGCGTATAGAGAACAAAACAGCACAATGATTATAGCTAACGTTAATAGAAGTACCAGGGTTAGCTAAGTTCAGTTTTTTGCCAATACTAGTTTAATCCAGACAAAAAGTCCCAGTTTGCATATAAATGAATAAATGAATCATATATAAATCATAGTCATAATCATCATAGTTATAAATGAATCATAGTCATATAAATGAATTACAACGTATTTTTATGAATTCATTGTTAACTTACTTTGTAAGCAGTTTGCCGTCAATGAGATGTTTATAAGTTGGAAACTGCTTCTTTACCGATATTGACACATCACGAAAAAGAAGAATATAAGCGAGCAACAAGTAGCGATAGACAGAATGTCGAACTGCTCTGGCCGTGGCTGGAGCCAGCTAAAGGAAACTGCTTGCTGGCTCGATGCTGTTGATTCACATCACTTGTATCAGAACATCTATGTCTAACAAAAAGTCCTTTCCTACTTTATGTGACTATAGAGAACTTCCCTGCTCACATTTCCTTCGCTTATTTTCAATGACAAGACCTCTGATGTGGACTATTTCTAACAATGGCTGCACAGTTACACTTTCTTACAACCTCAAAGATGCCGAGATATTTGCAAAACTAAGGACCGCAGGTGTATTCGGTGGGGAACGAACGCGCTATTACCCTTTCGGGGGCTAACGCAGGAACGAAACTAGTAGGATGTTAAGGAGCTCAACCCACTGGCAATAAATTACTACTATTATTATTATTATTATCGTTATTATCATTATCACGAGCGCGTGCAGCGCAGTGGTTGGAAGAGCCCTGCAATAAACACGTGGCCGTTGGTTCATCCCCGTGGCTTGAAGTCACCAAGCAACCCATCTGGCACCGATAAACTGGTGCCAGAATTGTCTGGCAAGATAACAGTATTAATGGCTTGATACATCGGGAGACCACCGCAAGTTATTGTATATGCCAAACATGCATTGAAGGACCTCTGAGGATGTAAGAAGTCGAACGAATAGCGCATTCTTTATGAGACTGATCGGCGAAAACTATTATCATTACCATTATTATTATTATCATTATAATCTTAATACAATGTAGTTTGTTGTCTGTATGTCTGTGTCTGTTGTAGTCTGTTTCCACATTCAGTGAGTATTACTTATGATCCATATGCAGATCAGCACTTTGGAAGACGATGAATAAAAAAGGACAAAGCTTTCGGCGTTGACCAATCCTTGAGGGATGCTCCATGCAATCGATTTCATTAAGCATCGTTTCGAGGTGATTGAATGTTTGGCTTTTTTTTCTTTTTTCTTATCTGGCCTTTACAATCACTCGCGGTGGCTTGCCGATGTATCGAGCCAATGCTGCTATCTTCCCAGACAAGTCTGCTACCAATCTGCCGACCCCGGAGGAATGGAAGGCTTGGTGGGCCATGGGCCTGGGATAGATTCCACGTGTGTGTTTGCAGGACGCCTCCGACCACCGTGTTACAAGTGCCCTTGGAAGACGATAGCGAGGAAAAACAACGAATGGAAAATGTATTGATACTGATACGATTAGTGATAATGGGTCATCCAAGCAATTGCGTTAGTGATGTATCGTTTCATTCACATATTAAAGTGTCCTGGCTATTCTGAATTCAACGACCTCCGAAGCAACTGCTCATGCATATCATGACCATTACGCTACTTGCCGATGTATCGAGCCAATGCTGCTATCTTCCCAGACAAGTCTGCTACCAATCTGCCGACCCCGGAGGAATGGAAGGCTTGGTGGGCCATGGGCCTGGGATAGATTCCACGTGTGTGTTTGCAGGACGCCTCCGACCACCGTGTTACAAGTGCCCTTGGAAGACGATAGCGAGGAAAAACAACGAATGGAAAATGTATTGATACTGATACGATTAGTGATAATGGGTCATCCAAGCAATTGCGTTAGTGATGTATCGTTTCATTCACATATTAAAGTGTCCTGGCTATTCTGAATTCAACGACCTCCGAAGCAACTGCTCATGCATATCATGACCATTACGCTACAATTCCCTGCTCGTTCTAATCAAACCTATTACTGGTGTCCTTCTCCACAGTGCATCCTCGCTGCTGTAGTGGTAGAACTGTCTCTTCAGTATCCATTTTTAGAAATTTTTTTTTAGAGGAAACATAATTACGCCTTCTCCACTGGAGTCGAAAAGTGAAATATCTCATGCACTAACAACTAAGAAACATCATCGATTCCAAACAGCGTTATCATAACAGGCATTTCGAGGTCATCAAGATTGCCACCATCAATCAAGGACATCGGAAAATTGAGGTGCCTCGTCGCCTTTGCAACTTGTTCCAAACGTTAACCAACTATTGAAATGTTTATAAAAATACCAATTCTGCGATAACGAGAACTCTGCAGTCCATTAGCTACACTCGGTTAAACATGGGCCCTTGCGACGCACAACTGAACATAGCCCTAACAGGTCATTTTCTCATATTATTGAGTCAACACGAGGTTATTATAAAACTGTCACTACAGCTTCAATAGTGTGGGTGGGTAATGCGTTAGCCACCTGAAAGGGTAATAGCGCCTTCGTTCCGCACCGCAAACACCTCCGCTCTTTTACAAATATCTCAGCATCTTTGAAGTTGTATTTCGCAACATACCCCACCATAAGAAAGAGTAGACAGTAAATAATAAGTTTAAACTATCACCGTATTTACTCTTTTATCTACTGCCTACTACAGTTTTTTACGGCGGGATATTATGCGACATACAACCACAATGACGCTGACATATTTGCAAAACTTCGGACCGAAGATGTGTGTGATAGGAAACAAACGCGCTACTACCTTTTCTCAGGACTAACGCGTTCACCACCACACCATGCGAGTCAGTCGTCTTGCCTGTCTCTCAGCTAGTTTTCTATTGATCAGTGCCATCACCATAAATAGATTATTCATATATAAATATAAAAAACGGTCGGTTTTGAAGAAATATCAAGTTAAATATGCTACATTTGTAAGATATCAAGCTGCTGAAGCACTAAATTTCATTCATGGTCCAACAACTGAGCAGAATATTCTGTATACTTCAAAAACCCTGACAGTAGGAAACGACTCGGAATATAATGGATGCTTGTGCACTGCTGAACGTCGATTCAAAATATAATGGATACACATTATCGTGTGGGCGATAATACCCTGCTAAACCTTACTACGAGAAATCTAGGCCATTGCTGCTCAATATGACTATAGGGGTATCTAAACAGATAGGACTGAAAGACCCATACTAATCCTGTACTACATTCGTTCTTCAACACTTGGTACATCCTGGACGGTTTGTTCAACTTACACTTTGAAGGATTATGGTCGTTTTTTAAAGTCTTCTTTCATATACATCTGTTAACACATTCTATTTCTATGTTAACGCTGTACTCCCAGATATGTGGCACCAATCTGCCCCAACCACGGAGAGATAGAAGAATTGGTGATCCTATCGCACGAGGATCAATTCTATGCGTACCGCAGGTCGTCTATAACCGTTGCGCTACGCGCGCCCATAGCTCACTAAGCATATGCCACCTAGATACTCTTGCAGTGATCTTCCTGGAAACAAATAGAATTGACACTTACCGCTTCATCACAAAACCACGAGTTGAACATCAAGGCGAAATTTTCAGGCCAAACAAGCAATTTGTAAACGTCCATCCATCGTCTCATACACGTTTGTGCTGTGAAACCGAGTAGCACAGATAGTGAACTCTTCAAATTGTACAGTAGGCAAAAAGCATGGTTATAGTTGTTTTCTTCTTTTATAAACATTGAAAACTCTTTGGCAATCACCTTGAGGGGCAGCGAGTCTAATCTCGTCAGCACACTACAGTACTCCTGGTTGTTCACACCGTCCTGTACGATTAAAAAGAAATTATAAATCGACAAACGTATAAGAACAAAAGTGTATGGATACTTATAGTTGGTTATTATGGATTACAACGTTAACTTTTTATTTTCTGCCCTATGCGAAATACAACCACAGTGGTGCTGAGATATTTGCAAAACTCCAGACCGCAGGTGTCTGCGGTGAGGAATGAACGCGGTATTACGCTTTTCGGGGGCTAACACGTTCACCACCACACCATACGGCTCCTTCGTTTCACCTGTCTCTCACCTAATTTTCTGCCTACCGATGCCACTAGAAATTACCCGTCAACGGGACTGATGTTATGGATTAACTGTAACTATTATGAAAAGCTAACACGAACTGAATAGTAGAAAATTAAGGTTAAAATTGAAAACTCACCTTAACAAAGTACAAATAAATGAATGCAAGTGACATACACCCTACTGTCCATGCAACTAACTCAATCACAACGAGTTTCCACACAGATCCACGATAACATAGAAGAAGCCGGAAGAAGGAAAGTCCTGTACGAGACTTCGTAAGTAATTCTCATTAAATAATTCTACAAGAGCGGCGAAAAAAAGAGAATGAAACGAAATTATGATTTACTTGGTGGATGCTTTACCCTTGTATGCCGTCTAAGCAAAGGAAAATGAAAATCCATTGGGGTCATCATGAAGAACGAATTCTCCCTTTACCCTTTAACGTAAATGTTTAACTGAGAAAACTACATTGGCAACAGAGCGTTCATTGTAAGCAAGTAAAGTACTCGCAACACTCGTAAAGTTGGACGATAATCTAAAAGGATAAAAACGGATACAGGATAAAGCTCTCGGCGTTCATCAACCCTGAGGGATGCCTCATGCATTCAACTTCATTAAGCATCGTTAGAGGTGATTGAATGCATATCGAGCCCATACAAGACTCGCGGTAGCCAACTGATGTATCGAGCTAGTGCTGCATTCTTCCCACACAATTCTGGTACCAATCTGCCGATCCTGGAGGGATGGAAGGCTCGGTGAAGCATGTGCACCACCACCGATTCCATGTGTGTATTGCAGGGCGCTTCCAACCACTGCGCCATACGGACCTTAGCGATGATCTAATTGAAAAAGAATGTTACTGGTCTTACCTGTAGCTGTGGCAGCCGGTAAAGAATATTGAACTGTCATCAGTCGTTGCTATGCTTTGCAATAGCAGCCAAATCCACACTCAAATGATATTACTATTCTACAACACCGTTACGATATAATGATATCGCACATGATACTTATCACTATCATCTAACAAGGGCGCATGTGGCGCAGTGTCGTAGACGCACTGCAACACACATGGGATAGACTCCGACAACCCAAGCCCACCAAACCTTCCACTTCTCGAGGGTCGCTAAATTGGTACCGGAACTTTCTTAAGATAACAGCACTCACCTGATACATCGGTTGGCCACTGCTAGTAATTGTCTAGCCCAGATATGCGTTCGTTCAATCACCTCTGACGATGCTTAGATGACGTCGAATGCATGTCGCATCCCCCAAGGACTGACCAACGGTGAGAGCTCTAATCTTCATCCTTTTTTTCTATCACATCATGTTATATACAACGCATTGCAGCCCACCACTAGTGGTTGTTCGCATAAAATGAAGAGACGATGAGAAAACAGAAATTATTGCTACGTTTGAAAAGAATTCGCTTAAAATATCAGTATCTCGTTAGGACTATGTGCCGTCGCACGTGTATTTCGGTCCCACACCACCTCAAACCCCGTGGGTAGCAGAATCCACTGACTGCTTGTCGTACTTTCGTTGGTTAAGCACATACCCATCACCTCATCAATGATTTCTAAACTCAATAATTCACTGCCTTAGTTTTTTGCTCTCTAAAACCCTGCACTGTAGTCGGTCGTCTGTAACATAACCTCCGACTGCAATACGAGTCCATACTCGCTACCTTCGTATTACTACAGTACACAATACACAATCCTACAGACATTTTTATTCGAACCTCCTTATACGAAAGATTTCATTACAATGTGGAATCACTGCCACAACAAAATATGAATTCAAATAGCTTCGTTCTACCATAAACGAAAACGGTTATACATGATCGACGTTGGAACTTCGAAAGAGATGAGATACACCTAAGCCAGCTAACTCAAACAATATGAAAATGAATCGTTGCTTCTAAGCCCCAGATTCGATCGTATACACCCAATAGTAACACAAGTGATACATAAAGGCAGAGCCGATAAGAGAGAAATTTACCCATTTCAGGAAGGGCATCAACACGGTAATAGCTATTATGTCCAGATCAACATATTGAACGCGTAGTAGAGACAACAGAAAGACATCTAACTACAAATATCATCACAGTAGGGCATCTCCCCTGTGTGACCAGCAATCACGAAAGACCAACCCGTTCGGCAGCTGTAGCTCGTGCTCCGCCTTACGTCATAAATCCCAAAACACGAAAAAGACAAAAAAAAAAAAAAGAAAAGGAACAAATGGAGGAAAGGACAGCAATTGAGGTTATCACTTTTCAGACGAATTATGGACGCAAACCTAAGCGCGACGAAGTACAGCTACTACCACGCGCTGGTTAATACACGAATATGGTTAAGGTACCTGATGCATGAATCACTGACGATTGCAACCGAAAATGAGTTAAATGAAATATAAATACAACACGGATTAATAATGATCAGAAGAAAAAACTAACGTAACGAAGTAATGATGATAATGATAGACAATACCACAAATGGCTAGTTCGATGCAAAAAGAAGAATAAAACACCTCTACTAGGACTACAACGTATCGGGATCATAGATGAACGCACACGGAACTGAAACGATTAGAACCACTAACAACGTAACCACGAAAACTAAACCTTGACGAAACAATCCATATGTCCATCGCTGTCGGGCAGTCGGGCATGACGATGATGCGATGAACGAAGGACAAAGTTGAGCCTCATTCAATACACGATCATTCCATTATGACTATTGAACGATTCTTTGAACAAACTGGCAACGCGCTACACAAAGTACTGCTCTAACGAAGGCAAGCTTGCCAATATATGAATGAACCCGGGTTCAAACAAAACGGCAGATCCCTACGATCAAAATGAATACTGACTACGTTAAGCTCATAGTACAAATAACTAGGATTGATTTCAAAACTGATGAACTGCCATGTTGCCTGAATTGGATTGTACTTTGAGAACCATGATGAGATACGACTAAAGCACAACGGTACACCGATTAGACCGCAAAGTCATGAGCAAATATACATAAGTGATATCAGATAAAAGTGCGCCCGTAGGGCATGGCAAAAGAACGCGACTAGAGGCGCGAATATTGGAAGCAGGAAAGAAGTGCGATGATGGTTAGTTTCGCTGTGCAGAATGCACAACAAATTTCTATGATGAGTAAAACGAAGAAAAAAATAAAGAAAAAATAAACGTAAAGCCACTACAAACAGAACGCCAAAACAAAACGGCTCACATGGTGACATGAAGTGAAAATACGAAGTTAGTCAGGAAAGGATGTATGCAGTCGCGAGCGCCCTGTAGGACTATATTAGAACCTCGCACGCTACCCGCCAAATGAAACTGCACAAAGGCATCATATATGGTGAAAAAGCATCCGAGATGCTGAACAACGATACGAATAGACACATATGAACAGAACACGTGGGACGCTCAGAAAACACATATGTAAGTAGACAATAGAAATGTGTATGCATGTATATCATCTAATATATAGAAGAGTACACATACGCGTACAAAAAGGCATCGGAGTCGTCTGCGAATTACGAGGTACGCTCTAGAAACTAGTACACTGGCTAATTATTAATACGCAATGAACCGAGACGAGCGGCGAATAGTTCAGTGGTGCCAAACAGATCGTAAGATCGCACGGTTGGAGGGTCGACCATACCCTCTTTACTACTGGAAGCTGCTCCGGCAGAATTTACAGGTGAAGAGACACGGTCATGCAACGATGGACTGATGCTGTCCAGACTTGGCGGACTCGCAGAACCGCCGCTTGCTCGTGATAAGCCTCCTCGTCCACCGCACGTACATCCACAAGTGCACGTTCCCGAATCAGAACGAGTTATTTCTGTTTGCACTGCTGCGTTTACAAACACCTGAATGAACACAACTTTTTCTAATGCACTCGTTTCTATTTCAAAACAGAAGAGAATTGCAGTTCTCGACAAACTCCATTTCATTAGCAAGTCATGAAAAGAAACCATGTTTTCAAATAAAAATATGTTCCTGAAGACGAAGTGCCGACAACACCTATATGTCAAGATCATTTCTAAATAGGCTAGATGCATTTTGCAAACTCTCCCAACGCCTCATAGCGGCTGGCAGGTGTTCTTGGGTGTCGAACTCCGATGCACATCGGGGAGATTCATCCTCCTTGTAGGGTCTCCCAGTCTTAGGAGTCCGGTGTTTCCATCACGAAGTCCAGCTACGAGTAAACCAATACCAGGATTCACCAACGTCGTGGTATCGAACTAGTCGCATGGTAGAAAATCTCCTTCTGACCCACAGGAGCAGCGACTGCCTATGGTGATGACGACCTTCGGGCAGACTTCATCCTCGCTGGTTTCGGAACTCCAGAGAACCAGAGTGATTAATTCAGTAAAACTCGGAAAAAAATGAACCACGCAACCAGTGAAGACGAGCCATCCACGTATCCAAGTATTTTCCATACAAATCAGTGTAAGAATTAACCGCATCTTGCACTAAGCATACCTCTTCAATAACTATAGAACAACTAACAACTAAATTTTACGAGAAGAGAGGAAAGTACTTATTTACGAACTAATGTCATATATAAACCCTGATACGATACCACTTATTCTTTGTCGTAGAAACTTGCTTAAAACACATTATGGAATTAGTACTGGAAATGCACCTTCAGTGATTAATACTTTCAAAACTGTCATTTAGTTCTAACAATTTACATGAAAGCTTCGGCCTTCTTTTAGTCATAAAACGAATCGAAAGGTCTAGAAATCAACAACATCTTTTTTACTCCCGCGCTTCTAAATAGCCCAGTATTCCCATATACCAGGAATATGAAAGAAAAACATCCCACTTTTCGTATGGAGCCTTTATTTCGTGCTCGTTTACATGAAAATGTAACCATAACCAGATCTCTGGACTCATCTGTGACATAAGTTTACCTATAATTAAGGGTCGGGATTGAAGTGGAACTTCTAAATTTCGAAGACTGTCGCATCACCGTTGAATCTCTCCTGATACAGTGATGGGGTAGAACGCATGGACCACGTGAACAAGACGAAATACAGAGCAAATTTAAAGCAAAGAGTTTATGAACCAAAAACCTTCAGTTTACCTACATGAAAACAACAAAGTTGTTCCCTACCAGCAAACTACCCCCATCAAATTATAACTGTGCTAGGGTTCACGCAATTCCTTCTGAAGACCACCATTAGTGTTCATGAAAGTAATTATGCAGCAATGCATTTCAGGTGAATTGTTGCTTGAATAAAGCACCATCTATAGAATGACTGACGCGTTTACCATTTCACTACTCTTCAGTGTTTTTTTAGGAATTTTCTCTCGCATTAGTCACGAACAGTCCATTTATTTTTCGTACATGTCACCAATACAGCGCACTACCCCCACCTTATTCTGTCCAATTGTTCCACTACTGCTTGATAGAGATCCAATAACGCCCGTCACTACACTACCGCTACTGGGTGGAGCCGGTGCAAGAATACCACAGCGATCACTCATTGAAGAAGCACGAGCGGGCCAAACCGGCGAGAACCTGGTGTCGGCTGGGCTCCACTGCTGCTCAACTGGACTGTGTATAGTATTGATTGCCTGTAAATGAGCAAATAAACTTAAAGGCAATTACAAAAAAGAAGTAATCGAGAAACCTGTGAGATACTGTTTCTGTTATCCCAAAGAGAAACAGGACGACTACCAGCTTGAACCAACGACCCGCCAACAGCGCTACGATTGTTCGAGAGTGCTTGGACTAGCGGCTGATGAGCAGACATAGAACGTGCGATTGGACGAGGTCCGTATCCTCGGGCTGACGATGGACGCAGCACGTCCAGGTCGGGAAAATGCTATAACATAGTAACTCTGGCATTATCACACCTTAACAACCGAGGTGGATAAGATCGTTAGCCGAGAAAATAACACTGTGCCTACCTGCTTAATAAAACCTGGATAATCGTAGTGAGGCAAGTTGCGGCGTACTGACACATATGTGCGGTTAGGGAACAAAGCAAAAATCCATGGATGGCTTACAACCAAATTAAGGAATTCTTGACGACCTAGAAAATAACACATTCAGCACCCAGCCAGGATCACAGTGACACCTACAAATAAGATATACTTATGTGAATCTTAATAAATGTTTTCGTGTCATTATCAACATACTTTCACCAATTTGATCTCGTATTTCAGGCGCCATATCGGGACCAATAAAGTAATCGTAGAGGCTTTGAATGGCAGTTGCACCACCACGGCGTAGAAGATAGGACGCAAGGCGAAGCACACAAAGGTAGACAGCCGGGCTCTAAAAAAGCAGAATGCCACTTAATCGTGCTACTACCAATTGTTCTCTAATCAGGCGAAGGAACAAGCACTGTTTTGATGAATACCTGAAGTGCAATATTATCCTCAGGTGTCAAACGAAACAGGTGAGTGCGACGCTCAACAAACTGGCGGCGTTTCAGTGAAGATGTACCAACATAACGAAATAGCTCATCGTCAGCACAATTTGACATTTGAGAATGCAAACTGGAAAAATTGAAATTGTTAACTCTATGACCCTTCGCGAAAATTAAAGAAGATTAGGCAATGGTCTCCCGACTACTCCAACGAAGAAATGGTTTTGCCCTATAACCCTTCGTGAAAATTAAAGGATAAAGGGCAACGGCCTCCCGATTACTTTAACGGAGAAATGATTCATTATAAACTAAAGGATTACTACACTGGAATACTAAGAACATTAGAATTGAAACAAACCCCAACTCACCTGCTTAGCTGGATTTGTGTAAGCGCATGACGTTGAAAGATCGCTAACAAAGTAGGAACTGCTCTGGCTTCAATAACTGGTGAATAGGCATCCTTTGAGCTCGGTGGTGTGGGACATGCCTTTTCTAGGTCGACTTCGGGTGCATTCAAAAACACTTGTTCTGCTTCCTATAATCCAGTTCCCATTTTAAAAAAATGGAAACGATTCAACCTTTCAAAATTATTCAACTGAAGAATCTGAAACCAACTTGTCCATAGAGTGGATAAACTAGTGTCGCTGTATACTCGTTTGTTTCGTTGAGTGATGCTTGAAATGACAAAGTGAAACCGACACGAAGCACTGAAGTGAGATCCGTAAGCATCTGAAACAACTGTTTCCAGTCAACATCTGGAGTAGCACATCGCCGAAAAACCACTACTGCACGAACCTGATCACAAAAATCTTTAATCTGGAATGATATGACCATTTTATTCTTGCATGTAATCAGACCGGCTTTACCGGATAGCCAAGTCAGCTGTCCATAACCTTGGATTGATTCGGCTTTTGAAGTATGCAGATCTAACTGATGATGATTAGCCACATACGACCCATTAGCGCTCATTAGAGTATTCATTGTTGGTATTAAACCTGGAATAATGAGCTATTTCGAAAAATCTCTAGCTCCTTCATACTGAAATTATCCACCCTCGAAAACCTCTAGCAAGAAAACGAACCCGTGGATCCTCCGTAAGCTTGAACCGTACCCGATGACCAGATACTGTGAGGATGATGTGGTTGTTGTGCGAACATTCCACCTATTTCATACGCCATTTTGTAACCGTTCGAATTCACTTCGCTTTCTCTCGACGTCCTAACCTGAGATGGTTCTTCCAGCAAGTCACAGTCGTTGTTATTTACCTCACGTTCCCATAGAAACGACGCCTCGTCGCCTGCACGTAGATGACCACGAAAAATTAGATCATAGAAAGGTGATGCCAAAATCAGAAGCACTACGTGAACAACATTACATCACGGTAGAATATTACTATAATCAGTACTAATGGCTTAAAGTGAATTTCTGCCACGGCAATGTAACACACAGAATCTACGCTGACAACTATCTGAGGACAACACAGTTAGAGCACTGGATCTTTCAACACCTAAATGATAATCTGGTAGATAATCTCTTATTGAAAAGAAAGTTAGCAGAAAACTCGGACTTATCAAACAAAGAGACACGAAAGGTGAAGACAAGAAAGTTTCAGAAATGTAAACAACATGACGAACGATGGTTTTTAATGATGCCTTTCAATCACAGAACTCTTGACTATTACAGAGCTGCAGTGCTATTCTTACCAAACCTTTACCTACTTATACTCAATGTATCTCAGATCCACTTTGATTCTTTAGTAATGCCTCTTGGGCACTTTTTTCCCCAGTGAAAACTTGGCTGTATGTGAATTTTTAATAGATGGCGACCTTGAATTTTGTGATTACGTTATACTGTGGAATTCTCATCGAGCACATTATATATATATAT
>MQTX01000038.1:2606905-2636446 GCA_009735665.1 Angiostrongylus cantonensis
CATATTGTGCATATACACACACGTATACATATATGCATGTATACGGATGTACGCGAGTAAGACAGTAGTTGCGATATCGTTCAGTAGGCTCCCCATGCCCCGGGCCATGGCGTTGAGAACTGACATGTCTGAGACCAACTTAGTCTCTGCAATCCATAAAAGCCGGCGAATGCCTGTGATGAAGACCTATGTCCGCTCCAGCTCAGTAATGCCAAGATTTCTGTAGGGAACCGGCTCCTTTCTCAACCAGCCGCATCATGAACCAAAAAAAGGCTACCAACACACGTACAGACGCACAAAACGCAAAGATCTTCGTAGGGCATGGATAAGTGGAAACGAATTCAATGCGGAAGTTGTGGAATTCGCACAATGCATCTTGTTAAGTTATTTCGAGAGAAGCGCTGCAATCTACAGTGACTGTCGGAATTGGCTAACCGTCTAGCATAAACCATCTAACACTTTCGTGACGACGTGAACCCTCCATAACTCATACGATGCCGAAATGGAAGCAGTTTTGAACAAGCATGTCTCCGCTCATAAAGAACCTAATCAATTACAGTAAAGTCTGCTTGAATGTACAAACCTTTAATACAATGACAAACGTCCTCTCGTTTTGGCGAGATTAACTTCTCATTTTCAGAAACCCACTGAATGTATTTCTACCATTTTATTGTTCCATGGCTCATATCTCGAATATGAAAGCAAATGAGCAGGCGGAATTCCGTCTACCAGTAAAATATGGTATTCTCCAATGTACCACTTATGCTTGCAGCTGACAGTCCCTCAATGGAGATTCTAAAAAAACTTACGTCTTTCATTAATTCAGGAAGGTTTTAATCATAAGTATATTTAGGTCCTAAATCAGACTGTGTAAGCTCAGTATTAAACTTCTAACATACTCTAGCGCACGATAAACTACTGCTTGTTACGAAAAATCTAGGACATTTGCTAATGCTTACATAACCATGAACTCTTCACAGCTAGATCGAAAACTTGGGAAATGAAACCCACGAAGTAAACCTTAACATTAAACTACACTATTCCAGCCACGCATTTGGTAGGATTCAGGACCAACATGCCATCCATGTACCACATCGAAATGGTAGTTACGGTTGTAAGAAAAATGTCCAGAGTATCATAACAGGCTGTGGTAGAGTGAATTTTTCCAAACGAGCCTCTAACAGACACTTTCACATGGTAAATCGTTCAGAAAAAACCATCTTTTCCACTCCGAGGACTGCATAACACATTTGTGTAATGTACTAGTAAGAAACGGTGCAAATCACTCCTGGGGTGACTGATAACGAGCTAAGATGGGCAGCTCTCCGATAACAAGGTCTGTAAACTACGCCTATTTCGGGAACACAGAAAACTTGCTCAACGACGATCGTCACAAAACTCAAATTTCCGCTCCAATCTGTCAGATTCCAAATTCTTCGTTTGCTAAGTGGGTCCAATAAATAGGCAAATGAAAACTGCTAAGTTCTCAACTCTTCTTGGAGGCGGCCGTATATATTCCAGCATATTTTGCAATTTATTAACAAATTTGATACACTTTGGGCATCAAAGGCCCACTTTCAAAGCAGTGGGTTACGGAACTTTCTTACCCAACTACGTATCCTCATCCCACAGTTAACCGAAAGTAGATTACTGTAGGAGGGACCGAACTAGAAAAGCTATCCTCTACACGTAACGATTTGCAAAAGAAACATCTCTGACAACTTGACTGACCGGTAACTTCACTACGACTAAACTGTTGTTTTCATTTAAATCGTTACGATGAATCATATATTGTGTGGAATGTGCGGGTATAAAAAAACACCGAAATAGACTAAACATACCATGCCAAATCCTTCCAAATGCTGAGAGGAATGTATCTGCATGACGGACCAGAGTGATACATAGTAAAGAGTAGTACACATACCATCCATACCCACAGAACAATACAGCAACGCCTTCTCTACAATCGTGTCATGCTCATAACACCTCAAATGCTCTAGTTCACGAAAAACTGCTGTTTGCTGTCAAGAAAAAAAAACCAGCTAGGCCGTAAAGTCTGACTATTAGGCTTTGTCCAAACCAGCAGAGCCTCTGAACATCGCGTGTCGCGAATGTATTTATACTTAAGATGACCCGTTCTCACAGGCCGTACGCAACCAAGCACTACATTGGTTTCCACTTCGTAACTAATGTTCACGCAGATTGGATTCACATGTATGCTCAGCAGTAAGACAAAATGTTATCCTCCCTCCTTATCGTTATGTTGAATAGGTTCGGTCCAGCTTTCCCTTGATATCTCGAGATTTCTGCACTAGAGTTTCCACGGTTTCATCTTACGCATGTGCCAGAGCCTGTGGAGTACTTCACTGCTTTACGGTCCGGACTGAGGCGACAACCATTCGTGATTCCCGTTTAACATGCTGCATGTGACTCTTCGATTAGCCCTCCAACCGCTCGAGAAGACGATGAGAAACTAAATCCCAGTCTATGAGTGGGACTACCAAAACAACGATCTCGAGCTCTCGATATTATTATTTTAGCAGAATCCCATCACTAAAACATATCACTGGACTTCGTTTGTCAGCATAAAGGTCACCAGAGAGTTCAATCATGCCTATGAGCAGAGCAGGACCTTTCGACAACAGAAAAACAACTTTACGATCGAACTGACACGAAAGTCCGTCACATCGCCAATAAATGCGAACACTTCCACACTTCCCACTATAGGAAATACTGAATTACTGAAACGATTTTAAGCTAAATAAATGTGGAAAAACACAAAAGAAAAACGAATGCTAACCCTAGTGCTAAACATGTGTGCACAACGTAGACCAGTCAGTGATGGTCGTTGTGACAACTGACATAAAGCGTCAAATACAAAGTAAAGAGAAACACAGAAATGTAATAGATGGGGGAAAAACTAAGATGACACGATCAATAATCATTCCATAGTGCTCCGAAAGATGTGGACGATGAGATGATGCAAAAGGTGCGATTGCAAGAGAGCCACCTATCACGCAAGCCGCACATCGAAGGGAATACCCCCACCCGAACGCGGCGAGCTGGGAGCCCTCCCCGACCAACCCAGGCCCGCCGATCGATACGTCGCACCGGGACACAAAAACATTGTATCACACCACCACCACCGCATTCCAAACACAACATCGCCCTGATGCACACAGTACTTTAGAAAACACCTCCATCGAAATCCAAAGAATATTTGCAAAGAGATAGTGCTGGATGTGAAACACTACATCTGTCACTGTAGAGAATGAGAACGCGTGCATCATAGCGGCTAGAGGTGCTGCTCTGTAATACACACCGGGTTCGATCCCGTGTCTCAAACTCACTAAGCCGTCCATTCCTCCAAGTTCCGCGAATGGCTGCTGGACATGTCTAGGATAACAGCAACGCTTAGTGATGAATCGATAGGCCAGTGATACGTCACTGTACAGACCTGATGAGCAATGCGATCACCTCTACGGTGCAACGAATGGGGCTAAATATGTGGTACAGCATCTCTCAGGGGTTATCGAGCGAACGCTTTATCCCTTCACTCATCCATCATGAAAACCTCGCAGATGAGAACGCCTGCACAAATCGTTGCAGAGCAGTAATACCTAGCGCTTTAACACTATTCACCCGAAGTAATTCGAGATATGGCAGTCTTTTTTTTTTCTTCACGGGTTAAAAAGTGAACAAAGTCACGTTCAGATTGCGATGTTACACCAAAACGAACATTGTAAACTGATCGAGTTCAAGACAAATAACAAATTTGCACACAGAACGTCTTACGAAGGCAAACATATTGCTATAGACGTGATCAAACATGTGTACTGGAGTAACTGTTACTATACAAAGGGCTCCGGAGTTAGGGGAACGATCTCATGGAAATTGGGGATGTGAACTTAAGCGGCTTTGGGGTTGGAAGAACGACCTTATGGAGATTCTAGATGTGAACATAAGGGATTCCGAAATTAGGAGAATGATGCTATAGGGCATTCTGGATATGAACATAAGGGGCTCATTCTGGATGTGAACTTAAGGGGCTCCGGAGTTAGGAAGATGATCTCAAGGACATTCTGGATTCATGGGTCATAACATTTGGAATGGTGGTCCATGGATGCAACGATGTTTATGATGGCACGCAAAATCTGCAGCGGCGGTTGTAATGTGCTACGCGCCGACAGCAAAACACGTCGCACACCGCGCTGGCGGCCGACACGAGCAGAGTAGCGCTGGGGTTGCGAAACACCGCAATCAACGAGGCGACAAAAGCGCGCTTCGTCGCCCGGTCAAATAATAAACTACGACAACACCTTAAGATGACGAAACAAGTAACAATAGAGTAACAACACGAGAGAACACACTCAGAGACTAAATATGAACGGAATTCGCCACGAGAGAGCGTGCAACTAGTCGGCTGTGATATGTTGTAGGCGATCGATAATCGGCCCTAATGCCGTAGCAGAGCGGAACAACTGAGAGAGTGTGCGGTTACGAGAGACGCGCACAATGACAAGCAGAGGGCGTCTGCAGGGAGTGGGAGAGGGAGAGACGCAGACGCGTTCCAGCCGTGAACTACGACGGCTTCACGAGTGGCTAGTCAACGGCCGCCGCCGCCGCCGCCAAGTTGCATCGCCATTCAGTTAGCCAACCGCGTACACATGGTACTGCCATCAGGACCGAAGCAGTACTCCAAGGAGTGGGATTTCAACAACTGTGAACAGGGATAGGTGCTTGGAAAGACGAAAGAAAACGTCCCACCGGCGTCGATCCGTCAATCCTTGAGGAATGCGCCATGCATTCGTTTTCATCTAGGCAATACTAAAGAGGTGACTGAATGCACATCTTGGCCTCTACAATAATTTGAGCCGGGAGGTTTTCCAGGGCGTCGTGTGTCGGACTGCGATGTACAGTGGGGGACTACTCATCCGCCTAGCAAGGTTTCTGAAGCTGGGAAAAAGTCTGGCATTTCCATTAAGAAGTCCAGCTAAGAGTTAGCCAATACCAGGATTCACCAGCGGAGACTGCCTTAGGTGGTGTTGACCTAGGGGCAGATTTTGGCTAGGCTGATCTCGGAACTCCAGGGAACCACAATGGCTTAGCCAGCAAAACTCCGAATAAATGTAAATTATGCTGGGGCAGGACGCGTGTGGCGCAGTGGTTGGAGGCGCCACTGCGACACGCACGTGGAATCGATTCCTGCGCCCATGGCCCACCAAGCCTTCCATCCCTCCGGGGTCGGCAAATTGATACCAAACTCGTCTGGGAAGATAGCAGCACTGGCTCGATACATCAGCAGGTCGCCGCGAGTCATTGTAAAGGCCAGATATGCATTCAATCACCTCCAACGATACTTAGTGAATGCATGGCGCATCCCTCAGGGATTGATCAACGCCGAGAGCTTTATCCTTTTTATCTTTTTATGCTGGGGTTCGTATAACCAGTGAAGACATGCCATCCAAGTATCCGAGTACGTATACCGATGTATCAAGTCAGTGCTGTTATCCTCTCGGACATACATGGTAGCTAAGGTATTATAGGATACCTCTAACCGTTGCGTTACACGTACTCATGATGTTTTACAGGTAACCGAAACTTCTATGTACGAGATTTCTACGTCAGTGTCGGATGAATGCGGAATGGACTAAACGTGTTCAGAAAATCACCCATGGCAAACCAAGTTCAGTGTACCTTACCTTTCTATTTACTGCCTATTCTTTTTGTATAGAAGGCTACTATATGGGACCACAAGGATGCCAGCATTGAACCCAGCTTACAAAAAGAACACAAAAGCAACAAACAAACACTGAACCCAACCCAAACATTGTGATTGTCGACTGCAACTTCATCTTAACTGGGTTTAATGCCGACCTGAGCTCTAAGATAATTTTCTTTGACGGGTGGCTGCTGATAGCAATGACATAGTAAAAACATGGATGAGAAAGGCAAAGCAAAGGTCTGCGTTGGTGTGGTGAGGTTTAGAGCTCTGATCATATCTCATCGTTCTTGTGCTTGTAACAAAGTTGTTTTCAAGCAAGTTGTTACTTCTTTTCGAAAAAAAAAGGTAAAGCAAAGGTTTTGGTTAGTATGGTAGATAGCATGTGAGCACCGGGTAAGGGTAATCGCGGATTCGAAGCCCAATTGGGGTGTCGGGTTTTGCTCATATCTCAGCATACTCGGGGTCTTAGGTTTAAGATTTTTGAATTGGGACTTCACTGAAGATCCGAAAGGACATTGCCTATCACCGTCATTGCACAGTTACGCCACTCTTTCTGTAGATGTTCGTTGTCAAAGTTCAACAATGTTCTTAAGCAAACGTCTACGGTGTGTCTTTGTCAACACAATACTCATCTGAAACCTTTACGCGTGTCCCAATTAGAGGTTTCAGTACGAAAGTTTCCGTTCAGCTCCTAATCTCTTTAATTCTCAAACTATCCTTTCCTCTTCGATCGTTTTTAACTCGTAACAAGCAAATAACACTAGATCCATGGATGTATGTTGGTACAATCTTTACAAAAGCCTTCACAGGTTTATAAGACTCATCGTGAAAATAATCTGTAAATATAACATTTTATTCACTGCCCATTATTTCCTCACAACAGGGTATTATGTGAAATACAACCAGAATGATGCTGAGATGCTTGCAAAATTTAGAACTCAGGTCAGATCGAACTGCTATGATCCTTCCTGGCTCTCGAATGTTACCAACTGCACCACTGAGGCGGTCGCTTTGCCCTTCTCTCAGCCGTTTTTAAAACATTAACGTTGTCATCAACACCCGTCGACGGGAATGAATCTGTGCATCATAAGTACGTGAAATCACAAACGATGTATCGTAGTCTGGTGATAAGTAGTTTGGAAATGTGTTTAACAAACAATCACGGATTAACGACGCACAATGGACACTAAATTCCAAATACAAATAGACCTTCTCCATGTGGAGAATTCTGAACCAGCTAGTCACGAGGGTAAGCAGTATTTTTCCAGATGACAGATGTGATCAACAATGAATAAGTCATTGCTCTAAAAAGCCGACGATCTTCCCGTGCCTACCGCGTAGGAGTGATTTATAGCTTTCGCGGAAAGTGTCCCGCACTTCGAAGACTCGGGCAGAAGTGCCTTGGAATCCGATCGTTGTTGCCTAATGTATAATTAGCGAGTAAACAGCAGTTGCTCTTTCTTTCCTAGAAACTGTAGAAACGAAAACAACAGCTTGAATGGAAACCACTAGTAAATAGTGATGGCGAATTGTGGCGCGGATAGGACAGTGGTAGTGATGCCCGTCATCACAAGCATGGTGCTAGTTCGACTCCGCTCCGGGTCAATAAAGCCTCTCATCCCTCCAGAATCGGGAAATTGATACCGGACTCCTGTGGGAAAAGCCACCCTCTGCAATCCATTTGGGAACGCTGCACCCGGCTATCTCAGGACTCCAGAGAGAATTGCTCGGCCAGCACTTTACGACATTCAAGATGGAATGAATATCCTCAAGAAGTAACCAAAGCCACACGTCAAAAGTTCGAAGACCTTCGTGGATGATGGCCGCGAGGAAAAGAATTGGATGTGAGAAGTGCTGGGATCACAGTAGACGTGAAGAGAGATCAAAATAAAATAAAAAAATTCTTGGATACTTGGAAGGCCCTACTTTATTGCTGGTGCGGGCCCCGCTCGTGGACTTGGTGTGCATGAAGGTGATCTGCTTTGAGCATGGTGGCGTCCGAGAGCACCA
Source organism: Angiostrongylus cantonensis (assembly GCA_009735665.1). NCBI lineage: Eukaryota > Metazoa > Nematoda > Chromadorea > Rhabditida > Metastrongylidae > Angiostrongylus > Angiostrongylus cantonensis. The sequence goes on from MQTX01000038.1 coordinate 2,614,641, forward strand.
AAAGCGTTTTTATCCGCGAATGGGATGGTTGACGTTAGACTGAAGATGTCCTCACACCACTTGGGTTGTCTTCAAAACAGACGCTTGCATTCTTTTGGAATCCGCTCCACTCTTCTTTTCGTCCATCTGTAATCTGTTCTTACTATGTGACGGACCCATATGTGTTTTGCTATCAATGGATCTCCTGGATTCCGAAAATGAGATAGAGTTCGAAGATCTGAATTGCTCATTCCGGCTAGACACTGTGAGTGTCAATTAAATTTCAGAAGACATCTTCAAGTGCTCTGTGAGTAGTACGGTTTATCCCTAACGTGGTTGAAGTATCAGCTCACGACTCTGCTGCATAAGTTTGATGGGAGGACCGTTGAATGGAAAAGATGATTGCGGGGTTTTGGGTCCATTAGTTGGTCGGTGGCTTGAGTGGCCCGTCTATGGAAATCGGTGGTGATATTATTTGGGCATGAAACTGTTCTTCTCTTCATGCTTTCCATTGCAACTCCAACTTCGTGGTGTAGAAATCTGGACGGTTTTTCACCATGGGCATTTCAGGATCCAAGACGGGGGTTATGGAGCGGAAAAGATTGGCATAAACCTTTTTCGTCACCAATTCCATATCATGGTGGAATGTAGTGATAGCCCCACCTTCCCTCATCAAGGCGGATGGTGGAACATAATAGCCGCAAAAATCCCAACGACACTTTTCGGATCCTTCTTGAGCTGCTTCTAACAACTTTTTCTGCCAATACTGATATGAATCCTGCAAAAATTATCTACAGCTGGCTTTCATTATTAGCCGTGTAAGCTGTGTTGCAGCAGGATCTGCTTCAGCTTCTTTCTCATTTCAAGCAACTACTCCTTAATTGTAATGGACACGCGGTGTGAAGTTCTTATTTGAGGAACTAGTGGGAGTTCGGCACAAGTTTTAATTCCTTCGACGAGCAGCTTGTAGTCCTCGGTCGGGCCTTGCTTTATTTGTCATAGCAGGAGAGGATTTTACTGCGAATATTCTCGTCATCCCGTGTCACACAAGTGAGGGAGGAGATCCGAGGCTCCGACCTGCGTAGAGATCAAAAATTAGATATGCCGTTCTGTACGCCAAACAGTCGAAGATAAGAAGATAAGGTGGACCGGACACGTAATGTCTATGAACAACAAAACGCAAGGGAGGAAGCCTACCAACCCGATATTGAGAGTTCTTTACGAAAAGCCTAGATGAAGGATGTTATGCTGAACGAGACTCTAGAGCGAACAAAACCCACTGGGCTACCCTTGCACGTGACAGGAAAAAGTGGGAGATTTGCTGGCGACGGCTCGAGTTACTCGACGATCAACGAGACTACAGGTGACGAGATGAGTAATGGCCTCATTGCGGATGAGTTTGATGCCAGGATGGTGATGACACCTGATATTGGTTTATTCTTAGCTAAGCTTCCGGATGTAAATGTCGGACTCCTTCTCTGCTTGGGAGACTCTGGTGATGGAATGAACCCCCATTGTGCATCGCATTCTCGCACACGGAAACACCTCCCGGCCGCGCTGTGGCGGTGAACCTTCAGAAAGCATGGGAAATATGGAAGCTTATACTATGGATAACTGATATCCTACAGGTAATCGACTACACCACGTCGAGGTATGCAATTTAGGCATACAAAGTAACTTTCCGGAATCATTTCTCTTGAATTTTTAAGGTTTCGAGTTTTTTTTCTGCTGTATTTGTTAAGTAGTAGATTGTGTTCCAAGTTGAACCTTCTAGGCTCTCAAGAAGACTAAGCCGCCAAAACCCTAACTAGTGTGGAATAAACATGATAACCTCGTCTATGCTCACCGAACAAACGGTAATCTAGGGATCAACGTCGGAAAAAAGGTGCCAACAAATCGAACACGATGATAATTTAAAGAACTAATAAAATAATCAAAAGTAATGCTCATGAGAGATGAGACACGCAAGACGAATCCACCAAACATCTTCACGGTAAGCAATTCCTGTATACAAAGTCTAGTAGAACTAAGTGGTGCAGGACAGAGTACTGACGAAGCACAATGATCGGTCTGAATGGACAACAATGTATGCAAGTAGGAACCGACCCATCCGGTGACTGTGATGTGATCATTTTTGATATGCGTTAGTTCTCGGGTCATCAGGTTTCGGAATCAACGATAGACACGCCGATCAATGCTTCCAAATAAGTCGTGTTCCGAAAAAACAGAGATGCTTTCACGATTATGGCGTTGTCGGAGGCAATCGCTGAGAAATCCGCTAAGCTCGACTTCATGAATCATAGCAGAATGGGACGCACACTTGCCCCATTCAGTTATTCGCAGTAGCCTACGGATGAGTCAAGTCAGTGCTACCTACTATCATTCCAGATAATCCTGGAGTCAACTTGCCAATCAGGGCGGGATTGAAGCCAGGGTACGGCATTAAACCCTACATGCTCTCTCTGTGTGGCGCAGTGGTTGGAGGCGCCACTGCGGCGCGCACGTGAAATGCGTCCACGGCCCACCAAGCCTTCCATCCCTCTGGGGTCAGCAAATTGGTACCAGACTTATCTGGGAGGATAGCAGCACTGGCTCGATACATCGGCAGGCCACTGCGAGGCGAGTCATTGTAAAGGCCAGATATGCATTCAATCACCTCCAACGATACTTAATGAAATGGAATGCATGGCGCATCCCTCAAGGATTGATCAACGCCGAGAGCTTTATCCTTTTTTTTAAATGACCTCTCTGTTATTCATGTAACATTTCAAAATGATTAATGCTAATGGTGTGTGCCATACGGACAGTTCAGAAGTATATTTACAGTGAGGCGCGTGTAGCCCAGTGGTCGGAAATGTCCTACGCATAGGATCGATCCCTGCGGTCCAGACTCATCAAGCCCTTCATCCCTCCGGGACTGACAAATTGGTATCGGATTTGTCTAGGAAGATAGCAGCACTGGCTCGATACATCAGTAGGCCAACGCAAGTCATTGTAAAGGCCAGATATGCATTCAATCACCTCCAACGATACTTAATGAAGTCGATTGCATGGCGTATCCCTAAAGGTTTGATCAACGCCGAGAGCTTTATCTTTGTATCCTTTATTTTTACAGCTCGAAATACAATAGAAAAAAAACGTTGACATCTAAAGAACATTACTTATCCATCGCGAAATTCGAAAACTTAGTAATCTTGGCATTGAAACTACTTGACTTTACGTAACACACGTTTCGTAAACGTAAAGAAAGGAGCTGTATTAATTCAACCACTAATCTAGTTGTGAATATTTTGAAAAGTCGTGGCTCTCCAGCCACCCTCATACTTATTAAACAACGAGTGTTTTCTCTTAAAAATTTTAGGAAAGGGATGCCTAACTCACGGCTAACTTCGAGATCCATATAAACTACCATTGGAGCTCACCGGATCCTTGTTGTATCCTAAAAACCTGGTGCAAAACGAAAGCAGTAGAGTTCTCTTTATTTAAGACGCATAATACGCCAACCCCGTGATTAGCAATATCGTCTAAAAATCACTACCACGTATGGTATTATGGGTTACATTGGGTTCCCATTTTCTTGCAAAACGAATAGTCTCATTTATCGTATTGAGCTAGCTATCTAGCAACTAAATCCGTATAACTTTCTCGATTACTTTACTGCTTCGAGGTTGTCACTCAACTCATCAACATCACAAGAACAGTCAAGAATGGGGAAAATTTTGATAAACAATCTTGGATCCGACGAGTACAATATGTCAAACCAGTAGCACATGATAGTAAATTAACAAGAATACTCTCTGCTAAGAGTTAACCGACTGAATAGATGGACCTCGCACTAAGATCCTTTTACAAAGAATTTGTAATCATTACTTCTAGCACACAGAGGGTTGAAGTCGGGCAATGAACACAGTATCCGAAAGAAGAAGCTACGAATTAGGCATTCACCAAGATGTGAACTCGACGATATTCTTGACTTCTCAAGGCTTAAACATTGATTCATTACAAACAACCATCATCAGAGCAGAGTGACTATCCCATATCCATCGTCTCGCTGGACCGCTCTTTGTTTGAATGATCATCGTCATCTCCTTCCTCTTTCTTTTCTCCTAATTCATTAGGAGCATCGTTCGACAACTCATTATCCTCATCTAAACAAAGGCAATGCATAGAACATTACAGCTTGAAAGTAGCAGTAATATTCGGAAATAGAACAAAAGTCTCATAATTATACCTGCGAGCAACTTTTGGAAATTAGCAAGGATGATATTTAGAGCATGAAGGTGGTTTCTGCGTTCCGATAACTGCAAATGTTTTTGTTTCTTAATAGAGAGCAACTTTATATGAACCCCTGCATTGAATAGTAAATTTATTTTTTCCTGATAAGTAGATACGAGGTTGTTAAAACAATATTTAACCGACAGTGGATAACGTTTTGACGGATTTGGCCTTCTTCTTACCTCTCATCTCATCGTTCACACACAAACGTTGGCGTTTTTTAAAAAATGTTTCGAACGGCCATTGAGTGCAATGGAAAAGAGGGGAGCAATAACCAGTAAAGTTTGGTGGCAAATAGGCATTTCCAATGATTATGAAACAGTACCGACATTGTCTACGCGCCGACATCAAACTATGATGAAGAAGAAGTCGAAGCGTTCTACATAGTCTTGAAAAAGTTCAGAAAACCATACATTCTTCAAGCGATTGGAGATTTCAAGGCCAAGATTAGATCAAGAACAACGTCTAAAGAACGTCACACTGGGACCTACATACCAGATCGGAAAGAGCAGGGCAAGCGTCTGCATTTACCGTGACGACCAAGACTGCTGATTGTAACTCGCAATTAAAGAAGCCCCACTATCAATGTCCGATGTGAGAGCTTCCTAGTGGAGAGTACCGCAACGAAATAAACCACATCAAAATAAATCTGAGGCTTCTCATTCGCGCAAGATTCCATTTTTCGTGGAAAGGAGAAAAAGCGGCTGAATTAAAAAAAACGAAGCCTAAAACAGCCATAAAGCGAAATTTATTCAATCCATTAATGGGCCCTTGGGAAGTCGACGTTCTTGATAACATCGAAGAGTAAGACTATCGGTTTATTCAACCAATCTTATCGGTTACGTTACCGCCGTGAAAGCTGAGAGTTCGAAAGTCAACAAGGGTCGTCTGTAACCAGAAATAACTAAGCTGTTACGAAAACGTGGAATTACACGAGCTACAGACAAGCGCTAACTCACGTATGAACTTGTAAAATGATGCAAGCAGGCGATAAAAGAAGATCTTAAGGAGACAAGAATAGCAGTTATGACTGAACCTGCAGAAGAGAAGAATTTGCAAAGCTCACGGAAACTTCGCCAAACACAGAACCAAGATGGTTGAACCGCGATGCCCAGACGGAAGAATTACAGTTTCTAGAAAGGCAATGGAGAAAATCATTCACAAATACTACTCAAATCTCTTCGTAGCCACGACCTCCTACCCTCAAACAAAATAAAAGATGGATACGTTGTCACAACTTGCTCTCCCTTCCGAAATACGACATGCACTTTCGTTGGTGAAAAATGGCACAGCACCTGGTCGGGACGGGATAAGATCTGCACGCCTAGATAACCTTCCGCCTGTCTTCATAAACACACTCGTCCGACCCGACCCTTGACACCTTATTCGTCCAAATACAAGGTCCGTATCAAGAGGAGGACTAGCAAGATCGTGTTATCGTTCAAGAAGGGTGGCGTTCACGATATCGGCAACTATCGCCTAGTCCGCTTAGCATCTAACACCTACAAATTTTTAACCCAAGTTATCCCAAACAGGATTAACAGAACACTAGACGAGGGACAGCCAGGTGAGTAAGCTGGATTTTGGAAAGGATTCAGTAAGACCATATCTACACGATAACAAGACTCAATGAAGTATTGCGAGAGTAAAAGAGACCGCTCTGTCTCATTTTCATCGATTTAAAGAAGGCGTTAGACTCAATTGAGATAGAAGCAGTTATGGAAGCCCAAGACGACTAGTGAATCCCTATTCAGTATGTAGAGACTCCTTGTAAGCTATATAGAGATATTGCAACCAAAATGTCACCGTTCTACAACGGTATTAATATCTTGTTCAGCAATCGCGAGGTTGTTATACAGCATACTGCATAGCAACCTCGCGATTGCTGAACAAGAAAACTACGCATTCATATTCCAATGCCGAGGTTAATAGAAAGTCGAACCTGGGAACTGGTATTAATATCGTTTACCACCATCCCGACGAACGTCATGCGAACACTGGAATGGGTCAACATGGGAATGAAAGTACAGGGTTGGAAATTAACACCACCTTTGCTTTGCTGATTACATCGTGATTATAACACCAAGCATTGACCGGGCGAAGCGGATGCTAGCCAAGTTTGACAACGCCCGTGGAAAGACCGGTCTTCGATTGAATCTCACAAAAACGATGTTCATGAAGAATGGAGTGGTTCCGGATGCCTCATTCACGCTCAATGGAACGAATATCTCCGAATGCACCAGCTACGTCTATCTCGACCTTAATATCAACATAATGAATGATTTAGCTCCATAATCGAGTAGGAAGAAGCGAGCGAAGTGGAGCATCAAGGATGTAATGAGGAGAAAAAATAACACCCAACTCTGCGCTCATCTTTTCGAGTCCACGATGCTTCCCGCCTTAATTTATGTGTGAGGAACTTGGTCGCTGTGCAATCAGGATGAAAGATTACTCAGCGTTATTGAATGCGCATTCGAAAGGATGATGGTTGGTGTATCCCGTGTCACACAAGTGAGCGAAGGGATCCGAAGCTCCGATCTACGTCGACGATGGAAAATCAAAGACAGTGTTCTATAAGCGAAACTGTCGAAGATAAGATAGGCTGGACACGCAAGACGTATGAATGACAACCAACAGACAAGATACGTTAGTGACTGGATTTCTCCCGGTGTAAAACCTACTGCAGAAAGACCACCGACCCAATGGTCAGAGCTCCTTATGAAAACCCCAGAATAAAGATATGATAGTACCCAGGATCGACTTTCTATTAACCTCGGCATTGAATTATGAATTCGTCGTTTTCTCTCTTAGCAATCGCGAGGTTGTTAAACAGCATACGTTTACTTCCATACAATAACACAACACAATCGTAGCTGACGTTTCCGCAAAATCGCCTTCTTCAGAGCCACTTTTTTCATCTGTCTTCGAGGAAAAAACGTATGCTGTTTAACAACCTCGCGATTGCTAAGAGAGAAAACGACGAATTCATAAAGATATGATGTTCAACGAGTCCATAGCGCGAGCACCCATTTGACAACTCTTGCCCGCAACAGAGAGAAATGGAAGATTTAACGAAACCAATTAGAGTAACTTGACGATTAACAGGTCGACAGATGATACAGGTGAAGTGATACGAAAAAGTAATTTGTCGCAACATATACAGAGGGAAGACCATTCTTCGAAGCAATAAATTTGGAGAAATACGGTTGGTTTAACCTATCTATGATTTCCAGTCTTTGTTCCATTTTTAAAGAAGGGTCGGCTTAGAGAAACTGGTAACAGTGAGCGAATACTAACGAAACTCAATGAAAGAAATGTCACCATCCCGCACAGGAATCGAACGCAATAGCGCGTAAAACTCTAGAGATATTTTGGATAAATTACAAATTATAAATTTAAAAAAATTATAAATTAAGAAAAGCCCAAAAATGAAAGTCTCAAAAAAAAAGAAGTGCGCTGAAACGTTGGGCACTCTCTAACAAACATTAGTTTGTCTACTCTATAAAACTGGGTAAGTTGGAGTATGGTTCGAAAGTTAGGAAGTTCGTTAACTGTTTCCGAAATCTCGTAATCAAACCAATATACTTCTACAACAGTTATGCAATTAGTTGAAAAGAAAAACGATATAAGGCATACCCTAGCTTCAAGTTGTTGCTGACGCTCTTGTTGATGTACAAGTTCTTCTTGCATATCTTCTAGTTTCCTGAAACGAATACAATCCAACTGACAACATTATTAAAACATGGCACAAAAATTACGTGATATAACCATAATGACGCTGAGATATTTGCAAAACTCCGAACCACTGGTGTCTGCGGTGGAAACCGAACACGCTATTACCCATTCCGTGGGCTAACGTGTTCACCACCATACCATGCGAGTCCGGAGTTTTGCAAATATCTCGCCATCATTATGGTTGTACCTCACATAACACCCTACCATTAGAAAATAGCAGGCAGTAAATAAAAATTGACGAAGTTAGATGATTTTTTTCGTGACTTCAAACTCATAATTAACTACAGAGATACTATAGAATACTGTAGAATACAACAACGACGGCAATACCTCGTTGTTTCTGCTCGCGATGGAAGATCTTCTATCATACCAACAAGAAGAGCGTACTCTTTCCGATTCTTACGAACAAGACGTGCTGCAGCGAGATCTGCTTTTGCTTGTGCCATCTTTTCCCGGCTGATTGCTATCTTTAACACTCCGCATGAACACAAAAATGAGTACCAACCAACTTTCTAGCGCTTAAGTCCTGCACTTATCTTCAAGTACAAGGGTGTCTTGAATGTATAACGTCCATCTCAAACTATTCAGACGGTTACTATCCGCCTATGATAACAATCACGTGAATATAGCAAAGCTTCTGTCCAAAAATAGAAAAAAAAACCTAATACCTCCTTATCTACTCTCTCAGCCATCTTTTCATACTCCCTGGTTTGTCGCTTCGTCATCTCCGCAATTTCACGCTGTTTTCTCATGGATAATTCAAGAGAATCCATCTGAACAACAATTCTTTGGAGCATAAGCTTTTCATGTGAATGTGGGAAGAAACCTGAGCAATGCGTCATCTTCGTCCAATGTTTTCTTAATACTAAATTTATGTCAACGGGATTTGAAGCAATTGTCGTTATCCCCACGTTTCAAATGTACACTAAGACCTAGACGTAACAACACACTTCAACCTAGTCTTTATTCGATGCCTATGAAAAGAATCAGAAAAGTGTGAACTGCATCCGCTTTAGTTTTAGTTACCTTTATTTATAACGGAGGTCAAAGGTCATGCAGGAGCACAAGTCCAATGATCACAGTATAAATTTGAGTGATTCGGCCCGACATTCTTCATTATATTGCATACCCAATACTTCACCTTACCTATTATTTCTTTTTTTAAATAGACCATTCTTGAATAACTCTCTACATTCATATTTTTTAGCTCATTTGTCGACTAAACTAAACGCCACTATAATATCAATTTACGTATACATACTCTTGTGCACTGTACTTCAACTAAGAAAGTTCGCTGCGTGTTCAGAGTCTAAAGGAGGGCTAGATTAAACTTTCTGTCCATTAGAATATCAGTGAAAGTTGCTTGTTTAGGAAATTTTAAAACACTAGATTACACAGAATTCAGAACGTCTCAACTTTTTAACCACAATGAAGCTGAGACAATTGCAAAAGTCCAAACCACAGGTGTCCGTGGTGGGGATCAAACACGCTATTACCTTTTCAGTGAGTTAACGCGTTCACCACCACACCATACGGCTCCTTCTTTTCGCTTTTCTCTAAACTAGTTTCTATCTACCAGTGCCATCAGCAATCACCTATGTCGTCTACGATGCATCCTTGAACTTGTGTCTCACATAATACCCTGCCGCGAAAGAAATAGTAGGCAGCAAATGAAAAGTAAAGGTGATGATGAGACATGCAAAACTTAGACGCCAGGCCAGATTCAAAGCCACGATTACTCCTTTTGGGAGCTCACGTGTTAACCACTTATCCAGTGCACTACTGAGGCCTTCGCTTTGCCCTTCCCTAATCGTTTTTTTTTTTTACTTAAAGACGCCTTCGGCAATCACCCGTCGATGGGCATGATCTGGAGCACAAATCGGTATCAATCCCAGTTAAGCTAAAGCTGTAGCCAAAAGCACGATGTCGACTTTTTATTTACTGCCTGTTACTTCTTTTTTACCGCAGAGTATGATGTGAAAGATAACAACTATGAAGTTGAGATATTTGCAAAACTTAGACTCCAGGTCATCTTCGAACCCGCAATTACCCATTCCGAAGGATCAAGTGTTACCCTACTGCACCATTAAGACGTTTGCTCTAACTTTCCCTCATCCAGCTTTCTACCATATACTGGCATCAGAATGTAGCCTGTTGTCCAAATTTCGCAAATATCCCAGCATCATAGAATTCAGAATTTTAAGTGAACCAGATCCAAACCCAACTTACTAAACGTAGAGCCTTCACAGCTTCGGCTTTGCTAACTGTATTTGCATTGCGTAACAAACGAAGACATCCATTTAGCAGTTGGAAGCGACGCTCTTCACCGGTGCCTTCCCCATCTGCGAGCAATTTACGCAGTAGCACGTCCTCCCGCATGAAGGTTCCACTGTTTCAATAATTCAAAACTAGACAACCTCAAACAATAACGCCAACAAAAAGATGCTATCTATAAGAAAGATCAGGCTGCGCAAAATCAAAAGAAGATTCAGTTCATGCATAACCCATGTTGCGAAGGTGAACAGATTTTATGGAGGAACAAGATAGAAGGGAGCAGCATAGACCGCATTTGTCCCTCTAAAAGAAACCACCAACCAACCAAGGAACCTGGACCGAAAAATCCCGGTTTGTCGATTCAAGCTCTCCAAGAGCACTGTCATGCAGCACTGAAGTGTGCTAGTACTTCAAACATGTTAAGAAATCTGCGCAGTAGTAACAGAACGCTCCAACAATACCCTATGAAAGATAACAGGAACATACAACATCTAGCCGGAATAAGAAGCTATGACCTTCGAAATTTACACCACCTCCAGAACCCAGAAGAACACACATCCATAGCGAAACAGATCGACCGTTCATATAATGAGAACAGACAACAAATGGACGAAAACAACCTGTGAGTTGGACCCCACGGATGTACGCATCTCCTAGGACGACCACTACACGTTGGGAGGACGTCTTCATAACTAAAGCCAAATAGCTGTATATGCAGCTGCAGTTGTTTTATAGATCAAGGCATAAGAATCGCATCCGATACCACGTTCGAACCAAAGAACTACCATAGAAGACGATTTCAAAACAAAGAATAAAGAATAAAGGACAAAGTTTGCGGCGTTGATCTACCCCTGATGGATGCGCCATGCATTCAACTTCATTAAACATCGCTGAAAGCAATTGAATGGATATCTAGCTTTTACAATGACTCAAAGTGGCCCATTAATATATCGGCCCATTGCTGCTGCTCCGTCAAAGAAGTCTGGTATAAATCGACACCAGAACGATGGAGGGTTTGGTGAGCCTCGGATGAAGGTGTCGATCCCACGTGTATTGTACGTTGCCTCCAACCGCTGTGCTATATGTGACCACTAAAGCAAAGAAGCAGATGGAAAATGAGCTGGGATTTGCGCAACTGGTGAAAATGAGCAGTTTACTTGTCCTAACAAGCAAGTAAAACAACCACGTAAACCCGATGATCAAGGAGAAGGATAAAGTCAGGAGCTTCGTTTGACAAGACAGTACCCATAATGAGTTGTTCACATACACACATGACAAATGTATAAGGGAAACTTTGCACATACCGGGACACTTAGTCCGTTAGAACGGAACTAACCGAACACTTCTCCACAACAATAGTAAAACTTTATAACAAAAGAATCAACAATTCCTTAAGCTTTCGATTCCTTCTTAACATGTCGTTTATTGTGCTTCTTTGCGAAACGTAAGTTTTTGAGAAATTTTGGATCGACCCCTTTCATCGACATAAATCTCTGCTTCTTCGGCTTCTTTATACCATTGCGATGAGCTTTTCGGTCTGAAGTGCAAAGTATGAAGAGGAAAATCCCACAGTAACGTTAATATGTGAATAAAAATCAGTGTGTTACAAGATAAACCAATGAATACTGAAATAAATGATAAAAATAAATATAAACACAAATGAAACCTACTCTGATTATGATTGGTGTGGTTCTTTGACTTGGCCATCTGAATGAACTATTACCTGGAATGAAATAGGGCCTCACTGCAGAACAATAAAAGTACACATTGATAGAGAACGCTGAAATATACAAAGAAAACGAGGACTGGAGGAAACAACCAGAAAGACAACAAACATATGTCTAGAGAAAATAAGGATTGGAGGAAAGAATGAGCTGAATGATGAATATAGAACGAATGTTTTGGAGAACACCTCGAGGAATGGAGGAGAAAAACAGAGCAGAAAACGAATGAAATCCAACAGAAAGGTTTGACAGAATGTTCCAGAGATAGAATTTTACAACCATTAAGGAACATTTGGGTGCCCGATTTACAGGCTTAGTTTCCAGATTTTGTAACCAACGCCTTTTTTCACTACTGACTTTCTATTGACCTCGGCATTGTATTATAAATACGTCGCTTTCTTTCTTAGCAACCGCGTGACTTCGTTTCTTTGTTCCAGAGTTCGAGACTTCAAAACCATCATCTTTTGCTATCTTGCTAAATTCTGAAGGCTTCACACCTATAACCCATAAACTAACAAGAAAACAGTGTTTTCTTCTTCGAAAGAGACAGCCATCATGCGAACACCAATTTCTACTCAAAACGCTGTCATGAAACCAGAACGGCCAACCTGAGCAAATCAACGTACGCTTCTTCAACGTACTTTTCAAGTATGGAAAATTCTGCACAAACATCCAAACTATTGAAAACACCATGATCTTCATTAAGAAGAAACACAGAGAAAACAGATGACTGAGGAAAAGGGAACAACACGGAAGCAAAACTTGTAATGGACCGCTTTATAGAAGTGAATCAGCTCTAGAATTCGTTGCATAAGGAAACTAGTACTTATTGCTACGTACGTCCTCCACATGTTCTATGCAGGACATCACACTCAATACTACCTTGTCCTTGCTTGCAGTATCACAATAACACTTTCGAATTCGAAAGGCGTAGTTATGGTACCTAAAACTGTTAATCGTTCTAGGACCACCATTCATGAACAGCTCGGGTTCCTTTAAACCTGTCAAGGAGTCGCTTGGAAAGCGCCTCGCATCTCGTTTAGGGGAAAGTGTCGATGCACTTGAATATACCGGTTTTGTATTTCGTTCTATATGTATGATATTATTTCACTATTGTTTATTTTCTGTGAACTGGTGTAACGCAGTGGTCGGACGCGCCCTGCAACAAACACATAGGATCGATTCCCGCACCCCAGGCCCACCTAGCTTTCCATCTTCTCTCCGAGCTTGGTACCAGACTTGTTTGAGAGGATAGAAGCACTGGCTCTATACATCAGCTGACCACATCGAGTCATTTTAAGGGCCAGATATGCATTCAGTCACCTCCAACGGTGTTTAATGAAGTGGAATACAAGGGGCATCCCTCGGGGATTGATCAACGCCAAGAGCTTTATCCTTTATTCTTAGCTTTATTATTTATGCTTTTTATTTGCTGCATACTATAATTTCTCACGGCAAGGTGTAATGCGCAGTTCAACCACAATATACTGAGATATTTGCAAAACTCCGGACCGCAGGTGGGGAACGAACGCGCTGCTACCCTTCCTGGGGGCTGAAGCGTTCACCTCCACAGAATGCGAAGTGGTAGTTTTGAAATCCTCAAATTGAGCGAAACTACAGAGGAATGAACCTCTTGTTGTGACTTGCGGCTCGACATCCAGAAACATCCCTTGGCCTCGATGAAACGACTAAGAACCTAGGGACTTAGACGAGCCACTAAACATGGTAAATGAAGGAACCGAATGTTGTGGTGGTGGACTCGTTAGTCCTCGGAAAGGCTAATAGTGCGTTCAGCGTTCACCGCTGACACCTGCGGTCCGGAGTTTTGCTATTATCTCATCTTCATTACGGTCGGTAGTGTCGAGGACTCAACGCTACCGTAATCCAAGGAGGCATTCTTGCATTTCTATACCCTCTTTGTGGCTACAATACGAATTTCTTAACTGTCCAAACTCTTAAAAAACGTGTGTGTTACACCGTTTCACTTCAATTCCTTTTTTTTTCCTACTAGATGGCCCCATTGCGTATTGTGCCAATCCAAGAATTCCCTTGTATTGGTTTTTTCGTGTACGTGATCCACGAAGACCTTCGGATTTGCATATGATTTCGGCATCTGCCTGAGGATTTTGGTTTCCATAAATTTGCTGCCATGCTGGTCGAGTTGACCTCCCTAAAATCCTCCAGTAGTGCTGCCAGGGCGTTCTCACTTCTTCACCACCAACTTGCCCAGTCTTCGTGGATAGGATGGAGCTCTTGCCAAACAAGTACGGTACCAATTTCGCGAGCGCTGAGAGATTAGAGACTTGTTTGGTCCGGTGTGGATTCGAACTAGTGACTGCCTGTGTACGTGATCCACGAAGACCTTCGGATTTGCATATGATTTCGGCATCTGCCTGAGGATTTTGGTTTCCATAAATTTGCTGCCATGCTGGTCGAGTTGACCTCCCTAAAATCCTCCAGTAGTGCTGCCAGGGCGTTCTCACTTCTTCACCACCAACTTGCCCAGTCTTCGTGGATAGGATGGAGCTCTTGCCAAACAAGTACGGTACCAATTTCGCGAGCGCTGAGAGATTAGAGACTTGTTTGGTCCGGTGTGGATTCGAACTAGTGACTGCTTTTCCCGCGTCCTTCGATTTCTTTAGACAGCAATTTCACATTAACTATACAGGCCTCATTGATTCCACTGATATTAAAGCGTTCACTGTCGGTTTTCCGGTAGTAGAAAAGCAAACTAGACTGGCGCCATCCCTATATGCCTCGTAATGTGTCGTGAGCAACAACCGTGAAATTTCGATCGTGGGCAGATCTTGTGAAGAAAAAGTGGCTCTTTAGCCGTGTCCCGTTTCCTTTCCTTTGTCTTAGAGCAATGGACATGGCTGTACCATACAAGATTCGCATTTAGACAGTATTTATTCTGAATTGGATATCAAATGAATTCTCCTCGTGTGCTTCTTGAGATCGAAATTACGGCAGAATCCTTTCCCACAAGTTGTACATCTGAACGGTTTCTCTTTCGTGTGGGTATGCATATGGAAGGCGAGATTGTAGGATTGATGGAATCCCTGAAAAATAGCTACGTGGTTACTCTGGAATGTACTTAATACGATAATATACTGAAAAGTTAAGCGAGGTTTACCAGGTTTAGAGAAGTCCTAAAATTTGTTCTTAACTTGTCTCAAGAAAAAGAAAGCCCAAGATCCTTCAAATTCTTTACGTTTTGTCTTACTGCCTTTAACTTCGCTATCATCATTGACTACAGTTTGTAAAGTTCCTTTCAGTCCATTAAGAAATATACGCTTTTCTAATGACCGATGTGACAAGATGGGGTCTGGGCTTTTGTCAAACTCATGCAGGAAAACCCGCATGGTCTCGATTTCCTTAATTGTACTATATCCTGCAAACGAGCTGTCATTGTTATCTCAACATTCAACCCTAAAAGGTCAGCTTAACTGGGTTCAATGCCTATTTGTGCCCTCCAGATCATTCCCGTTGACGAGTGATTGCCGATGGTATCGTTAGGGTAAAAAAAATTGGCTGAAAGGAAGGTAAAGCAAAGGCCTTAGTGGTGCGTTGGGTAACATATGAGTCCCCGGAAAGGGTGGGTAATCGCGGGTTCGAATCTGGTCTGGAATCTGAGTTTTACAAATATCTCAGCATCATTGTGGTTGTATTTCACATCAGACCCTATTATGAAAGAACAAGAGGTAGTAAATAAATAGTTGTACATTATAATATTTCGACATTGTTTCTTATTTTCTAAAAAAAAGAGGGAAAATAAGCGACACACATCAAACACGTCATACATACCTTTTTGCAAACATGACACTGAAACCTCTTCTCGTCTTCGTGGGTCAGCCGATGATTTCTAAAGTTACCGTTTTGATGAAATGCCTTTCCGCAGACGTCACATACGAACGGTTTTGTACCTGAAATCGTATAGAATGTTGTGAACAATATTGTTCTACAGCTGATGCTTGAGTTAGATAACTGTGCTATGACGTCATGGTTCTTGAACATAACTGTGCTATGACGTCATGGTTCTTGAACCTTTATCCCTCCTCCGTACCCCTTCAATCGAAATCTCTAGCTTCTCATATGTATTATCGTAATTTGCAGGTTTTTAAATAACTACTAATGTCAAAACTATGGGCAGAGAACCAACCTAAATGAATACGGATGTGAGTGTTGAGTGTAGAAGATCGATTGAAACTTTTTCCGCATATCGTACACTGAGAAAAAAATTGTTAGGGACCTCTTTCAGAAGGAAAACAGGAAGATATTTAGCAAATGGAGAACATTTTGAAGATTTCTTTCATAACATTCTCTTCCGATCACCGGCTGAAGAAACTCTTTACTGGACATGGTCATTCTTAAAAACGTCGAGAACTTAGTCTTTTATTTATATGATCTTATAAACTGATCTTCTTTAGCTGATGCTAGGTTGGTACAGGTCTGTAGTTGTTGTTGTAGTTGTCGTTGTTGGTGTTGTTGGTCGACGGCTGTTTCGGCGATTTCGCCTTCCTCAGAGCCATGATGTTACGAGTGGGACTCGGGGTTACGGGTTACGGGTCAGCCATCGACCAACAACACCAACAACGACAACTACAACAACGACTACAGACCTATACCAACCTCGCATCAGCTAAAGAAGATCAGTTTATAAGATCATATAAATAAATATATCAACTATCTATGCTGAGGTTTATAGAAAGTCGGTCTTTTGGGTTATTAAGAGATGTTCCAACTTAGTCTTTTATTGATATCTTTTACCATGGGAAGGCCTTAGATTGTCATTCATGGAGAACGCAAACGAAGAGGAGATGTGTTCAGAGGCTTTATTTAATGAGTAATTCCAAGTTTTTATCAATACTTGGTTCAGTTTGGAACTCCATGACACCTGTGAGTCTTCGGATTTGATTCATGCTAGGCTGCGAGGATTCCCATGATATTCTAAACGTTAAATTGTGAATAACTGGCATACGGTAACCATGATTATGGGGCCGATCAGCGGGAACACTTCAGTAAATCCGCTTATTCCTAGCGGGGGGCAGAGGGTGGTAACAGAGGAAGCACATCTCAAACCAGATCGGTCTATTAGAAGTGGCACTCCATGCATGATTGAAACGGAACTTCTGGACTAAAGTGATGTAATATATAAATACACTGGTTGAATTTTTGTTTACTGCTAACGTTATTTAATAGACAGTAAATAAAAAGTGATTTTGACTACAGCATCAGCTAAACTGTGTTTAATGTCGATTTGTACCCTCCTGATAATTCCCGCTGACAGTTGGTTGTTGATGGCACCCTCAGGTAAAAAAGTGGCTGAGGTAATAGCAAAGCAAAAGCCTCAGTGGTGCAGTAGGTAGCACGTGAGCCCCCGGAAACGACAATCGCGTGTTATACTCTAGCCTGGAGTCCAAATCTTGCAGATATCTCAGCCTCATAGTGGTTGTAAAAACATAATATTTGGAAAATCGACTTTCCTTTAACCTCGCTATGACTAATCAATATGCGTTTAAATTGTTCAGCTTACACGAAATTGTTATGAAACTTTTATTCGCCTAACGTTTCGACGTCTTCGTTCTTCAGAGTGGATGTTCCATTAAAGATGATCCTACTCGATGCTTGATTGAAGGCACCACATAAGAGTATGAACGACCGTGGACGTAAGACGAGGACGTCGAAACGTTAGCCGAATAAAAGTTTCATAACAACCTCTTGTAAGGTGAACAATTTAAACACATAAAGATATAATTTCATCTTTGCAAACATGGGAGGTTGTACTCTAGCCTGGAGTCCAAATCTTGCAGATATCTCAGCCTCATAGTGGTTGTAAAAACATAATATTTGGAAAATCGACTTTCCTTTAACCTCGCTATGACTAATCAATATGCGTTTAAATTGTTCAGCTTACACGAAATTGTTATGAAACTTTTATTCGCCTAACGTTTCGACGTCTTCGTTCTTCAGAGTGGATGTTCCATTAAAGATGATCCTACTCGATGCTTGATTGAAGGCACCACATAAGAGTATGAACGACCGTGGACGTAAGACGAGGACGTCGAAACGTTAGCCGAATAAAAGTTTCATAACAACCTCTTGTAAGGTGAACAATTTAAACACATAAAGATATAATTTCATCTTTGCAAACATGGGACAATATCGGTTTGAATGCCATGGAAGTGTTCGTAGAAATTCTAGCCGTGATTCCGGAAGGAAATCTTCGACACCTCACTTTGCGAGAGCGTACTGATGGTGAAGCATCGTTGTACATCGTAGCTGGATCATCGTAGTCCTCTGATCCACAGGATTTGAGGCAACATTTGATGACATACTGGGAACACTCTACCATGGCTATCTTGGAATTCCAGAGAAAGAAAAACTTGCCCAATCGGCCAATATTAATCGAATAGAAATTATCCTGGAGCTCGTACATTTCCTTAACCCAAGTCATCCAAGTATTTTAGTCGTAACTATGTTTGCGCTTCTTTTAAGTGAATAACTTTAAATCTGGTTTTCTTTTTCATAGAAACTCTCGGTCACAGATTTAGAGCATCATTATGAAACAGAGAATCTTACCGTATGTGGTTTCAGTTCTGTGTGAATTATTTTATGTCGACAGAGCGTAGATGCTTGACGAAATGATTTCCCACAGATCTAGGAAGCGATGTCAAACTTTGCGACTTCCATAAAGTTTCATGCTTAACCTTACAAAGTAAATTTCTACCAAAAAGTTACAAAAAATCTACTTTCACTTATGGAAGTAGTGAGCACATGAGAAGATGACTTAATACCTCGATTTATAGTTAGTATTTGGAAATTTCTAGTACGAAAAACATCATAGAACAACTCTGAAAGCTCCATGGAGATTAAAATCCTTGGATGAACTTAGATAAGAAGTAGCGCAATTATCATCAAAAGCTCGACTGCCTTCAGAATTCTCTGTTTTAAATTTTTTCTTTAGCTACACTGTGGTAGTTTTGATGGGAGCGAAAGCACAGTGGTAGTGCTACCGGTTATCAAGAGCACGTTGCTGGTTCGATCACGCTCCGGGCTCACCAAGCCTCTCACTGCTCCGGGGTCGGGAACATTCCCTGTAATCTAATTGGGAACGCTCTAGCTCGCAGTCTATCGCACCACTCCAATGAAAACGGACTCGAGTAGCATTCTACGACATTCAAGAAGAAATGAAAATCCTCATGCAGCTGAAACAACACTGGAATGTTTGAAGACCTTAGTGGATGATGGATGCGGGGAAACGAGTCGAATGTGGGAATAGCATTGTAGATTTGAAGATGGGTTGTATAAAATAAAAATAAAATAAAGAATATAATAGTATTAAGGTCTGAAGAAACAAGCCAAAAAGTCAGTGAAGTCTGAAGAGACAATAGCTGGTCAACATCTTAGTAAAATACGTTAATCATGATGTCATCACTATCCTTATGGGAGATGACAATGAATGTGGTTCTTAGAACTGAGACGCTCATGATGACCTTCATTGTATTTTTATTTATTCACAATTACGTTGAACAAGGAAACAGTGGATTTTTCCAGAAATTTCCGATCTCAATGCTCACTTAGAGTGTTGGAAACTTTCTAACCTTACACTTGAAAGGTCGTACTCCAGTATGAATATGCATGTGTCGATTGAGATTGTATTGCGCATTGAACACCTTTCCGCATTCCTTACAAAGCACTTCTTTTTTCCCATCTGAATTTCTGAATTTCAGATTTTGGACAGATTTTCAGGGAAACAATAATCTATTCAATTGAGAATTTAGCCATCAAGCTCAAAGGATAAAGCTCTCGGCGTTAATCAACACCTGAGAGATACGCCATGCATTAGACTTCATTAAGTACCGTTGGAGGTGATTGAATGCATATTTGGCCTTTACAATGACTCACAGTGATCTGCCGATGTATCGAGCCAGTGCTGCAATGCCCCCAGACGAGTACCAATCTGGTACCAATTTGCCGATCCCGGAGGGATGGAAGGCTTGGTGGGCCATGGATGTAGCGATCAACTCCACGTGTGCGTCGCAGTGGCGCCTCCAATCACTGTGCCACACGCGTCCTTTCACATATTTAGTTATATAAACCATAATTGAAAATAGCTCTTCTTCCAGAAAGACTGTAGAAGTCCTACGGAGGACTTCTCTTCTCCTTCTCTATCGATTCGTTAGTGGAGTGTAGTAGGAATGAATTTTCTTATGGTCAGAAAATTTTCTCTTAAACATTGTCAGAGAGGCATTAGATTAGAACCTATTTCTTATCTGCTAAAAACATTTTCTACATGTGACGAATTTGTGTTTTTACCAATGAAATGACAAAGATTCTCTATAGAGGAACTGATCTGACATAACTAGTTAAAAAGTTGTTCTAATTTCACCACTAAACTACTTGGATCATGTAATCACTACTTGGATCAGAGAATACGTGAATCAACTAGGTGGACTATATCCTCGTAAAATTAAAAGCACCTTCTCGATTCTGAGAACCGTTCGATGAAGAGTGTTCACATAGATAACTAGTAAGGAAGTACGGATAGATAGTACTGCCATTGATCGAACTGGATCTGGCCAAGGGTTGACGACACTCATCTGAGAGGAGGCTGGTTATCGAGAATTTGAGGTTAGGCATCGCACTCACGTGTACGCAATGCGACTGCCTCTTTTCCCGCCTACTATAACTGCTATAGTGAATACGATAAGACTAGTAAACTTCAAGGTTAATCGACAAGAAGGATAAGTGTATAAAAGCATTGGCATCTTTAACTAAGGAAAATTTTATTTCATTTTGTATCACTCGTGTTCACATCTACGGTGAGGATCTGGTAGTCCTTGCATTCGATTCGTTTCCTGGAATCCACGAAAGTCTTCGAACTCTTTTTGCATCTGGGTTCGGCTGCTGTTTGACGATTGTCTTTTTTATGGGTGTCGCTGAATGATGATCAAGTTGACTGACCCTTATGTCCTAGAACAACTGTGCTAGAGCGTATCCACTTTGATTGCGTAGAATGAACTGTTCCAAGGCGTATTTCAAAAACGGACGTTCGTTCAACTTCGGCATGACTAGTTAGTACAGTACGTACTCTTCCATCGATAAGTTAACATGAGGTTGATAATAAGATTTATTCGGCTAAACTTTCGACGTCTTTGCCTTCAAAGAGCCAATGCGAGTGAATGGTCGGCATGCGTTCGTACTTCCGGTATGGTGTCTTTGTCATCGCATCGAATCGAATCTTCTTCAGTTCGAAGACAAGTTAACAATTTCTCCACCCCTGAGGAATGAGAGGCTCGGTCAACCCGGTGCAGGGTCGAACCAACACGGTGCTCGTGATGAATGGCATCACTACTATTGTGCTATCCGCTTCTTATTAAAAAGCATGGCAATTTTAAATTACTGAAAACTACATTCGGTATTAAGTGATTAAGTTTTAAACGCACTGAGCAGTTTCAACTGTGGAACTCTATCAATAGATTATGAACTGTGACAAGAGAAAAATAATGTTACGTAGACTGCACCTTGATTTGAGATCCAAGGGAAGACGCGGGGTTATCTCAGGAGTTGTGAAACGCTTTCCAGAGATCTACTATTTAGGATACAATTATGCTAGAAGCCACTACCAACGAAGTGCGTACTTTACGAAGTAGAAGGACCATAGTCGTTTTCCAAAGAGTAAAGTGACTTTTCAACACTTTTGTTCCGCATAGATAGTGATTACAAGCTGACACTACTGCACTATTGTCAAGGAGGTATGAGGTGTTTCATGCACCATGCAGTTATGGAACTTGTATGAAGAGTTGATATGAAACC
>MQTX01000038.1:2636702-2747973 GCA_009735665.1 Angiostrongylus cantonensis
GTGGTCGGAGGCGCCCTGCAACACAAAGGAGGAATCGATCCCCAGGCCCATGGCCCGCCAACCATTCTATCTCTTCGGGGTCCGCAAATTGGTACCAGACTTGTCTGAGAGGATAGCAGCTCCAGGAGATGAACTCCCTGTTTCTGCTGTGCCGATATGGCACATACTTCCTGTATTTGCCAGGCGTATTCATGCTTGCGTGTGTGGGTGCGTTCTCACTTTGTGCGGATTGTATTCTACGAGTCAATTCGGCCAAAACCTTGCAATCAAGTGACAGGGAAGTATATGGGAGGCGGTTAGGAGTCGCCTCCAACAAATAAGCTCCATGTTCACTCTGGGAGAGCCTGGCAAGCTACCCGTGAATATAACCAGCCTCCATGTTCAGAGCCCAGCAAGCCATACGTGGGTATCAAAAATGCTAAACACAGTAAAAAAAAAAAAACGGGCCTCGTTCCATTGATACCGAAAGAGCCCCCAATTTCGCAGCGTTGGGTAGGACGAGTAATGAGAGGGTGCCAAAATCTCAGGGCCAGTAGAAGCTGCCTGGATCACGAAGAACTATGATGACGATCTGTACCTACCATGCATGTACACTTGCATCCAAGTCCTTGATAGAAGACTTGCTTATGCAAGCAAGAAGAATAAGGTACGACATCATCGGCCTGGCCGGAACGAGACGACACCACCCATTCAACGCCGTCTATGACACCGGATTCTTCGGAACATGCGACAGTAGAGGAGTCGGCGGCGTCGGCATTCTCGTCAACACGAGTTTGTCCAAGAACACCGATTCATTCGAAAAAATAACAACCCGAATCGGACGTTAACGATTGGAAAGATGTGGATCAATTCCGGCTTTTACAACCTTCGTCATTTACGCGCCAACATCAAACTATGACGAAGAAGAAGTCGAAGCGTTCTACATGGACTTGGAGAGGTTTTACAGAGAAGACCATACATTCTTCAAGGTCATCATTGGAGATTTCAATGCCAAGATTTGACCAAGAAGAACGTCTGAAGAACGTCACATTGACATCCATGGATTAGAATGGAACGAACAATGTGAGCGGTTCTCAGAGTTTATCATGACGACCATGACCATCCATGGAAATTCGCAACTCCAGATGCCCCACCTTCAACACTGTGTAGTAAATAAAAAGTGACAACATTGTGAAAACGAAAACAATTCTATGGAAAAAGTGCGTTTTGGAAGGGGAAAGCTAACTCACAGAAGGACTATCGTTTAATTGTAGCCTTAATTTAAACAATAAGACCATAAAACATATCATGCAACAGTCAAGACACAGTCAACGATGAGTCGCAAAGCATTACTAATTTCCACGCTTCGAGGAAGAAGATCGAGGATTGCTAGACCCTGAGGTGGAGTCGATCCTAAAATAACTCCGATTACGAACGGCTCAATATCTATTGGTCAATTTGTCCTTGTACTTTCTATTTCAACGAAACTAGTTGGCATCCATCACGAAACCTATTGAAGACGTAGACACGTATTTCAATTAATCTTTGGCTCCATTAAAGAATGTGCTGTTATACCTTCGAAAACATCTCCTTTCCACTTCATATTCTTACTTACTTTGATACTTGAACGGCCGACCTCACTGGTTGTGTGTGCCCCAGCATAATCACCATTTATCGGAAATTTGCTGGTTAAGCCATTTTGGTTCCTTAGAATCCCGAGGTCAGCCTAGCCAAAGTCTGCCCCAGGTCTTCATCACCACGGGCAGTCGCTGCACTTGTGGATCAGAGGGAGATTTACCACCATGTGACTAGTTTGATATCAGGACGGTGGTGGGTCCTGGAATTGGTTTATTCTTAGCTAGGCTTCCTGATAGAAACGCCGAACCCATTCTCAGCTTGGGAGGCCCTGCTAAGGGTATGAATCCTCGCGCTGTACATCTCTATCCCTCACCCAGGAACACCTACCTGTTAACCACGATGCAGTAAACCGTTGGGGAGCACTTCATACTCATTCCTCCGAATACAAGTACTAATTAGGTAATCTGAAATTTAATCAAGTTTGCAGTACTGATTAATCTTATTTCTGTGATGGCGCTACATTCGTGCTCTACTAATACGTCTGTTAATGCGTCAAATGTAAATTTTCGACAAGCATGTACGGGCCTGCCCGCCGAAAGGCAAATCATAGACAAAACATAAATCCTGGATGGAGGACTTCCTACGAAGAGAGGATTGTTTCTAACTTCGCAACGGGAAAACGGCCGTGTAGCGTTATGTGACACTACGGGGGACCGTCGACCTTGCGCTACATTTGTAATTGACACTGCTTTTCGAGAAACCGCTCTACGTTCTTCATGATGGACGGACCACACAATACCAGCTTTGCGCACAATCATTATGCTTTACTATGTCAGTCGACCTAAGAAATCATGTGAAAAACCAATCTCTCGCATTGGGTTAGTGGTTATAACCAAAATTAAACTCTGTTTAAAGTTAAACATTTATTGAATACCAAAATAGCAAACAAATCCAGTCCTACGAAATATGTCATCACTCCATTAGAAAGTCTTCTGTTATTTCTCGATGTTCTTGTTGAGCAAATCTTCTGTTAGTGTACCGACTGGCGAAAAATCAGTTGTTCCTTCTTATTAATTTATTACCAAGCTAGAACTAGATGTGTATAGAAGAAAGGGAACTGGTTTGTTGTACAAAACTGATCTTCTAGTAATAGACATTTCTATCCGTCAAATGTACCTTCTACCTATCTATAACATGTTAAGCCAACCGTAACACCGGCGGCTTTGGTTCATATCCGTACATGAAGGTAGACAGAATGACGGTTGTTGCACCAACACCGAACATTCTGAAAACAGTAACATAAAGTGGTGCTGACAAAGCATATAAATTACGCAACTTCGCCCAAAGGATAAATGGATAAAGTTCTCGGCATTGATCAACCTCTGAGAGATGGGCTGTGTATTCGACTTCACTAAGCACCACCGGAGGTATGTATATCTGGCCTTTATACTGACTCGCAGCGATCTACAGATATATTCAGCCAGTGCTCCAATGCCCCCAGATGAGTCTGGTACCAATTTGCCGAACACCGGAGGGATGGAAAGCTTGGTGGGTCATTGGCGCGGGATCAATCGTGTGTGTATTGCAGGACGGCTCTGACCTCTGCGCCACACGCTTCCCTTCGCATTAACCCTAAAAAATACTGGTATGAAGAAACTTACAACGACGGTTCAAAGTCCTCCAAGAACAACCATGAAATAAGCGATGAGAGGATAATCGAAAGCGAAACGGCAAACCCTTTGAGAATATTATCCGCATACTTGACCACTAATGCAATTATTAAACCACCATAAGCCTTAAAAAATAATTTCTGCTAGTCTAAACAAATAGAAGAACTATAGTGTTAAAATAATCAACTCAACTTACCTGAAGCATGATTACAACCCACGTTATAAAGTTGTATCCCTGTAGAAAACCGTCTTTTTGAATCGCCTTCCAGTCGTACAACCAACACATCAGAAAACCACCGAATATTGAGAAGAATGCTGAGAAATCACAGATATATTCAAACAAAGTTTTATTGAACTATTATTCACTAAAATAAAAATGTGGTAAGAGTGTTAAAGATTAGGTTTTCTACAAAGGTAGTCTCTGGACATGACGATAAAGAACAAGGAAGGATAAAGCTGTCGGGGTTGATCAATTCCTGGAAGATGCGCCATGCATTCGACTTCATTAAGCACCGTTAGAGGTAACTGAGCGCATATCTGGGCTTTAAAATGACTCGTGGTGGCCTACCTATGTATTTAGCCAGTGGTGTTATCCACCAGACAAGACCGGTATCAACTTGCCATCCCCGGAGGTATGGAAGGCTCATTGACCCTTGGGCACGAGGACCAATACCATGTGTATTGCAGGGCACCTCCGACCACTGTGCTGCGACAACCTACAAGCCCCTGATATAATGATTTTTTTCGTATTTTTATATGACCCGTCTTCACGTGTGCTGCGCAGATCTCAGCTCTCCTCATATTCGATTTGTTTCCTCGCAACCATTACCCACGAATATCTTCCAACTTTTACGTGTGGCTTCGGCTACTGCTTAAGGATTTCCATTCCACCTCCTCTCCATTCCATCCTGAGATAGCCGGGCTGGTGCGTTACCGCTTGGATTGCCAAGAGTGATCTGTTCCCGGAAAAGTCGGGTACGAATTTCACGATCCCATACGGATAAGAGGCTTGGTAATGCATGATGATGGGGATGAACCAGTACCGTGCTCTTAATAATGTGCAACACTATCGCTGTGCTATCCGCCCCATTGACATAGGGGTCCGCGAGGGCAAGACATAATCATATGCAGTAAAATTCGCCAAATTCTGGGAAAGATTAACTTCGAAGCATACCTAACTGGAGATTACGCATCCATAAAGAGACATTAGTCGTTTTCAAAATCTTCTCAAAATATACACCAGCAAAACCACTTGACAAGCATGCAGCCAGTACTGCAAACAAGCCAACAATACTGTCTGATCTATCACCACTCGTTTTTACTGGTGCACCTGGTTTCATCTAAATTCAGAACACGATAAAAAGGATTGGCAATGGAGTTAGTTAAGGATCAGTCTTCTGAAATGTTGCGAAATGTACTACACGAAATTTGTGTAACACCAAAATCCATCGTACTTGCACGAGAGCAACTCCTCCAGTAAGCAATACGAGTGCAATCCATTTCAAGCGATTAAGTGAACGACCAAGCATTGTAACGGAAAAAAAGGCGGTGGTTAAAATTTTGAGCTGGTAGGTCACCTAGAATAAACGGACCTAACTATATAATCAAAAGTACACCACTATCTGCACTAAATTACTGTAATAACGGGTAGTTCACCCAGTGATTTACCGCCTCATCGTGAATGGGAGGTGTTCTCGGATGTCAAGCTGCCATGTACAGCGGGGGATTCATATACTCATCAGCGTCTCCCAACCCAAAACATTGTTGTGTAAGCTGAACAATTTGAACAAAACGAACCCAGTGTCTATTTTATGTGTCCGGCGTTCCCATCACAAAACCCAGCTAAAAGTACACCAATACCAGAGTCCACCACCGTCTTGGTATCAAAGTCGCATGATGGCAAATCTCCTTCTGATCCTCAACGGCTGCCACTGTCTATGGTGGTGGTGAAAACAAGGGAAATTATACTGAGGTCCGTACAATCAGTGAGTAACGACGGGCCATCGAAGTATCAAGTAGGTAATAATGAATAGTAAGCGCGAAGCAGACATACCTGGTATGTTGCGGCGTCGAGTTTGTGAAGGGCAAGAAATAAAAGATTATTCTGAATGACATATAGAACAGCTGGTACGGAAACCTTAAAAAGATAGATAAGAAATGGAAATAATAACAAACGTTAACTGAAAAAGAAACAGTGTGCTGTAGAAGTCAACACAACACATGATAAATAAAAAGAGAAAGCTCTCGGCGTTGATTAATTCACCAGGAATTCGCCATGTATTCGATTGATTGCGTAGCTGGCGTATACAATGACTCGTGGTGGCCTACCGATGTATCGAGCCAGTGGTGTTATTCTCCCAGACAATTCTGATACTAATTTGCCGACCCCGGAGGGATGGACGGCTTGGTGGACCATGGGCGCGGGGATCGATTCCACGTGTGTGTTGCAAGGCGGATACGAGCACTGCACCACACGAGGTGCTAGGTAACACGACACTGTCAAATTCAGCGAATCCCACTATTTTCAGTAGATCAGAGAGAAGAAGAATTGTCTACAAAGGAAGTAAGTTGCTTCGCCTAATAAGAAAACTGTAGAATTGGTGGTAATGCCTGCAAATTAAAATAAATTAACACAAACCTTCAAAGTTTCGCCTCGCTTCGCAATAACTTCCGCGAAGATTTCATTCTGGAAGGAAGAAAATCGCCACCCTACGATAAAAGCTTAGAATTAGGCGATATTCCATTGCACCGTAGAAATACGAACAACTCGCAGAAGCAGGTGATACCGTTGGTATGGAAAATCACTGCTAAACAGGTAACCATTTTCACAATCTCTGACAGGATGATCGCGGTAGACGAGATGTACCTTGGTCCATCGATTTTCTAAAAATTGGGCACTTCATCATAGGCTCTCCACAGAACTTTTCTAAATGTAAATATTTCATTTACACCTGTCAAGGATTTTTGTTCCTCAGAAAGGAAGCAAAACATCTGTTTACAATTTACAACAAGTACAAGGCAAAGATATTTCTAAAACTTGGACCTGAAGCCTGATTCGAACACTAGATTACCCTTTCCAGGTGCTCACATGTTACGCAATGCACCACCAAGGCTCTTGCCTTGCGTTTCTCTCAGGCAGTTTTCTACCTAACAGTGCCATTACCAATCAATCATCAACGGGACTGATCTAGGAATACAATCGGCATTAAACCCAGCTAAGCTGGGGTTATAGTCAATCTGGCTGAGAGAAAGGCAAAGCAAGAGTCTCAGTGGTGCAATGGTAACACGTGAGCCCCCGGAAAAATTAATCGCAGGTTTGGTCTTTTCTGGCGTCCATGTTTCGCAAATATCTCATTATAGTTGTGCTTATATCTCACATCATACTCCACCATGAAAAATAATACTATGCAGTAAATAAGAAGTTAAACACACGACTGATAGTCACACTTAACGAAAACCGTAGTTGAAAAATATATTTCTTGGGTTCCTAGAGCAAGCAGGACTTACTGGGCCAAGATGCTACATGGCACTGACAAATACCGACTTCTGATACTTCAACGTCAACTTGTCTTTAACTTGGGTATAGCTAATCAATAAGTATCCTTTCTTTGGGAGCTTATACGAGGTTGACAAGCAATCTTTATTCGGCTAATGTTTCGACGTCTTCATCAGAGCCGATGATCGGAGTCCATCAGCCTCGTGTAAGCTTATCACAGAAAGAATACACGTAGACTACACGGACATATAAAATAACTAGCTGAAAGAAAGGCGAAACGAAAGACACGCATGGTGTGATGGTGAACGCGTTAGCCCCAGAAAAGGTAATAGCGTGCTCATTCCCCACCGCAAACACCATTACATCATCATTGTGGTTTTAATTCACACAATACTCTGCCGTGAAAAATTGTAACAAGCAGTAAATAGAAAGTTAATACACATAACCACAATGATGCTGAGATATTTGCAAGACTCCACACCGCAGGTGCCTACGGTGGGGAACGAACGCGCTATTAACCTTTACCGGGGCTAACGAGTTCACCACCACATCATACGGGTCTTTCGTTTTGTTCTTTCTCTTAGCTAGTTTTTTATCGATCAATACCCTCAGTAATCAGCAGTCAACCGAATCGATCTGGAGGTCCCAAATACATGTAGGCTTTGGTGTTCGTTCAACGTACTGCATAATCAAAGGACGTAGCAGAGATGATTAATGCATTTAGATCTTAAGGTGATTAGAAATGAAAACTAACTGTTATAGTTTTTGTTACTCGTGGTTGAGTTAACCGAGTAACCTGTGTTTTTGTATGACGTAATACAAGTTTTCAAACTTCCGGATGACCAATGGGAGGACGTAATACTTACTTGACACTTGATACTTGAAAGGCCCGTCCTCACTGGTTAAGCGGGCCCCAGCATAATCACCATTTATCGGAGATTTGCTGGTTAAGCCATTGTGGTTCCCTGGAATCCCGAAGTCAGCCTAGCCAAAGCCTGCCCCAGGTCTTCACCACCATGGGCAGCCGCAGCCCTTGTGGATCAGAGGGAGATTTACCACCATGCGACTTTGATACCAGAACGGTGGTGAATACTGGTATTGGTTTACTCTTAGCTAGGCGTCCTGATGGAAATGCCGGACTCGTTCTCAGCTTGGGAGACTCTGTCAACGGATGATTCCCTCACTGTACATCGCAGTCCGACATCCAGGAACACCTCCCAACCACGATGAGGCGGTAAATCGTTGGGAGGACGTAATACAGACGAACGATCAATATATTTGACTTCACTCTTATAGAAACAAATCAACATTTCACCATTATAAGGGTTTGCTGGTCGTAAATGAGCTGAGCGGACGAACCTGGGTTTTTGAATAACGCAATATCAGCACAAGAGCCGTCGTTTGTGCAATGAGTACGACAAGGGACACGTATTTTAGATTCTTCCCAGTCACTAGAGCTGTCATTCCTGGGTGAATAAAAGAATCCGGAACTAAAAACACCAGGAAGAACTCCAGAAATGGTAGAAATCACGCAGAAATTCTGGATGGAGACCGCTGATGACGTGCCCGTTGGACGTGATAGCTCGGGCGCAGACCGTACGACAAAATCGCAATGCGACTGGCCTACCTAGTGGGATTTGCATCAAGTCTCTTCATACGAAGGATTCTTAAGGATTGTGTTTACCGTGTTACTTGTCTTTTCCCTTAATAGTTGTCTAAAGTTACTTTTACAATCAATCCGGACTTTGTTATCCTCGATTTCATAGTTGTACGCCCTTATTTTTGATGTAACGAGGAATCGGTACTGGTTGTTCCCTCTGCAGTACTCGTACTCCAAGGTATGGCATATTTTCGAAGCTTCTTTGGTGGTGGCAGAGTGGAAAACGATGAAGAAGATGGAGCTGAGATCGTCGAGAAGATGGTGGAACGAGCCGAGACCTGCACTGCTCTTGAGGATCGTCGAGATGCCCTACGAGCTCTCAGAGGAATGGCAAAGGTATGCGTTCGGGTTTGTCCATTGGAAGGACACCTATTTTATGTATTAGTACTTCCAAGTAGTATTTCTTGCCTACTATCTAGTATTTAGTAGTGTTTTCTGAGTTTTTCCCTTTGAAATGGCCCAAATTTTTCCGATGTTTCCATCCTGAACGATATTTTGGCTCTTTTTCGTCGGGGGTTATTTGTTTGTATAGTCCGCTTTGTTAATTATGCGAGTTTATCCCAATTAAACGTACACGCCCTTCTTTAACTGATCCTCGTTGAGGTATACGATCCAGAGATATAATAGCTTTTACTTAAATTAATTTTTTACTTACTGCCTACTACAACTTTCATTTGTGAATTCCACTAGAGCCTTAGCTTAACTGGGTTCAGTGCCGATTTGTTCTCTCCAGATCAATTCCGTTAGCGGGTGCTTTCTGTTGGCACTCGTCGTTAGAATAATAGCTGAAAGACAGGCAAAACGACGGACCCGTATGGTGTGTGGTGATTGCGTTAACCCCCAGAAAGAGTAATAGTGTGTTCGATCCCCACCGCAGAAACCAGTGGTTCGGTGTTTTTCAAATATCTCAGCTTCATTGAGGTCTTACTTACTTATACTGTCTTAAGATAACGTTTATTGCTTTTCAGTTATGTTTCAGAAGTTACGTTTGGCTGTCGGAACAATGGGGCTTAACGTATACATGGATGTTCTCGAAAAAGAAAGGACGAATCAAGAACTCACTTTTATCACACTGGATATTCTCGTCGCTGTTCTGAGCAGTGATGATGAGAACATAGACGAGGACGAGTTAGGAGAACGTCTTGCTGAGGTTGGTGATCCTTTCCTTTCTACCATATTAGTACCAAGTATCCATTTCTTAGATATCGCTTTGCACTTGTTCCACATATGAAATGGGCATTTTTTTTCTGTTTTTAGGTCATGCTGAAGAAGCCAGTCTTTATCCCTTCATTACTCGCCGCTATCGATGACTATGATGTCACCGTGCGACGGTCAGTGTTCTGAAACGTTTTTGGCACTCTGTCAAGCTTTGAATCTTTTAGCTTTAGTTCACGTTCCAACTTTTTTTTCCTCCTTAGGAAGTGTTCCTGGGTGTCAGACGTCGTTGTACAGTGTAGGGATTCGTCCCCGGCAAGGCCTGCCAAGCTGGTCCTCCTCCCTCCCAAGGAGTACGGCGCTTCCACCAGAAAGCCAACCTAGGGGTAAGTCAGTACCAGGATCCACCACCGACCTGGTATGAAGCTAACCGCCAGGTGGGAAATCTCCCTCTGATCCACAGAGACGGCGAGTGCCTGTGGTGTTGATGACCTGGAGCAGACTTTGGTTAGGTTAACCTCAGGATTTTATAGGATAAAAAAGGGTAAGGCTCTCGGCGTTGATCAATCCCCGAGGGATACGCCATGCATTCGATTTCATTAAGTGTCGTTGGAGGTGATTGAATGCATATCTCGCCTTTACAATAATTCGCGGTGGCCTGCCGATGTATCGAGCCAGTGCTGCTATCCTCTCAGACAAGTCTGGTACCAATTTACCGACCCTGGAGGGATGGAAAGCTTGGTGGGCTATGGGTGCAAGGATCGATTCCACGTGCGTGTCGCTGTGGCACCTCTAACCACTGCACCACACGCGCCCACACGACCTCGGGACTTTAGGAACCACAACTGGCAAACACGTAAAACTCCGAGAAAGTGGAAATTATACTAGGTCCCACAGAACCAGTGAAGGCGGGTTATTTAAGTATCCAAGCCTTTGTTCATCTATTGTTTCTAGAGTTGGAATACAATTGTTGACTTCACTGTTACGCCATCGTGGCCCAGAAGTACAAGCAGCTGTCATGGTGCAGCCCACGGGTGTTCCTCATTTGGTAGATATTGTCCATGATCGAAGAGAAGTAGTTCGAAATGAAGCCATTCTTATGCTCTGTGAACTGAGCAGGTCGAATTCTCAGGTGATCTTCACTCTGTAGTTATATATTTAATATAAACGAAAAGTTATCCGTTTATAGATACAACAGTTGTTGGCCTACGAAAACACCTTCGTCCTTTTGCTAGATATCATTGACACGGAGCCACTCGATAGTGAGAATTACTATCCCTGCATTATTTCTCAACGTTTTTCTTTCATGTCCTCCATGTACGTCATACTTCTGGTGATCCACGGTCTTTTCTGTTCCAGGTATTATTATTGAAGACTGTCTATTTGCAATACTAAATTTACTAAGGAAGAATGCGATGAATCAGCAGCTGTTCAGGGAAAACAAGTAAGCTTCTGTACTTCACAGTACTCAACTTAAGCTAAGTTTAGTGTCTAAAGTTAGGTTATGTCTAAGGTTACTTTATGAGAGATTTTTTGCTGAACTGGTTCCGTTCGTAACTCTGAATCAAGAGATTTTATTTTGCATTTTATTTCTCCAGGTTTTTGGCCTAGTCGACTATGATTGGGTGAGGAAAGAGTTATGAAATCTCCGGCGATTTCTTTAAATACGCTTCACTTTTTGATGTTTGCAGTTTAATTTCACGTTTGGGTACGATCTTAAATGCTTTTCTCTATGATACGGAGGAAGAGCCAGATAATAGCGACTGGGTGAAACAGCGATCTGCAAACATAATTTTCCTACTCCAAGTCATAAGGTATTTCGAATTTGTGTTTATACTTATTCATTTACTATGCTTAGAATTACTTTAGTCATACGTGATTTTATAGGAGTTTGGTTAGCCCTGACAATGCAGTGACAAATACCCACGCTGCACAAAAAGCGCTTCATCAAACCAGTAGGTTTTTACGCGATTTGTTAGTAATTGAAGTTTGATGTGCACGTTCACTGGACTGTATTGTAGATCGCAACAGAATCGTGCTAATTTAATGCATACTATATGATATCCTTCCAATGGTTTACCGCCTCATCGTGGTTTGGAGGTGTTTCCGGGTATCAAGTTGCGATGTGCAGCTGGGAATTGATCTCCCAACAGGGCCTTATAAGCTGAGAAATAGTCTGGTATTTCTATCAGGAAGCCCAGCTAGAAAATAACCAATACCAGGATTCACCACCGTCCTTGTACTAAACCAGTCGCATAGTGGCAAATCTCCCTCTAATCCACAAGGGCGGCGACTGCCTGTGGTAACGACTCGATGCAGATTTTGGGTAGTCTGATCTCAGGACTCCATTGAACT
Organism: Angiostrongylus cantonensis; assembly: GCA_009735665.1. NCBI lineage: Eukaryota > Metazoa > Nematoda > Chromadorea > Rhabditida > Metastrongylidae > Angiostrongylus > Angiostrongylus cantonensis. The sequence goes on from MQTX01000038.1 coordinate 2,648,596, forward strand.
AAAATGTCTAGACCAGGAAAATCCCATTAAGTGGAAATTGTGCTGACACCCGCACAATCAGTGAAGACGGGTCATCTAGGTTTCTAAGTAAATGATATCATCTATGTATGTTCCCATACATGTCCGAAAATGGCTTAGCCATTCAGCAAGATGAGTAACTTGTTCTTTCGACAACAACAGATGTCTGGGCTATTGGTGAGCTTCATTAAAAACGATGGAATCTGAAAATAGTTGCCCACTTGTTATGAGTTCCTTCATCCCATCAAGACGAAATCAGGATTTTATAGAGCCCAAGAGCGTGTTTTTGTCGCTTTGTTTACGTCAAGGCTCCTGTCTTCCTTAGTAGAGTGATTCAACAAGCTCTCTTTCGTCCAATACGACAACGATGATGTCACTGTATGCTATATTCGTGTTCAGACAGTTACCAGACCCGCGTTAATTCTAAGAATTTGAGGTTTTGTAACCTTGCTGTCCGCATAATTTTGAACTAAAGTGACGTTTTAGGAAAGTCATATATATTCTTGGCATAACAACGCAAAGTTTATTGTATAAGTTTGTCAAGTTTTCAAATCTCCAAATTGTTTATTTATCGAAAAGTCTTTGGTTTAATGAGAAGCCAGAATCATCACGATTATTTTGAACTATGACATAGCAAGTCCAATGTTTAAGGTACCATTAAATTAGGGCTTAAAAATGACTCTTCAAGAAATACTACATAGATATTTCTTTCCTTGACATTTTTGATTTCTTTTCAACCACCTAAAACAGCCCAATAGATACTTGTCTGAAAGTCTTTATGATATCTACAATTTAGAGATGCTTTCTGAACTATGTCGAGTGCTACTTTCCGAAATGGGGTTACCGGTAGAGGTACTCACCGAGACTGTAATCGCAGTGGCCGAAGCCATACGTGGGAACTATACAAACCAAGAATATTTTGCCAGTACTAGCCTTATTACTAACGAAAACCTAACCAGGTGTGGTTATTGAAATGTGTTGTCATAAATTAAGTACCAGCGAGTGTTAGACAAATAAAGTTTAAGTTATTATTTCTAGAACATCATTAGTTGTCCTACTTATAACAATGACAGCCGAGAAACAGCCATTCAAAATGCGTTGTGCTGTCTTCTATTGCTTCCTTTCGTATCTTCACGATAATGAATTTGGGAAGACGAAGGTAGAGTACTACTTGTAGACAGTGTGTTGTTATCTCGTTTTTAACTTATCCTAATTTTTAGTTTCTTTAAGTTTTGCGAGCCCCCAAAAAGGGTAATCGTGGTTTGATCTAGCCTGGGGTCCAAGTTTTGCGAATATTTCAACGTCGATGTGGTTATCTTAAGTTTGTTTCACGTCACGGGACCTATCTGGTTTTCAGGTTGTTGAGACCTTGCTTCCGGCATCTCAACCAGACACCGCAGTTTCTACTGGTTCCTTGATTTGCCAGGTGTGAATTTCATTGCTTTCTTTTCAGCGTTCGGTGGAATTTTGAAGGTTTGGAATGTATTACTAGTAACTGTGGGAAGCTTGAAGCGAGAGGAAAGTTATTCTCTGTTTTAGGCAATTACTTCTGGTGAATCAGTGCAGTGTTGGTTCGGATGTGTGGCACTTCTGTATTGCCTGTTGGATGTTGACCATCTTAGGTTTTCTATTTTCAGAACTTTTTCACATTCTGTGTTATGTGTGATATTGCAAGAAATACTGTATCATTTTCCTCCAGTTTTTCTTTTATTACTGGGAAAACCATAAGTTCGAAAAGCCTGATGCAGTTAGTTCATCACTATCTCACCTTAAGAGAACAACTTCTTCGAGTCCAGCTGTCGACTACCATTGATCATCCTCCAATATCGTTAGTGAAGCATGTGTCCAACCTTCTGGTAAGTCTGGAAACACCAGCTTTAGATGATAGCTTCGAGTTTTCCTCAACATTATACTAGTTTTAGGTCAGTATGGGTAATCGTCGAGTGCAAATGCGTGCCGGGGTTCTAATGCTGCTGTCGACATGGATGAACAATTGTCCAGCGGCCGTTGTCAGTTTCATTGAGAATGAGGAGAATACTCATTACCTGACTACACAGATCTGTAGGAGTTTAAATGAAAATTTCGAATTGTTTGGTGTTTATTATGTCAGCGATTTCAGTGGACGACTGCGGCGAAGGCACGGAAAGTGAACAACAAGTACTGAAAGGTCTAATGGCATTCCTTCTGCTGCTTTGCCTTCAGAGTGCAGAGGATCCTAATCTTAGGTTTGTAATTGTTCAACTCTGCCATGGATTGAGCGAAGCTTATTGGAAGCGCTTTTTGCTCGTTTCCATGGCGAATAGGTTCGGCTGTGGAGTGAATGTATGCAGTTGTTTCCAAGTCCGTACAGAAGGTGGCTTCAGAAGGATTCTGAGGATGCTACAAGAATGCAGAGATGAAAATGATATTGTGATACGAATGATTTGCACCACAGTGGTACAGTCATTCGTGGGAGTGTCTCAACTGTTTGACGGATAGAGCTTTATTTCTTTATGCAGATTCCATTATAAATGGAGCTGTGGACCAAAGAAGTCTCGCCTTTGCAGATCGTCTCTGGAGCAACTTGTGGATCGACGTGTTGGTCGTGAGGTTATTACTGGTGCTGTAGAAGGTCTATCTCGAACAGAACAGTTCGTTCGTGCTGCCCAGAAGCCGCAACCGCTCACAAAAACACCGAATGAATTATTTTTGGAGTATCATTTTATCAAGATGTTCAAAGCATCAGAAGGTGGTTCTGCACAATACTAGTTTTTTTTTTTTACTATCCCTTTCATCATCATATCGCTTTTTTTATGAACACTGAAGGTGTTTTATGCTTAGAGCTTTTTAGCACAACTTCTGAAGATGTTACGCCCTACTGGAGAATTTAATGGGATTACATCAAATGACAGTATAATACAGTCGTTTAAGGTTCGTTGTGCTTCTTGTTTTCAAAAGAAAAAAGTGGATTTTTAAGATTAGGGGCGTTAAGCGCGTTACGCTGAAGTGTTGCTCATGCATACCCATGTGTCTCGTGTTCTTATTGATTCATTAAGCGTATTAATCCTTGTGTGCGCCTGTGGCGCAGTGGTTGGAGGTGCCTTGCAGTACAGATGGGATCGATCCTTACGCCTAAGACTCACCAAGTCCTCTATCCCTCCGGGGTCGTGGAATTCGTATCAAGCTTGTCTGGGAGGATAGCAGCACCGACTCAATACATCGGTAGGCTACCACGAGTCATTGTAAAGGCCAGCTATGCATTCAATCACCTCCAAACGATGGTTAATGAAGTCGAATACATGGCACATCCCTCAGGAATTGATCAACACCGAGAGCTTTATCGTTTATCCTTTTATTATTCTTTGTATTACCAGTTTTTGGTGTAATTGGAAGAAAATAGTGTAGTTGTTTGTTTGGAATCAAAATTTGATTTTTGTACCAGTTGGTCCCCACGTTCACTTAAGTCACATTTTGCCCCCTGAAGGAATCTTCAAATGGAATACCAATTACATTGCATCGTGTATTGCTTTACCACCTCGTCGTGGCTGGCAGTTTTTGTTGCCTTGAGTGAAACTACAAGATAGAGTCAGGGTTCATCCACAGCAAGGTTTTCCAAGCCAGAGTTCTACATTCATATCCGTAAGCGAAGCTGAGAGTCTACCAAAGACACCACCACGATCTGTTGGCAACTTAGCGAAAAGTTGTTTACAAATCTCTCTCTAACTCACAAGTGCTGTCTACTCCCCTGTGTTGACGACAGGGAGGTTCCTAGAACAACTACTTTCAGTTTTCGAGAAAATAATGTCAAGGTTTGCAAGACTCTTTGTGGAAACCGCCATTCGTGTGTATGTGACAATGCATCTTAATGATACTAATCACCAGCAGAATCCTCATAGTCTCTTTAAATCTTTTATTTTAAATATACGAATCTTTCGATATATCTGTAATGTTTGAGATAAATTTTTGTACAGGACCTTATCAAACGTCAAGATGAAGAGATTGCGATCCTTAAACAAGAGGCAAAGCGATCTACTGCACAAATTGAGCAGTTGAAGCAAGAAGTGAGTTGGTTGACGATGCAGTTCCTTCACTGTTAAAAAATTGTAATTTGACTTTTTAGAATGACAAGACCGAACTGGAACACGAAATAGAGTTGTTGAAGAAGAAGCTGGAAGAGAGTCGTGCTCATAATTTACATAATGATACCGTACAGATCCAGATGCAAGAGATGTATCGGTAAGTGTTGGACAATCCTTAAGCTAGTTGCTTGCTTTACCACATCTAACCCACCACTAGTGGTACGTTTTCTAGTGTCAATGAACAGTGGCGAGGCGAAGCTGCGAAGTATAAACAGTGGGCAGAACAATGGCAACAGTATCAAATATCACAAGTATGTTTTGTAGCTTGGTTGGGTTTTTTGTATAACAAATGAAGTACAAGATGTGACGTTGGTTTCTGATTCAATGTAGAGCAATGTAGATACGATCTTGTAATGGTGGTTCATAATTTAGGAGGATCACTTCATTTATTGGATGATATTAAATAGTATAAATAGTGAGAATGAGAGAAAGGCGAAATGAAGACTCGTATGGTGTGGTGGTGAACGCGGTAGCCTTCAGAAAGGAAAATAACTTGTTCGATCCCCACCGCAAACACCTGTGGTTTTATCACACATAATACCTTGCCGTAAAATTTTTAATAGGCAGTAAATAAAAAGTTAATGTAGCATGAGTAATATTTTTAGCTACCGAATCCTACAGAAGCTGCCGTTCATTACCTCCAGCAACAAGTGCATCAACTTGAACAACAACTTGCTTACGGATACCACGCCTTTGAAGAACATGGGAAATCCGTGAGTTCCATTTAGAGAACGAATTGAACGTGGACGAATAGAAATGTTAATGAAACTTTTTTGAAAGTGAAAAGAAATTATTAAAACAGTGGAGAGTTTGAATAACTTTAAATTATTAGACTGCTAAATATGCTGCTGATTGCGAAGAATGGAAACGTAGAGCAGAGGCGGCAGAAGCTCAGCTAACTGAAGCGAAGCAGGTGAAGAAGGAAGAAAAGCTTCAGGAAAATAAAGCAAACGGTCAATCGGTAAGTAGTGGTGCTTCACTTTTACTTAATTGAAGAATTAAAAAACTCCTAACTAGTTAAACAACTCATAGTACCAATTTTTACTGGGAAGAATTGCGCACTATCTAGTCTCCACTCACATTTTTTGAATCTTTTGAACCAATTATTAATTATCACTCTCGGGACGAGTGAGGCATATAGGTGTCATAATCTTAAATTTCTTGTTGCAATTGATAGCTTCTAGAACACAGGTGTTGCGTTGTGTATTGGCAGGGATAAGTCCTATTTTGCGCTTGGAAGTATGAAAGAAACGTTTTTACAAAAGAGTTCACTAACCAGAAATTTCGGTGCCACTAAACTGCTGTTTAAGAGTGTGTAGGTATACTTGCATACTCATAAGGATACTCATATACTTGAATGGCCCACCCTCACTTGTTGTGCGAACCCGAGCATAATTTCCGTTTTTGGAGTTTTGCTGGTTTAACCACTGTGGTTCCCTGGTATCCCGCGATCAGCTTGGGCAAAGTCTGCCCCAGGTCGTCACTACCTCTTCACAGCTCTTGTGGATCAGAGGGAGATTTACCACCAGAGGACTAGTTTGGTGCCGATAACGCATTCATGTTCAAAACCTACAAAATCCTTAATTACTTAAAATCGTTGTTTATTTTCAAGCAAACAACAAGGTCTCCAAGGCAGAAAATTAGGAGTCGTCCAGTTCGTGACAGACCAGAGACTAAACGTTGTCGCCCGAGTGCTAACCATTTCGATAATTGTTGGAAGTTTTTGGGGTTATTAAAATACAAGCGGAGCCGTGAACAATCTTTTATTTATCACCCATTGGTCTTGCAATACAGGCGCTAACTTTCAGGAGTTGGATCAGTTGAAAGCAGAACAGGAAGATTTGCTTATATTATTGGCTGACCAACATAAGAAAATAACCCTATACCGTAATCGATTGAAGGAACTGAACCAAGTTGTTACTGATGAAGAAGATGAATAGTCCCATCTTTTTTTTCTGTTTTTCTCAAGTTGTCCGAGTCGCATTTCACATATCCGTTGGAGAAGCTCAATTATGTAACATTAAAATCCTTCTATCTATCTCTGTAGTGATTTCCGTTATATTCTACTCCCATATGCTGTTGGTTTTACCTAATCGTCTGTGGTTCTAATTGCCTTCATAGTTCTTATGCTTATGACCCAAATGCTGTTTTGGTCATCACAGACATTTCACTGTTTGCCCCCCACCCCCACCTCTCCCCTCCCTCCCTCCCTACATTAACCCTTTGCAAGGATAGGCCTTTCAGTTTCAAGTTTATTTCGGGTTATATACAGAACTAATATTTATATATTCTGAGCGAATGTTATGAACCTACTTGATTCGTGTTAGTGCTAGATGCTGTAACTTATCCAAATGCTCATTTTTAGATGAAATTTTTGAAGTTTTTGCAGGAATATCCTTCTTTGCACTTCCAAAGCTTAGTTCAAAGAAGAATGTTCTATATTAGGCCCTTCGTGTGCAATATTTATCCCACGATCGGTTGAAAATGCAAATGTGATGGACCATTACTATATGGTTGTATTTTGTTCATGTACCCATTCCCTATTAATACTAGATATGAGCGTCACTTATTAGTTGTTCTGTAAATTATGATGGTGTTGGTTATCTACGGCGAGTCCTTTGTTCAATGTTGAAGTATAGATTTATGGATAAAAAGATTGATTTTTTAAATGCATTGCGGTTTCAGTGGGGAAAAAAGTCTTAGGTGTTAGAGGAAGCATCCAAAAACTCCCTAATTTTACCTCTAGTGGCCATCATTATGTATGACGTTTCAAGATAAGGACTGGTTGCGTCACAGAATTCCCACATTGAGCTCTCGATCATGGGATTACGGTGTTGTAAAAGTTAAGCATGAGATGAGACATGACAGTAGTCAATAGTGTGGTGCTTATTATTATACGGGACCTTGATGATCAGGACATCAACGCAGAATGTTTAGCAACAGGGTTGCGTAAGGGAATATTTTATGGATAGGTGAAGGTTTCTAGTGATATCACAGAAATTCTTGCAAGTCTACAAAGATCTTTTTTATACGACTCGTTTTCATATTTACTTTGCAAACTCCAGCATTCACTTGGTCTCTTTGCATCCAAGAAGAACTCGAACTTTTGCGCGTAAGTTTAACTCCTGGTTGAGTATTGCTGTCTTCACTATGGTTTGCGATCGGTGCTGGGTCGGATCGGCACCGTGCTCTTGATGAATGGCATCACTACTACGCGGTAACGCGGTACTCGATGCACTTACTTACATGGACGTCTTAACTGGTTATTCGGACTTCAGCATGATTTCCATTCCAAATATTTGATGATTTAGCCAGCCGAAGCCTTCCTCAGATCGTTACCACTCCTATCGTTATCAATCACCGTCCTTGTGGATCAGAACGAGATTTGCCAACATGTGACTAGTTCGACAGCAGGGATAGTGATGATTCCTGATATTGGTTTACTTTTATCTGGGCTTCCGGATTGAAACTTCGGACTCTTATCAGGTTTGGAGGCCCTGCTGGAAGATGAAGCCGCCGCTGTAAATCGTAGCCCGACATCCAGGAACACCCGGCTACGAGACGATAAAACGTCGGGAGAGGTACCCGGTGCATCAGCTCACCTCTTCCGTTGATCGCCTGGTTACTCGAAGGAGTGCCCGTAAATCTTTCATTTTTCCCTGTGGCGTGCAAGAGTAGTCCAGTGGGTTTTGTACTCCTGCAGTACGTTTGACATCCCGAGGAATCCACCCACTAACGGCTCTTGCCCAACGATTGTTGTTCATACGCATTACGTGTCCGGCTCACCACCTTATCGTCGACCGTTTGGCATACAGAACGGCATCTTTGTTTTTGATCGTTGACGCAGATCGGAGCTTCGGATCCCATCCCTTACTTGTGTGAAACGGGATACTCCTAGCATCGTCCATTCGACTGCGCGTTCGATAACGCTTAGTGAGCTTTCAATCTGCTTGCGTAGCGACCAGGTTTCCGACGCATACGTTAGGGCAGGAAGAACCGTTGAGTAGAAAAGGTGGGCACGAAATCGCGTGTTCTTTGTTCGCTTCACTACATCCTCGATGTCTTTGAAAGCGCCACAAGCCAGCCACTCGTCTCTTCTCGCCCAACTTCGGAGCTAAGTCGTTCATCGTGTTGATTTCTCGACATACGATTTCCCGGATTACAAACAGAAAAGGTTAATTGGGAACGATACGGTGATTGAAAAAGGATGACGAAAGGAAGAAAAAAAGGAAGAGGGATGATTAAAAAAATTTAAACAGTTGTACGATATGCCATCACTGGGGCTTTGAGCTTTTTAGAGCAAGCGAATACGAGGTTGTAGTGTTCATCTACCGTATGAAGCCATGGTGAATTATGAGGGTGGTATTGCCTCTAGTGATGATTCACTCATAGTACTTCGGTTCCGTTTTGCGTTGCTATCCCAATTGAATGCGAGCAGTTTCTCGTCGGTTCTCTAGTTTATCCCTTTTTCAATAGCTAAAGTGCTTTAGGGTTTGTGAACATGAATGAATTGTAGAAGAAACTTTATTGTATCGTTCGATGTGGATGCATGATATATGCCTGTTGCTCGCTATCGCTCAAACGCAAGGCAAACCGCGAATACTGAGAAAGACAATAAATAACTCAACCAAAAATAATTAAGCCTTAATACTCAATTTAATGGACGATTCTGTCTACGATGTTGAGAGGTGAGAAAATAGGGCCATAGGCGACGAGATCTCAAGTTGCCTAAGACGCCAGTTGTGATGGATTCGGAACAATACGTTAACGATAAGTCATGGAGACCACTCTTTGCTCAGCAACTAGAACACCAGAACAGTCTATCTGAACACTTCGTAAAGTTGCAGCTATCACAAAATCCCTGGTAACTAACCTGGAAATGACAAAACGAAAAAAAAGAGAGGCAAATGGAATTGGATGAAACGATCATTTTCGTACATCTATGCATCATTTCGACTTCTATGAGAAGATACAGCTCAGCTATCCCAGTCTGCAATTCATCCATTACGTTAAGCTTTACTCCGTTGCTTTCCTCTTGCATGAAAACTTATTTCTGGTGGAAAAGAAAAGTCCTCAATTAATATGGAAATCAACGAATGCAACGACACACACGAAGATCCTCCACATCCACCAAAATGGCATAGGGTGCATTGCTGGTGGAAAAGAAAAGTCCTCAATTAATGTGGAAATCAACGAATGCAACGACACACACGAAGATCCTCCACATCCACCAAAATGGCATAGGGTGCATTGCTGGTGGAAAAGAAAAGTCCTCAATTAATGTGGAAATCAACGAATGCAACGACACACACGAAGATCCTCCACATCCACCAAAATGGCATAGGGTGCATTGCTGGTGGAAAAGAAAAGTCCTCAATTAATGTGGAAATCAACGAATGCAACGACACACACGAAGATCCTCCACATCCACCAAAATGGCATAGGGTGCATTGCTGGTGGAAAAGAAAAGTCCTCAATTAATGTGGAAATCAACGAATGCAACGACACACACGAAGATCCTCCACATCCACCAAAATGGCATAGGGTGCATTGCTGGTGGAAAAGAAAAGTCCTCAATTAATGTGGAAATCAACGAATGCAACGACACACACGAAGATCCACCACATCCACCAAGATGGCATAGGGTGCATCCCTGGCGACACCGTAATATCATAATTTTATACCGAATATAACTACTATATATTCTCGAGCATTTAGAGCCCTATTTCACTAGCACAACAAGGCAGATTGGTAGAATGCATTTTGCTTCTTTAATTAGGACGTTAGGATGAAGAACGAATTTCCACAAGTACCGCCTTATTTGATTGTTGAGTGTGCTACACGAGCTCCTCACGACGATTATCCTCTCTAAAGAATTTTAGATGAAACTTACCCACTTCGGAGATGAAATCTCAAACGGTGCTGAGCAATGTAAATAAAAGATGAAGCTCTTGGTGTTGATCAATCCGTGAGGTATGCAACATGGATTCGGCTTCATCAAGCACCGTCAATGGTGACTGAATTCGTATATGGCCTTTACAATGACTACCGATGGCCTACCGATGTATCGAGCCAGTGCTGCTATCCTCCCAGTCTGGTACCAATTTGCCAAACCTGGAGAGATGGAAAGCTTTCTGAACCTATGTCGTAGGATCGAACGCAGGTGTATTACAGGGGGCACTTCTGACCACTGGGCTGCACGCGTGTTTGGGCGGAACATAAAATATATAAACAAATCGTAAAGATCAAGAATACGAAGAAGATAGCTGGCACCAATGTCTATTTTTTTTTATGGTACCAACAGTTCCCATTTAGGTATTGAAGATCTACAGAATACAGTTTCAATCATCAGTTCATCTAAGTCAGTCGGTGAAACCATCTCCTTCTTCAACCAACAATGTCGACTCAGAAAGAAGAAACGTACGATAGCGTCAAGGTGAGTGACACCATGCCACATTCGTTGGAAAAAGAATGAACCCGTAGTACATGAGAATAGCAAATGCTGTACCCCGTAGTATACACCAACTGGTTACTATGACGTGAAAGTACAGCACTTCTATCGACATAGTACCTTTCCCATCTGAAAAGGGGTACGACATGGAGACATCTTGCCAAAGTTGTTCAGAGCTCCACCACTATGGTGGATAATGAAGTCGTTGATACAAGACGAGAATAGCTTGTGAACTGTTGATATACCGATGTCAAACCACCGCTTTGCCGACAACATCGTCATGCTACATAAACAACACTGAAGCGGTGACAATGGCTTAACGGATTCAACGAAACGGTAGAAGGATTTGGAGCGCGCAGAATTACTAAACTATCCCTCCAGTTCATGAACATCCATGGTACGCACGTAACTAAACGTGAAGAAAAATTTGCAAAGCAAAGAAAGGAGTGCAGTCAGCCACGTCCTGGTTCTTCAGAGAAACCACCGTTCCTGGGACGAATACAAAACTCGACGCTCACAACTCACCTCGATAACTTTTCAACGGTCATCCCATCGTTCTGTTATGAAGTTGACAGATAGACTGATATTTGGCTAACATTGAGAATTTGGCGCAAAACTCATAAAGCGTTAAAACGTTGCATTCTGAAGTGGCCTTTTACGACCACAACGATGCTGAGATAGCTGGAAAACTCCGGACCACAGGTGTCTGCGATGGGAAACGATCGATCAATTCCATCAGCAATCACCCGTCAGCGGGATTGATCTGGGGAACCCACATCGGCATTGAACCCAGTTAAGCTGATACTGTAGTTGAAATCGCAATGTTTACTTTTCCTCTACTTTCGTACTGCTTTTATTTTCTTTTTACTATATGATTCGTCATCACATCTGATGCGCGGATGGCAATACGTCCTGCATTCGACTCTCATTCATCGTCTACTAAGGTCTTCGAATATTTCGTGTTCTGTTTTGCTTGCTGTTTGAAGATTTTCCCTTCGTCATGAATGTTGTTGAGTCCTGGCCGCGTCAATTCACCCTGTAGCCCTGGGAACACCAGGGTAGAGCGTTCCCACATAAGTTGGTGAGGAGCGTTCATGAGGGAGTTGAAAGAGCTCCTTGCTTTCAGATGGACTGAGTCACTAGCCATTTCATTGCCACCCGTGATCTGAAATATAATCAACAAATACAAAAAAGTGCTCGGCCGCGTAGTTCACATCTTATACCTTGTCTCTGAAATATAATGAAGCACAGCAGGGTAGGTGATGCAGAGGATGGCTGCTAGATGGATGAGAAGGCAAATAGAGAAGGTTTCATGTCAACTAGCTTATTTATTTATTTATTTAATACTACTGATCCTTCACGTCCACTGCGCGGATTCCAGCACTTCTCGCATTCGATTTGTTCACCGTATCCACCATCCACAAAGGTTTTCCAACTTTTCCGTGTGGTTTAGGCTGCTTTTTGAGTGTATTCCTCTCATGTTGAATGTCGTGGAATGCTGGTTGAGTCGATTATCTGCGGAGTCCTGAGATAGCCGGACTAGTTCGTTTCCACTTGGATTGCCATCTAGACTAAATTTCTCCTAGACAAGTCCGGGACCAGTTCTCCAACCCCAGAGAGGTATGAGGGTTAGTCAATCCGTGGTGGGATCGAACGAGCCCCGTTCTCGTGATGATCGGCATCAGTACCGCTGTGCTACCCAGTCCCTTACCAGCTATATTAACACCTAGAAACTGGATCATGGGTTGATCATTTGTGGATGTTCTAAATAGGTCACCACCACGGGCGACGGTCTTGGCTGAAGGAAACGAATGAAAATTTGACGTAATTCGATGACTTGTAAAGACCGACTATTTGGAATCTAGGTAATGTTCAAGATGGTTAATTTTAGAGGACCACGTTTGCTGTGGTCCATGAAAACAAGAAAATTGAAGAGATTCCACATCCCATTGTTTTATATAGAATAGGAAAGGATTTAGAGGGGATGTAAAGACCGTTCTTTAAAACATAAATTTTTTACCAGTATAAATCTTATTACGGTAGAAACACTATGAAAATCGATTTCGATCTACATCGGTCAATTTCGAGATTTTCCTGCGGGACGGGGTTTTCTCTCAACTCACCTAGCCTACTAAATCTTTCCTTCTTTTTCTGTTCTCTTATCATTTAAAAGGCCATTGTAAAATTATACGTTGTATCTCCATCAGTGATGTCTTCGGGAGAGGACGATTATCGATGGAATGCGTTTCGTTCACATAAGAGAGCAACTACTGAGAAGTCATCACTAACGCCATGGATGATTACTTCACTACAAGTAACGAGGGTCAGTTTTCGATACTTTATTGATTACGTTAGAAGAAAAATCACGACCCATTTACGAGTGCTATAATTTTTAGAAAAGTGTTTAAAATTTATGGCAGCATGAATTGGTCGCCTTCATCCCCAATAGTCTCATTCGACCCACGTATGAGTAATATTCGTCTCACGTCGGTCATTACCGGCTAACACTCCTCTTTGTTATGAAGCAGAGCTGTTCAATGAGCTCTGCATCCTCAGTCGAGGGTACGAAATACAGTACAGTTTTGACATAACACTCTTTTTTAACTGCTTTTCATGAAAAATAGTCATAAAAGTTGAAGCTTATGACTTACCATAAGTTTACGTATAGTTAATCTTTCGAAAGTGAATTTCTAAGTCAGCTTGGATGATCCTGCTGAAACGAAATCTGAGCTATACCTCGTAGCTCGATGCTAAGGGTAACCCTTTAACCACGATGAGATGGTAAGTCAAACCAATGAGATTGAATAATGCCAGTTAGTTAAAGTGCTACACCTAACGAATCCAATTTCAGAACGTGTACAAGGATTAACGGGTTCTGTTCCCGCAACCAAGTTTGTACTAGTAAATGGTAGAAGTAAAGATTAATTGACCTCTGTTTCTCTTCTAAGTGACTTTTCTCATTGTTAAGTGGGACTTTCATGTTCATATTTAGCAAAACATTAGACAAACACCACATATGCATTCTATGGCTATGAATTTCATTAGTATCACGCTGCTTCAGATAGGTTCTGGGGCACTTGTATTTTACACAAAAGACGGTTACCATTCTTTCAGCTCGTTCTTTTCCTTGTATGCAACATTTTTCTAACAGTTGGTTCCGTGATATCGAAGCTCTATGTTCTGGTTCTGGCCACAAATCTCTCGGACAATGGCTCCACTAGAGACACATTCGGACGTCAATGTGTCAAAATTCATGGTACGTAAAATCTCTGGCAATCTTTCTAAGCATAGTATTTGTAGATCACTTAGAGATTAGGTTCAAATTTGCCTAGAGCATCAGCTTCACCATGTGAAGGCGAAATTGAACAGTTGTAGTTCAAATGCGATGATTTGAATATTTTAGTTAAAGTGACTGTTTATGATAACGTCCACACTTGAGGAGCGTGTAGCGCAGTGGTCAAAGGCGCCCTGCAATATACATGGCATCGATCCAAGCACACCAAGCCCACCAAACCCTCCATCACTCGGAGGTCGGCAAATTGATAGCAGAGTTGTCTGGGAAGATAGCAGCACTCGCTCGACACATTAGTAGACCACTGCGAGTCATTGTAAGTGCCACATGTGCATTCAATCACCTTCAACGACGCTTAATGAAGTAGAATGTATGGCACATCCCTCAGAGATAGATCAACGCTGGTAGCTTTATACCTCTATCCTCTGTAGTAAAAGCCAGATGTGCATTCGATTACCTCTAACGATGGTTAGCGAAGTCGAATGTATGCCGCATCCCTCAGGGTTTGATCGATGCCGAGAACTTTATCCTTTTCGTATTTTTAACGTCCATGTTCAGTTCAACGTACTCCGAACGTGGTTGTTGCTACATATTTGGGTCTGCTGTTCATCCAGACTATACCGGATGCTATTACATTCATAACTTCTTTGATGTGTTTCTATAACGGTGACAAAGCTGGGAGGATAAGGATCTACGTAAGTGCCTTAAGTTCTTCATACTTTGTGCGCTAGTGTGAACATTAGTTCATTAACTAATGCTTGTGGATATAACATTTCAGTTTCATCTCTGTCTTTATGTAAACATTTTTGATTTAGATCGTTGTACTTGAAACTCTTCGTGCCTTTGGATTATCTTTGCTTGTCTTTACCGTATTTCCACAGCTGGATCTGTACCGATGTTTGTACCTTTGTGCCTGTTTTCCCGTTATTACTGCTCTTCAAAGGCTTTTGTCTACTGTTTCAAGAACCTTCAAGCCAGGTCGCTCATTCGGAGCACGGATACGTAAGTCATTTTAAATTATTTTAGTTCATATTTGGATAATGCGAAAAAGAAAATTCTCCGTACTGTGAGATTTGTAATAGAAGCATTTTTCATAGTGTGGCACTTCATAATTAGGGCGCGTGTAGCGCAATGGTCGGAGGCGCCGTGCAATACACTTGGAATTGATCACCGCGCCCTTTTCCAACCAAGCACTCCGTACCTCCGGGGTCGGCAAATTGATACCAGAAATGTCCGGGAGGATAGTAGTATACTGGCTCGATCCATCGGTAACCCATCGCGAGTCATTGTAAAGGCCAGATATGCATTCAGTCACCTCCAGCGATGCTTAGCAAAGTCAGATGCTTGTTGCATACCTCAGGGATTGATCAACGACCAGAGGTTTATCTTTTTTTCCGTTAATAAAGAAAATTATGTATAGTGCATGCTGTGTGTTCTAAATTTATGATAGTGAAGGTATTATACTTCGTACTTGGTTCTTGAATGGCTTGATTTTATCAAATTAGTAGGGATCCTAGCGAAATTCTCATTAGTTTGTTACTTTGCCGGCAGGTTTTTCTTTTACCTGGAACTTTCAAATGGTCTAAGGAGATGTGCAATGTATCTACATGTGTTTTTATTAACTGATCATGTTGAGCTGATGCGAGGTTGGGATAAGTTGTCGTAGTTGTTGTTGTTGTGGATAGTCGATGGCTGCCGTTTTGGGAATTTCGCCTTTTTGAGAGCATGGACGTATTTGTCCAATGATTGTCAACAGAAAAAGCCGCTTTTGTAATTCTGAGAGAATTTTACCGTTACGACTAGGTTCTTCCAAGCGATTCGTAACGTAGCTTTCCAATTCGGTCCAAAATCAGCGGATTTTGGGGCAGATAGCACAGGGGTAGTGATATCCGTCATCGCGAGTACGGTTCTAGTTCGTTTCTGCTCCATGCCAACCAAGCCTCTCATCCCTCTGGGCTCAGGAGATTGCTACGAGACTTGTCTGGGGAAAAAGACGCTCTCTGCAATCCGATTGCGAACGCTTCACCCCGGCTATCTCAGGATTGCAGGAAGAATTGCTCGACTAGCATTCTTTGATATTCAAGATGAAAAAATATGAAAAAAATAGCTTTTCAATTGGTTGGATCTTTGGAAAGTACTCCTTGCCACCTTAGATGGCCGGTTTGGATATGGGCATTCAACTGGACATCGTGATTATTATGAGAGAGCAATGGATGCCAATATACTACTGTTGGGAGTTGTTCCTCAAAAGTGTGAAGGACGTGTCGTTTTCTCTCTTAGCAATCGCGAGGTTGTTAAACAGCATACGTTTACTTCCATACAATAACACACATACAACACAATCGTAGCTGACGTTTCGGCAGAATCGCCTTCTTCAGAGCCGCTTTTTTATCTGTCTTCCAATGAGGAAGAACAGCCGCTCAGAGTCGCATACGGCTGACGACAGAGTCGTCTGACTGGCTAGTCAGGAAAAAAAAAAGTTAGTCAGGAAATACGTGATCTAAAGAAGCGCCACCAAGACTTTCGTAACTACATCGGACCAGAAAATGCATTTCAGCCATTCGCCATTACAGCAGATGTGGAGAAACAGCAGAACACAGAACTCGCTTAGGTCAATGAGACCAGCTTGATGGATGACGAGTCAAATCAGGACACATGAAAGTTGTGTCGAGGTACTTATGAAATGCGAAAACAGGCCTTTCCAGCTATGAAGTGCTCACTAACATTCAAGATTCTCTTGGTATTTTGAAAGTTCGTAACGATTTTTACCTTCTTATACAAATAAGAGGAATACTAGTTTACACAAGAACTAAAGTTATAATGAAATAAAAATAAACATAAATAAATAAAATGATTTGAATAAGTAGGTGAAATAAAAAAAATGAAACAAAATAATTTAACCATAATGATGCTGAGATATTTGCAATACTCCGGACCGCAGGTGTCTACGGTGGGGAACGAACGAGCTATTATTATAGTAGGCAGCAAATAAAAAGTTAGCATTGTGATTAAAACTACAACTTCAAGGACACGCCTGGTTCGGTGGTGAACGCGTTACTCACCTGATAGGACAAAAGCGCGTTCGTTCCCCACCGCAGATACCTACGGTCCGGAGTTTTCCAACTATCTCAGCATCATTTTGGTTACATTTCACATTATACCCTACCATGAAAAATTTAGTAGGCAGCAAATAAAAAATGATTTAATTGTAAAATGACTAAGTAAATAAATTGGTTTTTTTTAGTTCTAACGGTGTTCACCTTGCCTCACCTTGTTTTATTCTTGGTCTTTCTTAGCTGCACCTACTTGTGGACTATCATGGAAATACCTTTCCAGGTCGGTTTTATCACTCTTTTTTCTCTCAAGTGTTGTCTTAGAGAGGTACATGAAGCTTTAATGTGTATACTTCAGGGAACTTGGGTCCTTCCTCTGAGCTTACTCACGATATCTACTGGTTTTTGGGAATCATGGGTGAGCACACAGCATTCGGGTACAACACTTCAGGGACTTTATCAGGTTTCTATCTTTCCTACAATAACCACTCATGCATTCATGCATTGTTAACACTTCATATGACTACATAATACGTTCCTTTTAAGGTGAAATACGGTCTGAGAAAGCTTAATGTTTCGACTAAACTGATGGTAGCAATTTGTCGGACCAGCGTTGTGTTGGCTGTAATGATCCATACCTCTAGAGGACAAGTTGAAGCCTCCAAGTTCCTGAATGTTCTCATTTCTTACAACTTCAGCTTCAGTGAAACGTGAGTTTTATAAGGTTACCTTTTATAGAGCAATTATACGGAAATACAACCATAATGATTAAACTCCGGACCGCTGGTGTCTGTGGAGGGGATCGAACACGCTACTACCTTTTTTGAGAGCTAACGCGTCCATCACCGCACCATACGGGTCCTTCGTTTTCCCCTTCTTTTAACTGGTTTTCTGTCTGTCAGTGCCATCAGCATTCACCCCTCAACGGGATTGATCTGGGGAGCACAAATCGAACGAGTTGAGCAGAGGTTGTAGTCGAAATCACAATGTTAGCTTTTTATTCACTACTTACCAAAATTTTTCATACGGAATTATTTTTTAGGCGCTTGTTAACGGCTTCCTTGGGACTTGTCTTACTAAACGTTTCGTTGCGTGGCTGTGCTCGGTTCCTTTCCGCAATCGGAATGCGGGCTTTTTCCCTACTTCATCCGGTTACGGTGTTGCCTGTAGTCGGTTATGTCATTGTATCCTTCACATGCAATCAAAAGATCTGCGAAATTTCAGAGGTAAGCAAATATATCGACGTCTTGAAAGAAAAACACTTAATCCCACAGACGAGTAATTGCTGACAGCACCTATTGGTTAATACACGGCTAAGAGAAAGGCTAAACGAAGGATCCGCATAGTGTGGTGGTGAACACGTCAGCCCCCGTAATGCGTAGTAGGGAGTTTGGTCTCCACCACAGGTACTTGCGTTCCCGATTTTTGCAAATATCTCAGCATCACTGTGGTTAAAAAACACTCATCTTCATACGTAACGTGTGCTATGATCTGAAGAAGATATGAAGAAATTAGCGGGTGAGGGTTTGATGGATTTCGAAATACACAAGTCTAAATGTCCATGGAGAAGGTGGTAATTAACAGGAACTCATGTTTCATGACTTTTCACGGGTTCTTGGTGTTATGGAAATAAGTTGTATTTTACATCTTTTGCTAAAGTATGTCAAATACTAGTTGCTAACAGTAATAGTAATAGTAGTTCCCACAACCGACTTCCTATTAATCTCGTCATTGATTGAATAATTTTTTATATTCTTATTATTGTTTATATTCTTGCTGAGGAAGCACGAGGTTGTTCCTCATTCCCCTTTATTCCTCATTCATGAAAAAGCTGACATTTCGGCGGATTTCGCCTTCTTCAGAGTCTGGAAAGGTGAAGTTGACTGCGGTCTACCCAGCCAAATACCTCCACAATTGAACAGGGAAAGTGCTAAACCAAGGCTTTCGTTATTGCACTCTCTCTGTTTAGTCATGAAGGTGTTTTGCTGGCTAAATTGCAGTCAACTTGTCCTTTAGAGATTCTGTGGAAGGCGAAATCCACCGCAATGTTGGCTTCATTCTAATAAGGAAGTAAAACAACATCTCGTGTTTGCTCAAAAAGAATATAAAATAATAGTGGCCGTTAAAGTTTCTTTCGAGAGTGGGCCTTCGGTGGAGTTGCGACCGATGGGGGACGACACTACCATTCGACGACTGGTACATTTGTATGGTATGGCTTCTGATAGGTGCATATAGAGGATATAATTTTGCAAAACAGAATTCTTGCGACAACTGTGACGAGATGTGGGTGAAAATCCTGTTTTTTTTCCTTATAAAACTTTATAAATCCTTTTATGGTTCCATTTCTTTACAGTGTTGAATCCATGCCACCGGTGTACAATGGATTCAGCATAGAGCAGTCTCTTGTTGTCTTCTACAATTCACTCAATAAATCGGTAAATCGGTTTAGAGAATCTATTTCTGATTATTCACGCTGGATCCTTATCGTCACTTTCAGCAGAAACCGACGTTAGATCTCGATGATGACCACGGTGATCCTGACGATGAACTGCGAGTACGAAATGATGAGGTGGTTCTTTAGATGTTCACTGCTCTGCATATATCTATAATAAAGATCACCATTTTCCCTCTAGGTTGATCGAACACTAACGCTATATATTTGTGCAACTATGTGGCACGAGACGGCTACGGAAATGGCTCAAATGTTGCAGAGCATCTTAAAGTAAGTCCACAGTGGTCGTAAATCTACTTTTTTTTTCGTTTATTCACAGATCGTTAATCCATACTGGTTTTTCCAGTTATTTTCCTTTATTGAAAAGCTCCGCAGGAATGCAGTTCAGCATATGAAATGAAGCCTGTGGGTAAAAAAAATAAAAGGATTAAGCTATCAATGTTGATCACTCCCTGAAGGATGCCCCATTTACTCTACTTCATTAAGCACCGTCGGAAAAGACTGAATGAGTATCTGGCCTTTACAATGACGGGCGGTGGCCTACCGACGCATCGAGTCAGTGCTACTAACCTCTCAGACAAATCTGGTACCAACTTGGTGACTCGGAGGGATGGAGGGTTTCGTGACTCTGGGGCACGTGGATTGATCCCGTGTGTATTGCAGGAAACCTCCGACCACTTCGCTACATGTGCCCGGGCAAAGCTGATAGCTAACAACTATAGATATTTGATTGTCCACATTAATCGTTGTAACATTAGGCTGGATGAAGAACATGCACGGCGATTGAGCACCAAACAAGCTGATCAACTACGATTTCGACTTGAAGGTACATTATAGATGAAAAACTACACTGTACTTTGTAGGCTATTTTGTTTACCATTAAACCGTAAGTACTTGCGCCAAGATTCTTCCCATTAACTGACTTGGCCATTCTTTGCTTTTTTCTTGCTTAAGTGTTTTACATGGGAACAGACGGATGATTACAACTCGATGAATCAGCGTGCTCAGTTCAGTATGATAAGAATTTCTTGTAGCTCACATATTCTTCGACGATTCTTGGGAAGATCAGACAGAGCGTGGCGTCACAAAACGAATGCCGAACGATTTCTTCCGTACTTTCTTTGAAACACTTGGTGGACTTACTGGGTAAATTTGACAGTGGAAATATGAATTCAGGTTTCCTCACACATATTGTCCATTTTCATTTAATCGTTTGAGATTTTCAGAGGAAATACCGATGAGCCGGGATCAAGGATGTCGAGAATCCTGCTGAACACCCCGTATGGTGGTAGACTAGTCGTAAGATTGCCAGCCGGCGCATTGCTATTTGTACATCTCAAGGATAAAAAGTTGATTCGGCATAAAAAAAGGTGGAGTCAGGTAAAAATAACTTGCTGGAAAAATCCGTAATTGTCGACTAAGGTCGACAATTATCCGTCAGAGATATTAAGTCTTCCTCAGCGCGCTTTACGCATTCAGGTGATGTACATGTACTACCTTCTTGGACATCGCATAATGGATTCGCCATTGAGTATTGAAGATCGTCAACAGATGGCGGATAATACATTTGTACTTGCAATTGATGGTGATTCCAAGTTTCAGCCAGAGGTTATGATTTACTAGTTAGGGTTTTTGGTTGTTTGCTACTATTTAAATGCAAATACTACCTCTCAACGGCTTACCGCCTCATCGTGGTTGGGAAGTGTTCACGGGTGTTGGGCTGCAGCTGTACATCGGGGACACTTATCTCCCTCGCAGGGTCTCTCAAGTTGAGAAAGAGTCCGGCGTTTCCATCAGGAAATTCAACTAAGAGTAAACCGACACCAGGATCCACCACCGTCCTGGTATCAAAGTAGTGCAAATCTTCCTCTGACCCACATGGGCGGCGAATGTCTATGGTGGTCACGACCTGGGGGAGACTTTGGCTAAACTGACTTCTGGACTCCAGGGAACCACAATGGCTAAGACAACGAAGTTCCGAGAAAATAGAAATTATGTTGGGGGCCCGCACAACCAGTAAAGACGGGCCATCCATGTATCCAAGTAAATATTGCGTAACTAAAGACATTAAGTCGGCAGTAAGATGTAATAATATTTTACAAAGATGTATAAAAAGTATTCCTGTGAAGTAGAAATAATGTAATACATGCAATATTTCTCGACTTACTCTTCAATAGGAACTTCCTTCTCAGGCAGTCATGCGGCTCATGAATCGTATGAAAACAAAAAGTGACATTGGATGTGCTTGTGGGCGTATTCATCCGATTGGATCAGGTAGTAAGATCTACTTGTTTCGAAATTATTTAGCGAATTCTTATAAAAACTTTATGTAGGAGCTGGTAGCAGTCTGGTTTATTTCGGTGCTCGAATTCCTGACTGGTTTAAAAGCCGATGTTTTAGGTCTAATGGTTTGGTACCAGAAGTTTGAGTACGCCATTGGTCATTGGTTTCAAAAAGCAGCTGAACATGTGTTTGGGTGCGTTCTGTGTGCACCAGGATGCTTCTCGCTTTTTCGTGCTTCTGCCCTCATGGACGATAATATAATGCACAAGTTCGTCAGTCTTTTCGGAAATTTAACCCCAAAAATTCATACGATCTAGGACTACTGCAGATGATTTCTTCAGGTATACAAAAACTGCCCAAGAGCCTCGTCACTTTGTCCAGTATGATCAAGGGGAAGATCGTTGGCTGAGTACGCTTATGTTAAAACAAGTAAATCATACAACATTTTGAAGTCATTTCGACTATTTTCTTATTATATCTTTTAAAATCGCATTTTGGTCCAGGGATATCGCATTGAGTACGTTGCGGCATCTGATGCAGAGACCTATGCACCTGAGGGATTTGAAGAGTTTTTCAATCAAAGAAGACGCTGGACACCTTCATCAATCGCAAATACCGTTGATTTGCTAGCTGATTACAAGGTGAATACGGTTCATTGTTGCTGTCGGTAAGTTAATACCGTCTAAATATTAAGTATTTCGCTGCAATAAAGGCTCATTACCTATCCATTTGAATTCTATACGGTTGGTTTCAAGGTGAAGACTCGTACTAGTAGGGATCGGTTACCTTTATCACCTGTATCACCCGTAGTCCCGTTGATTGTCGAGTGACTCGAGCGGGCGCCAGTAAATCCTCCATTTTTCCCTGTCCTGTGCAAGAGTAGCCCAGTGGGTTCTGCTTGCTCTAGGGATTCGTCGAGCATCATATCTTTCTCCTAGGCTCTTCGTGAAGAACTCTGACCATCGGGTCGGTGGTCTTCCTGCAGTACGTTTGACATCCCGAGGAATCCAGTCACTAACAGCCCTTGTCCATCGGTTATCATTCATACGCATTATGTGTCAGGCCCATCTTATCGTCGACTGTTTGGCGTATAGAACGGCATCTTTGATTTTTGATCGTTGACGCAGGTTGGAGCTTCAGGTCCCATCCCTTACTTGTGTGAAACGGGATACTCCTAGCATCCTTTCGACTGCGCGTTCCATAACGCTGAGTGATCTTTCATCCTGCTTACATAGCGACCAGGTTTCTGACCCATACGTTAGGACAGGAAGAACCGTTGAGTCGAAAAGGTGGGCACGGAGTCGGGTGTTCTTTGTTTTCTTCACTATATCCTCGATGCTCTTGAAAGCTCCCCAAGCCGCTCGTTTCTTTCTGCTCAGCTCTGGAGCTAAGTCGTTCATCATATTGATTTCCCGACCTAGATATAACTGAAGCATTCGGAGATATTCGTTCCGTTGAGCGTGAATGGAGCATGTGATACCAATCCATTCCTCATGAACATCATTTTTGTGAGATTTAGTCGAAGACCAATCTTTCCACAGGCTTTGTCAAAATGGGCAAGCATATGTTCCACTTGGCTAATATTTGGTGTTATAAGGACGATGTCATCAGCAAAGCGAAGGTGGTGTAAGTGCCGATCATTGATGTTCACTCCCATATTATCCCATTCCAATGTTCGTATTACATTCTGGAGGATGGCGGTAAATAATTTTGGCCAGATGGTATCGCCTTGGCTGACCCATCTTCTGATGTCGATGTTAATGTCATTGTAGAATGGTTATATCTTGGTTGTGAAATTTTCGTACAGCTCACCAAGAATCTGTATGTACTGACGAGGGACTCTTTGACTACCAAGGGCTTCCATGACTGCTTCTATCTCAATTGTGAGGACTGGCGAAGGTTCTTCAAATGTTCTGATCTCATCTTCTCCGGACTTGGTGCCGAAATGGCATGTCGGATTTCGGAAGAGAGAACCGGTGGAACAACATATCCATCCTCTTTTATTTCATAAGACGGGAGGTGGACGTGGCTATCGAAGAGATCTGAGTAGTAATCGTGGATGATTTTCTCCATTGCCTTTCTGCACGCTGTTGTTGTTCCGTCTGGGCGTCGGAGTGCAGTCATCTTGGTCTTGTAATTGACGAAGCTTCGGCGGGCTTTGCGAATACTTTTTCCAGCCTCTGCAGCTTCGACCATTACTGCTGCTCGTCTCTCTTTAAGATCTTCTTTTATCGCCTGTCTGCATTGTTTCGCAAACTCGGACGTTAGATCGCGGTTGCCTGCAGCTCGTGCGATTCCACGTTGGCGTATTATCTCGAGAGCTTCTGGAGACAGACGTCTCTTGGTGACCTTCGAACTCTCAGCTTTCATGGCGCTAACGTGAAGATGTTCAATGAGCCGATCGTATTCCTCGTCGATGTTGTCGACAGCGTCGGCACAACACAATCGGCAAATAGCCATCTCCAATGGCTACGAAATTGTAACCCCACGAGATAAGTTAACCCAGTTGGGCAGATTTCTGATTTCACATTATACCGTGCAGTGGAAAATTGTATTAAGTGGCAAATAAAAGAGTTACCATTAACACTTAATAATTAAAAGTCCACTGCTTTACGGGCGCATTCAATTCGGTGGTCAAATGTGCCATTCAACAAACTAACGGTTATTGGTCCAATCACAAGGCGAAAGCAAACCAAGCCCTCCGCTTCAAAAGGATGAAAGCATCGATTTGATAGATCGGTGTACACCCGCGTATTGGTGAAACATGCTTTCAATCATTTCTACACGACGTGACCCATGAACATGACCGACGCCGGGAGTTCTATGCTCCATTCACAGGATCGCTGCGACGATTAATATTCCTGCAATACTGAGCACATGTGTTCCTCAGTCAGAGAATGGAGAATGTTTTGGTACTATATATGCAGAACAAGAAACAATCTCCATGGCGTCGTGTGTATGCTTGTCCGATCCCATTCCAGTTACGTTCTGCGTAGTCCGAGGTGTTGTGTACTGAGGATGGTCCATTGCTAGTTGAGCAATTTGATCTTCCCTGGAGTTCTGAGTTAACCTTGCAGGGAAACTTCTAGCTCTTCACCACGATGTGGATCTGAGCTAAGTATCTTTTCGACAACATCTCCTGCGATGCGCTTTCCTACTAGTTGATGCCGATTCGATTTTAAACTCGAATTCAAAAATGAAGGTAGAAGTGAAAAAGTGATTGATCGTTCAAGGACCATGAAGAAGCCGAACTTCGGTGTCATCGGTCGTCTAGTGTATAAGTGTCACAAAGTATAACTTTATTTTCTCTCCAGTATTTTCGTTTTCAATGTTGATGATTCTTGATATTTACTCATTTCAACTCAAATGTGATAGTTTCAGCGTGCTTCCGCCAACAATCATTCAATATCCATGTCATACATAGCCTATCAGTTCATGGTAGTCTTCTTTTCAATGCTGGCTCCAGCCATCATCTTCACTATGCTCGTGTTTGCACAAGTAAGATCCATCACGATTTATTGTTTTACTGAATTCCCACCTATACGGGAATAGAAATACATACGAGAGGCGCGTGTAGCGCAGTGGTCGGAGGCGCCCCGCATCACGCACATGGAATCGATCTCCACGTCCATGGCCCACCAAGCCTTCGATCCCTCCGGGATCAGCAAATTCGTACCAGACCTGTCTGAGAGGATAGCCGCACTGGCTCGATACATCGGTATGCCAGCGCGAGTCATTGTAAAGGCCATGTATGCATTCAATCACCTGCAAACGACGCTTAATGAAGTCGAATGCACCGCGTATTCCTCAGGGATTGATCAACGTCCAGAGATTTATCCTTCATTCTTTATACGGTAATAGCTCTTAAGAGAAGATTTTTTGAAAAATTTTGCGTGTCGTAGAAGTACTATCAAAAGCATGACCCATTATCCGACATTTGAGTTATGTTTACGTAACTCAAACTCAATGTTAGTACCTATCTGTTAGTTTTGAAGGGTGGATAGAGGAGTAGTTAGTGATGCCGTCGATCAGAAAGCAAAGGTGCTATTTCGTTCTCCGCGCTAACACTGTTCTCCAATCCATTTGGGATCTTCTTAGTTCGGCTATCTCTAAAATTGCAAAGAGAATTGACTCGACCAACATTCTACGACATCCATAAAGAAGACGAAATCCTTAAGCAGCAGCCGACACGACGGGGAAGTGCTCGAGGAGTGGACGGTAAATGAGAGGAAAACGAATCGAATGCAAGAAGTGCGGGGATCTGCAAAATGGATGGAGTGACTGGTTATGTAAAATAAAATAAAATAATAGAAATATGGTAAGAAAGTCGTTTGTTTCGTTTTCACATTATGCGTTTTCAGCCATAGTTTAGTTGTCTTGAAACGATCGTCCACATAGGTACTCAGATTAGCGTGAGTTCATCTCGAAATCGAGGGTTTGTGGGACTACTGATATATTTGATGGAACTCAAGCTGGTTTCCCTGAATCTCAAGGTGGCAGTGCAAGGGTTACAGGAACTCGACGGTGTTTGTCCGATGTCGAAATTGGAGGGTGACCGCTGCCGTGTTGTATTGTTTAGTAGCTGTACTTATGGTGAAAGGTGCCACATGTATAAAGTCTTCAGGGCCTGTTTTTATAATAAGATCTCAATGATGTTTGTGCACTGGATAAAGAGATGCACCACAATCAGTCTACTGCAAGATAAACGTCATTGGTTATTTAGACCATAGTAGTCCGCTCCAACTAAGGCCACGTTTCTATTCGAACTGCTATATATTTAGATCAGGTGGACATTTGTGTAAACGAGCTCCTTTGCCACGACGATATCGTATCTGAAACCAAACGCGTTCTTGTGGGGTCGGTTCGCAGACTTTTATCTCCACAAGACAAAGCTCTTAACTAAACTAATGTGGCATGAAAAAAAAGATTGATTGGCTGTAAATTTACAATCTCTTTTTACATGATCTGTCATCACTTCTACCGTGCGGATACGACACTTCTTGAATTCGTTTCGTTTTCCTAATAACCGCCGTTCACAGCGGTTCTCGGAAATTTCGCATGATGCTTCATCTTCTGCTTGAGGATTTCGTCTGCCTTATGAATGTCGTAGAATGCAGGTCAAGAAGTCAGATCTTGCAGTTCTGAAGATAGCCTGTCGAAGGCGTTCCCACGTGAAGTTGGGGAGAGCGATGGGGCAGGGGGATCGAAGTAGGGCTTTTGCTTACTGATCGATGGTACCACTGCGTCTTCTCCGCCCCATTTCATCGATCCTTTACTTATTTGATGAAAATTGAATTCAGTAAATTCACAAGTTGTTTCAAAATCGAAGTTTTTCCATTTATAGAACATGGACGGACGAGATATTTTGTAAACGTAGCTGGAAGGCCAGCTATTTTCTTGTATTTGGCTTCTGCTGACATGTACTTTTTAAAAATCTTAAACTGGTTTTACAAAATCATATAGAATTATGCTTAGTGGTCGTTTAATGTTTGTAGTTTTTTAAAGTTTGAATTAAATTAGATTTTAAAGTAACAAGGGGCGGAGTCTGTCTTCAGGTGTCAGCATTTGGTGTCGATTCCACTAAAGTGATGATTTACAACGGTATCCCTGTCAGTCTATTCATTGTTGTTTGCTTTACAACTGAGTCTAACGTGCAGCTGCTTCACGCTAAGGTATTTATCTAAAGCATCAATTTACAGTTGTTTTCTTCCTCAGTAGTTCCACCAATTATTTATTTTCCAGCTAATGTCCGTCGCCTACGCATTTGTGATGTTGGCTGTTCTGATAGCTACACTGTCCCAAATAGTTCTTGAAAGTTTGTTTCCAACTAATTTCATCCATTTTAATCTATTAGCAAACCTAATTTTATGGTACGGTTGTGCCTTCCAATGGTTTACCACTTCATTGTGGCTGGGAGGTGTTCCTGGGTGTCAGGGTGTGATGCATAGTGGGCGATTCATCCCCTTAGCAGAGACTGCCAAGCTGAGAAGGAATCCGGCGTTTTCACCTGGAATCCCGCTTAACAGTAAACTTATACGAGGATCCACCACCGTCCTGATATTGAACTATTCGTATGGTGGGAAATATATCCTTCTACTCAACATGAACGGCGAGTGCCTGTGGTGCTGACGACCTGGAGCAGACTTTGCTTAAGTTGACCTCTGGACTCCAAGGAAACGCAATGGCTAAACCATCAAAACTCTGAAAAATTAGAGATTATGCTGGGTGGTCCACAACCTGTGAGGACGGGTCATCCAAGCATCCAAGTAAGTGTCCAAGTACGGTTGTAATCTGTCAATTCACATATTTCTTTTTAAGCTGTTGTCTCCCCAGCGTCCATGTTCATTGTGTCAATGGTTTTGATATTTTTCGTCGCCGCCTGTCTCCACCCTAAGGAGTTTACGAATATCATATACGGTATTCCTCACTGAAATTCTACTTGGTAAATCTTCTACAGCGTCATAGATATTTCTTCCAGGTACCGTGTTCTTTCTCATGATTCCATCCACCTATGTGTTTCTCACCCTTTATTCGCTTATTAACTTGAATGTCATTAATTGGGGCACACGCGAAGCTGTGGCAAAGGCAACGGGAAAGGTATTGTGAAGCATTTCTTGTGCTTCAATGTTATTTTGAAATTCCTGTCAATTTAATTTGAAATCAGAGATTAACAAATAGCTTCCAAGGTCGAGACGATGTCAACCGTCGAACGATGGTTACGTCGCATCGGCGAAAGTCCATGGTCTACGCTTTGCCCAACGTTTCGGGCCAGACCCGACGAGGCTATGCAACTTATAGAAAGGAAACTAATTTGTATGGAGAGGTCTATAAGTGAATTACGAGTGAGTGACAGTGTTGTCATCTAGAGGTACTTTCTTAATTTTATGAAAATGGCTAGGGTTTGTTGATGAAACAGGTCCATCTGTGATGCTGTAGACAAATTTGTGCCCGTGTCGGATAAAAGTATGACAAAAGTCGAGTAGTGAAGCTAGTGAATACGTAGGTTTTGTCATGCGTTAACTCGATGGGCAGAAAATCTGTTTGCAGCTGATAGATGACCTTTTTGTGTCTCTCTATAGGCAGGTTATTTTAGTGTTTTATTTCATTGTTAGTATTCTTCGGCGGTGGGCAGCTTAACGCAGTGGGGCACAATCCGAGCATGCCCGGTCTCAAATTCGAAGCTCACGAAACTCATGTAACTTCAATAAAGCCTTTGAGGGTGGCTAATTGGGAGAATCGGCAGGGAATGTCAAACCAAACACTGGTTGAAAAATGAGAACAATGGAGTGGTCTATATGGGCTGACCTCAGGTAGTATTTGTGTGGAACATTTCTGCGTTCACAGTCGCATGATTTTGAAAGTGCAACACGAATGCGGTTGGGCAACTGTCAAAGATTGAACTCAGTGAACTCGTGAGGGGACGCTAATCGCTCTAGGTGCTTCCCCATGGGTGTTGAGGGAATTTATGTTCTAGCTTTATTTATTAATGGTTGAATCGAGAAATCTTTTCTTTCAATCTAGAAATCTGGCGAAGATGATCAAAAAGCGAAAGACCAGCTAATGAAGATTGCTAAAGAAGTGGACGACGCGGCAGGTACCAATGATGTGAGTATCTTACCCATCTTGAACATCATAGTTTATTATTTCTTGCAGACGATCTCATTAAAATATCAGGTTGTCGAAATTCGTCGACCAACAGTGGAATGGATTGCTAAAGAAGTGGACGACGCGGCAGGTACCAGTGATGTGAGTATCTTACCCATCTTGAACATCATAGTTTAGCAGACGATCTCATTAAAATATCAGGTTGTCGAAATTCGTCGACCAACAGTGGAATTAGTATCAAACATTGCGACTGATAATTATACATGGATGGACACCGACTACTTACAGGTCCGCTGTTTTTTATACTAGTTGAGCTAACTCCTTCCTAGTTCAACACTTTCTCTAACACTGGGCGCGCGAATACTAATGCCTTTCCTCCCAACGGCTTACAGCCTTTTCGTGGTTGGGAGGTGTTCCTGGGTGTCGGAATGCGATTTAGAGTGGAGGGATTCATCTCCGAGCAAAGCTTCCCAAGCTGCGAAGGAATTCGGGGTTTCCACTAGGAAACCCAACTAAGAGTAAACTAATACCAGGATTCACCACTGTCTTGATATCAAACTCGCGTAGTGGTGAATTCCCCTCTGATCTACACAGGCCGCGACGGCCTGTGTTGGTGACGACCTGGGACAGACTTTGACCAGACCGACCTCGGAACTCCAGGGAGCCACAGTGACTGAGCTAACAAAACTCCAAAAAAGTAGAAATTACGCTGGGGTTCGCATAACCAGTGAAGACGAGCCATCCAAGAATACTAATGCCTTTAAGTATTTAAGCGTTCATTTGGACTTTTCTTGATGTCCAGGTGTTATACCAAGTTTTTCATTCGTCGTTCTTTTCTACCCATTTAATTCTGTTTAGAAATTTAGTACACGGGCCTCATTATAATCATGCAGTTGCTTAGATCTGCGAACGTGGTCGTCTTAAGGGAGCAGAAGAGGAGTTTTGGTCTCAGCTCATCCACACCTATCTAAAGGTCATCTTACGGTATCCTTTTAGCCGTGTTATTTTCTATCCAATTTTTAAAAGAATGAAATTTTTAGCCAATTGAATCCACTCCGCAGCAACAAAGTGCCATAGCTGATGGCTTGATCTCTTTACGGAACAGTGTCGCGTTTGCTATTATTTTTGTGAACGCTCTCCTTGTCTTAGCTATCTATCTTATCCAGAAACATAAAAATGTGCTCAGCATTCACTGGACCCCGTACCGTTGGTTTTAATACTTTTCTTAAGTCTTTTTAATCAGCATTTCAAAAGCCAGGAAGAAAAATCAAATTTGTAGATGGTTTCAAGTGGACAAAAATGAATGAGTTAACTGGTCAGTTTGAAGAGACGAAGGATCCACTAAGAATTGATCCGCTCGGAATGGGAATCGTCGTTTTCTTATTTGGAATACTCATCGTTCAGAGTGCTGGTTAGGCTTTAATGCTCCTACTGATAATTGAAGTTGCTTTTTTTTCCTAAATCACTTCCCTTCTTAAATATTCATTTCAGGTATGCTCATCCATCGTCTGAACACAATGATTGGAACATTTCAAGAAATCGACCAACTACACGACTTTGTACCCGTGCTAAAGTTGAAGAAAACCGACGATGAGCGCATTTTAACTGCCGGTGAGAAACTATGTCCAAGTGGCTATAAAAAATTGAGTTTACAACAGTCAGTATTTGAATTAGAAGTAAACTAAAATGATAGAGGGGTAAAGCTCCCAGCATTGATGTATCCCTGAGGGATGCGCCATGCATTCGACTTCAATAAGCATCGTTGGAGGTGATTGAATGCAAATCAGGCCTTTACAATGACTCGCGGTAGCCTACCGATGTATCGAGCCAGTACTGCTATCCTCCCAGACAAATCTGGTACCAATTTGCCAACACCGGAGGGATGGAAGGCTCGGTGGGCCATGGGGGCGAGGGAGGACTCCACGTGTGTGTCGTAGTGGCGCCTGCAACCACTGCGCTACGCGCGCCGTCTAGAGGTGAACTAGTGTAAACAAATCATGTTACACCATCACTCTAAAGAGGACAGAGAATAACCCAGATAAACGGCTGTGACAAACTCTTCATAACGTTTTTCTTTTACCAAAGTTGTACCTCATTTTGATATTTTATTGGAAGTAGTCAGTAATGTACTACTTATCTATTGCCCAATATTTTTTTCACAGCCGTGTATTACGTGAAATGCAACCACAATGAGGCTGAGATATTTTTTACAAAACTATCCCCGGAAATGGTAATCGCGGGTTCGATCTAACCTCGGGTCTAAGTTTTTGCTAATATCTCTGCATCATTGTGGTTGTCAGTTACGTTTTCGTTCTCGTAGTATAATAGTTCTTCAAACATCTAGAGTGTTTTCGACTTTCGTTTGAGCTATTCTTTTCAAATTTAGCTCGTCAAATGATAGATACTACTTCGTACGCACAAAGTCACGCAGCTGATGGCTATACAAGGCATCGTGAACTGGACGTCGACAGCGATGTCGTTCTTTATAAACTGCAACGTGCTCGACTCACGAAATGTATGCAGCGGGCTGAAGCTAAGAAGTCGATGTAAAGAATAAGCATAGACATGGAACGAGTTCCAAGTAAGTTTTTGAAATATACTTCATCGTCGTTATATCCCTTAGTTGTTTTAATCGTGCTGTTTGATCTGAGTTTCACTGCTCATTTCCTTCAAGAATGTTCCGTATGAGAGCTGGTCCTACACAAGCTTTTCAATTGATAGAAATGATAACGTTTTCGTCGAACTGTATAGAACATCGTACTAAGGTTTTTTGTCTATTGTGAGTAGTGCATTCTGTGCATATTGATCGGTAGCAGTGTGTTTATCGACAATGTTTGTGCTACATTTGTTCGCATTGTACGCATAGATTTATTTTTCCGCTCACCAGTCTTCTTTTGAACCTTTTTTTTAAAAATTCTGTCAAAATTTTTATAATAAAACATCATTTGTCGCGTTACATGGTCACGCTTGTTCGCAAAGATTCGAATATGGATTGAGAACGTCAAGTTAAGCAGAATCTTTGGCTCATGATACTCGAGTAGATACTTCGAGTACTTCGAGTAGATAATACGTTTCGCAAAGAGTACTGAGTAAGAGTAATTGCTTGCTACATCTACTATTTCTTGGTTTCTCTCACGCAACATCTGCAAACAGGTTCCCAGTGCTTGTTCGCTGATGGACAGTCGGGTTTCTCGGGTTGCTTGTTTGAAGGCAGATTCCGTTATCCACGCTCGACAAATTGTGGACGGGTGGAGAAGCTTATCGTAGCCAGTTTAGTGAGGAAAAAGTCAGAGAGAACCCGTTTTAATTCGTTCGAATCTCATTTCCCACACATGAACCCGTCATTATCACTCTCGTTAACGAATGCCTTCTAATGATCTCATTAAAGCATAATAGATGGTTGTCACAAGTATCGATTCATGACAAATCTTTTGTCCTTTTTCATGACACTGGTCCTACTCTGCATCTAATGATTTTTGCCCTTTGAAGTAGTACTTGCAGCATTCTTCATCGACCTAAACAAGCAGTAACTGTGTTGCCAACCCTTGGCGATGTCCCTGTTTTATAACCTCTTGGTATTACTAACTATAACTCCTATTCTGGAAGCTTGCCATCCTCGATTTGAGAAAGAGCTACGTTATTTGGATCTCTATCTTGGTATACAACCAGATAATGGAGGGGAGATACCGTCGAAGGGTAGGTTTCGAAGTATTTCTTTGTGAACCTTATCAATTAATAAAAACTACTAGGAGTGTACTTTCCATTATAAAAGGTGTCTAATCATATCAGCCTTGGATTTCGAATTAGAGGTAGTCACTCATATTTTGACCCGAAAAAGGGATAGGGTTTGGGGAATTCTTATCGGAAAAGAAGAAGACTTCCAGAATTCCAGCTCATTTGGAGATCACAAGATCTACTGTTTCTTTCCTTGGTTACCAGACAAGAGGTTGTTACCAAGAAAAGGTATCCCACACTAGCCGACATTTCGGCGTTTTCGCCTTCTCCAGAGCCTGGAGGAGCCGACTTCACTTGCAGTTTAGTCAATTAAACATCTTCTTAACAGAAGCAGAAGAAACTTGATACATACGTTTTCATTCGAATTGTAAACAACTTCTCTTCAATAGTAGACATTCCATTCTTTGTAAGCGTTCCAGTTATTTAGTGGTGGTTATAGTAGTTCTAACTGGAAGACTTGGAGCAAGCGGAGCCACTGAAAGAACAAAACGAGTGTTTAAGAAAAGCTGTTTACTATGCGAACAAAAATTTATGTATTAAGTTTTTTCTACTAAGGTTATTGAGGTGTAAATTGAGTGGATTACGGGTCAGTTTGACTCTTCCATGTTCGGAAAAGACAAAACCGACGAAGCATGATCAATTATGAACGAGTAAGTACTGAAATAACCATCTCCTGTTTACTCATCAAGAAAACAGTGAAAAAATTATTTGATCAGTTTTGAAGTTATTGGAAAGTCGACCTTTGGGACCACGAAATCCTTCAAAGTATAATTCTTTCTACTTCTGTTTACTAAACACGAGCTGTTACTTTATTTCTTCATTTACATACAAGCTGACGTTTCGCCTTCCTCAGAGATCAAAGGACAGCCTGGGAAAGGTCACGTTGACTGCAATCTACATGGCCAAACACCTCCATAACCAAACAGAGAAAACGCTAAACCAAAATTTCAATCACATTGAACACAGAGTCTTTGCACACTCACCGCTTTCTATGAGCCTTCCACTTAATGTGTCACGCGGAGACCACCCACCTAGAATTCACATGGAAGCGTAATGTGCCCATCCCATCAGAATAACAGGCTTATATACTGCCCAATGTCACGCGTTATAATAAGGCATTCCTCCCTGCGGTTCATTTCCGGGTTCTTGAATCAATTCAGGATGTCTCGAGAGTTTTGCGCGCTTGTGTTCTCGATTCTTGCGCGAAGATCGTAACCCCTACTTCAAAATCTTCTCCGCTTTGTCTCTGCGTCCTATGCGTGCCTAGTGGGGTATTTGGTTTACGTTTGCCGACTAGGTGTTCTTTTATACGGATGCGGAGTGCTCTACCCGTTTCGTCAACGTATTCGCCATCACACGCTTTACAAGAGATCAGATAGACTGTACCCGAACTCATGCAGTCATCGTCTCTACCATTGGGATAAATTATGCAATTTTGTGTTGCACACAGACGGTCACAAAGACGGTTACGAACGTGCTGGCGTCTTAGATTAGTCGGTGGCATTTCAATTATCGTTGCCGAATTCTATAAACCGGTCCTTCTTAAGCAGCGTTTTATGGCCTGTACCATCCTTCGAAGTATACTGGAAGATGTTGATTACTTACTTGGATACAAGGACGGCTCGTCTTCACGAGTTTTGCGGACCTCAGAACATTTTCGATTCGTTTCTTTGTCTCGCAATCGTTCTCCATAATGGTGGTTTAATTCGAGCATGGTGGCGTGTGCGAGTCTCATACCATGATCTGTATAACAACTTCAGCTGCGAGTACAACCGAGTAACTTTGGTTACGAACACGTCCGCCTAACGTATAGATGGTCGTCCTGGAAGATCCTAGAGGACGTCTGCATTCTTGTGGAGCCCAATCTACAGTTCCTTTCGTCCAATTGTAGTCCGTCCTTCCCGTGTGAGTAGTTTGAAGCACTCTTGAAGTGGTTGAAGTATCAACTCACGTCTCTGCAGCGAGAGCGCTGGGAGCACCGTAGAATCGAAAAAATTAGAGCGGATTTTCGGGTCCATCAGTTGGTCTGTGGCTTCTTTGAGAGGCCCGAATGCGGCCCAAGCTGCTCTCCTTCTTCTATCAGGTTCCTCCTTCACGTTGTTTTCCATGTTCATTAATCGCCCGAGGTATACGTACGAAATGATCACCGCTGTCAGGGAATCATTCAGTTAAATTTTTTCGCCTTAGCTCCATGGGTTTCTCATGAACTGGGTCTTTTTCTGATCTATGCTTTCATTGAGCTCACTGATCATAGTTTTTGCTTCGCTGTACTTCTTGAGAAGATGATGATGTCGGCGAAAAGAAGGTTTGATAAGAATTTACCATCGAGACGTATGCCTTTCTTATCACGATCGGGTGACTTCATTATCCACTACAGTGCGGCACTAAACCGCTTTGGCGATATTGTGTCTCCCTGTCGAACGCCTTTTACTATGGGTATGGTACGAGGTGGATGGAAAAGTTGTATTTCCATAGCGCACTTCCAGCAACAGTCAGGCAGAGTTCTTAGGGCGAGTCTATTCCTCGATCGACGAGCGCTGATAGAATTGCCATTGCTTCGACGCTGTCAAACCCTGTTAGGACTAGGGGCAGCTGGTGTGTATTCCGGACAAACTTTAGTGATAGTGGACAGAGGTGTTGGTTGTACACACAAATTCCAGATTCGCTCCCTGCTCATAAGCACTCACATCTCTTCGGGGTCGGGAAATTGGTCCCGGAATCCTCTAGCCCGGCTATCTCGGCATTCCAGTGAAAACCGACTCGACCAGCATTCTGCGGCATTCAAGATGACAGAAAATCTTTGAGCAGCAGCCGAAGCGATACGTAAAATTTGAAAGACCATCATAGTGGATTTGAAGACTGGTTGTACAAAAAAAAATTTGTCATTATCAATGCATGAGCCAATTAAAGGATGAGGGATAAAGCTCTCGGCGTTGATCAATCCCTGAGGGATGCGCCATGCATTCGACTTCATTAAGTATCGTTGGAGGTGATTGAATACATATCTGCCCTTTACAAAGACTCGCGGTAGCCTACCGATGTATCGAGCCAGTACTGATATCCTCTCAGACAAGTCTGGTACCAATTTGCCGGCTCTAGAGAGCTTGGTGGGCCATGGACGCGAGGATCGATTACACGTGTGTGTCGCAGTGGCACCTCCACCCACTGCGCCACACGCGTCCTTTTATAAGCCAATTAATAAGAGAAATGAGTTTTACTTCCACATTTGATGTTTGATGTGTGCGAGAGTCTTTCAAAAATTCGTCCATCGTGTAAATTGTAGATGCTGAACAACATGCCTCGTATATTTCTTCATCAGAATCTCTCGACTGTGACTTTGAAAGTGAATGCTTGTGGAAAAACGCACCAAGCGATGGTCTGCTTGACACGTCAGATTTCTGGTATTTCAAGGTCAGATCGTCGGCATCTTTTCCTTTTCTTTTCTTGCAGAATGATCATTGCCTTATCAAAAATGAATCTTACAAATGGACAGAATGACCCCTGCTATCTATTCGAATATACTCACCTCAAAAGGTCGTTTGACAATTGTTTTCACTAGTACTATGGAACTATGCATAACTATCATTCGACTGGTAATTTTGTTAATGGAACAGGTATTATTTCCTAGAGGACCTGTTTGAGGACGAACTCTTACTATATGTGATAGTTCATTTCGATGACCTGGGTGGGCTATGTGAGTCGGTGGAAGTCCTTTAAGGAAAAATCTGGTACTATTTAGCTGATCACGAAGAGATGAGAGAATTGCTTGTGCTGGAAAGGGTTGAACCAGTAGTAGGTATAGGGCATATATTTCACAGCACCTTCAACCGCTGCGCTTCGTGTGACCACATAGGAACACTGGATTGTGTATAATTGCTCATTTAGCTATTGTGTTTATATATTACAAAGTCGAACTGGTAGTAAATGTTATCAAAAAAGAAATGTTCCAAGGCAATAATACTTTTTACCTTCTATTAAGACTAATTTCTGAGCTGGTGAAATATAATTAATAAAAGGGCAAAGGATAAAGCTCTCGGCGTTGATCAATCCCTGAGTGATGCGCCATGCATTCGACTTCATTAAGTATCGTTGGAGGTGAATGAATGCATATCTGGCCTTTACAATGACTCGCGGTGGCCCGCCGATGTATCGAGCCAGTGCTGCTATTCTCCCGGACAAGTCTGGTACTACTTTGCCGAACCCGGAGGGCTGGAAGGCTTGGTCAGCCATGGTCGCGGGGAACGACTCCACGTGTGTGTTGCAGGGCGCTTCCGATCACTGCGCTACACGCGCCTCTTAGTACAATAATGTTAGAATATTAATATTAATAACATTAGAATGTTAAATAAAATAAATAATATTAGAATGGACAGACAGAATTTGGAGTTTCTAAGTCCCATTCACCGTAAAAAAACCACTTTCCATTCTAGTTTTAGCGCTTATAATGCCATGTTGCAGTTATGTTCATACTGAGTGTTTACAGAAAACTGACGACAAGATCCTTCCTGTTCAAATTCAACCTGGTAGAGCAGATATACCTAAGGGTTTGTTTTTTTCCTTGTCACTTGGGCTTATAGAGGAAATCGAAATCTACAAAACTTGGTAGTCTAACGAGTCTCCATTCGTGTCGGGTTCTTTATTTAATGTTTAATTCCTCGTGTATTCACTCTTTTCTCTTTGTTTTCTGTATTCGTTTGATTCAATCTTACATGAGAAATGAGCTAACAATCACTTGGGAATAGGGAAGCCGTAAGGCCCTTTAGGAAGTGTCGTTTCTGCCGATGGAAATATCTTATGCTTCTTGATTTAATCGAAAAACTTCACCAATCTCATACTATTCCACAGCGAAGTTGTAATTGACAGATAAATGATGTTTTATTTAGGATCACATCTTCTGCTGGCTGGAAACACCTCAT
Source organism: Angiostrongylus cantonensis (assembly GCA_009735665.1). NCBI lineage: Eukaryota > Metazoa > Nematoda > Chromadorea > Rhabditida > Metastrongylidae > Angiostrongylus > Angiostrongylus cantonensis. The sequence goes on from MQTX01000038.1 coordinate 2,686,519, forward strand.
CTGTAGCTGACAGTGCGGTGATTGTTAGCGCTCCGGTGGCATGCCAAAGAAGTCCCGGAAATCTCAAATTTCAGTTCGTTTTGTAATTATTTAGCCACTTCGCCGCAAAGAAAGTTGAAAATGAAGCTTCTTCAAGCAAAAGTTAGGCATCCGCAAACGTCATCGGTACATTAGGAACAATCAATCGTCTTAATATATGCTCGCATAGGCATTCAACACTAGAGCTGCAGTGAAATCTATTAGCATAGTTTTGAAGAGAAGAAAGGCACTTAAGTGCCCTTATGGTGTTAGTAATGTAACCGTGTTAGGTTTTATTGTTTAGTGTAAATCACAAAGTAATAGTGATTTTTAAGTAAACAACTAAACGCTTAGAGTCACAGAATCCGCATTTTTTTTTCGATCAGTCTTGCCGGTAACGGCCTTCAACAGCTTTTCCTCAACTTGATTTCCGCACATCGTTCGCGGGCAGCTCGACCTTGGTGAAGAAATATCAACTCGTTCCTTTCCTGTGTTTACTTTTCCACACGGAATTTTTCTGCTCTACTTAACGTACCCGCGCTAGGGCGTATGTGGTGCAGTAGTCGGAGACGCCCTGCAGTACGAGACACACTTGGGATCGATCCCCGTGCCCATGCCCCACAAAGCATTCCATCTTTCCAAGGTCGGCAGATTGGTACCAAACTTGCCCGGGAGAATAGCAGCACTGGCTCGATACATCGGTGGGCCACCACGAGTCATTGAAAAGGCCAGATGTGCATTCAATGACCTCCAAACGATGCTTAATGAAGTCGAAGGCATGGCGCATCCATCAGGGATTGATCAGCGCACCGAGAGCTTTTAGAGCTTTAAAGTAGTATTTACGAAATGTTCAATGTCGGGTCTCAATACAACAGCGTAACTTTATTGTTTCAATGCAACAGCGTAATTGTAACAGAAAATATTTTCATGCTGTATGTCATCTGATTGTACTAGGATGAGTAACAAGGCAGTGTTTGTTAGTGAGGAGGAAGCCGAGAGCTTTTAGAACTTTAAAGTAGTATTTACGAAATGTTCAATGTCGGGTCTCAATACAACAGCGTAACTTTATTGTTTCAATGCAACAGCGTAATTGTAACAGAAAATATTTTCATGCTGTATGTCATCTGATTGTACTAGGATGAGTAACAAGGCAGTGTTTGTTAGTGAGGAGGAAGAAGCGCCAACGATTCTCTTTCTAGTTACTGGTTGTACAATCAAGGCAGAATAGAAGTAATCGTCATTCGTGCCACGCATAGGAGAAGGCGTATACAAGTAAGTCGGGTCACTGCCCAGCACTAGTTCTACTAAATTATTCAGCTTTGTTAAATTGTTTATTTATTTACATGACCCATCATCACATCTACTGTTTGGATCCCAGCAGGTCTTGCATTCGACTCGTTTTCCTTGCATTCATCGTCCACAATGATCTTCGAACATTTCGCTTATTGTTTCGGCTGATGCGTGAGGACTTCGTCTTCTTTACGAATGTCGTAGAATGCTGATCGAATCGATACTCCTTGCAATCTTGGGGATAGCTGAACTAAGGTGTTCGCACGTGAATTGGAGGAGAGCGTTGGGAGAGAACGAATCAGGACCTTCCTTCCTGATGGACTGTACCACCAACTACTTCGTCATTCCTCTTCCTTTTAACTATTAAACTTCGGAGATTGAGGTTCCGACCTTCAAGAAACTATTTAAAAAATGCATTTTTTCTGTATGTGTGGTAAATGTAATTCGTTTTAGTTTTGTGGTTTTGTGCTACGTTTTGGATTTCTTAGACACTGTTTCGACCAAGAATTAATTGTCACATTCTTCGACCGGGTAACGATGTCTGCACGATACACATTCCCATAGTTAAAGTGCCTTTCCGACTAGCTATTCGGGCATTCAATCTCAAGGTTTGTATTTTTTCATAAAGGTAACCTCCACTTTTTTTTCCTCAAAGCGCGTTAAATTTTAACTTTGACGCGAATGTGTTAGCTTTCTATGAAGCATAAAGGATAAAGCGATTGACGATGACTAATCGTATAGGGGTGTACCATGTATTCTACTCACTCGTAGCATCTTAGACATGATCGAATACATCTTTTGCTTATGAGGTGACTTACTGAAGCCTACTGATGTTTGTATTTATATCCTCATAGATAAGTCTGCTATCAATTCACCGACTTTGGAGAGATCAAGGGTTTGGTTATCCGTGGACGCGGAGTCAAATCACAATGAGAAGTCATTGAATGAGTTAATAGTATCTTTTGCAGTATAGTCAGTAGCAACTGAAAATAATGCTTCTGAAGACTTTTTCCTATACATAAAAAGGCATAGATTATATCGTCAATGCAGTCACAATGACACTGAGATATTTGCAAAACTTGGACCCCGGGCCAGATCGAACAGCGATTACCGTTTTCGGGACCTTACGTATTATGCACGGCATCATTGACGCTCTCGTTCTGCCTTTCTCTCAGCTAGTTTTCCTATCTAACAGTGACACCAGCGATCACCCGTCAACGGGAATGATCTGGGGGGCACAAATCGACATTGAAACCAGTTAAACTGAAGCTGCAGTCGAAACCCTGCCGTGAAAAAAATAATGGGTAGTGGATAGGACCTATAAATACATCGTAAACAATCACTATAGTACAGTTCTTCGCGAAAACGGTTCTCAAGTCCTGTTTCAGGACAATGTTGTCGGCAGTATGGTAATGCTCAAAAATATTACTTATCGTGCAGAAACGTGTGGCGAATCGCGTAAGTTCTTTTAGTTTTATGTATAGTTTTGCTAAACTGGTTTCCAATATGTTGAAGGAAACTTCTACTAACATTTTATTACTATATTTCATTTTCTTTCATTTGACCCGCCTTCACATCTACTGTGCGGATCCTAGCTTTTCCCACATTCGATTCGTTTCCTCGCATCCATCGTCCACGAAGGTCTTCAAACTTTTGACGTGTGGTTTCGGTTGCTTCTCGAGTATTTCGATTTCATTTTGAATGTCGTAGAATGCTAGTTGAGCAATTCTCTCTGGAGTCCTGAGATAGACGGGCTGGAGCGTTCCCAGTTGGATTGCAAAGAGTGATTTTTTTTCCCTGAGAAATCCGGTACCAATTTCCCGATCCTAGCGGGGTGAGAGAGATGGTTGACCCAGAGCGGAATCGAACTAGCACCACGCTCGCGATTACGGACATCACTACCACTGTGCTATCCGCCCATTAGTGCTAAATTATAATTTAAAAAACCATGTGCATTCGAAATTAGTCTAGCATGCATTATTTTTTATAGCATTCGGAACATGACATGTTTAATTAATATAAACTAGTGCTCAGTTCAAGGAATTTGAAAGTGGCCGAATCTATTGAGTTGTAAGGAATACCTTCCAACGTTCTATGTTTATTCATGAAATTGTTAGTAAAGGTCGTCTGTGGTGCATTAAGCTGCTTCTCTCTTCATTATTTAACTACTTTTTTTTTACCACATGTAGTATCAAACGGACCCCTACTCTATTTATTCGCTTTTCTGCCTCCTTCATCGGTGGAGATCTTCGTATTTTCGTGTGGTTTCAACTGCACCTTAAAGATATTGTCTTCTTTCTGGATGTGGTTAGGTGCTAGTGGAGTTGAGCCTCCGTCGAACTCGGCAACACCTCTGTTTGAGCATTCCCAGGTTTTCATCATAGGATCATAGGCAGTCATCGGCTCACCGGCTTCTACGGATCTAGGGGAATTCTTCCCAGACAGGTTTGGGAGCAATTTGTTAACGTTGGAAGGACGGCGAACATAGCTTGGCTGATAGGAGGTCGAACAAGTGATAACGCGTGCATTGCATGGCATCTCTGATCGCTACCCTTACCGGTCTCACCTATTGGATTACTAGAATTAACTATTAAAATAATCGACAAAGATTTAAGAAGGTTTCTACCACTACTTGCATGAGAATAGGCATCAGCTCAATAGTGGACTCGTAGTCCATCATGTTTTTAATTACCTAAGCGCTTCGAATTTAATGACGCGACTTTTCGAGATCGAACGCGCTCAGATCATTCGTCCACAGTCGATAACGAAATCCTTGACAACACTTTTAAGCTCGAACATAACCGTTCACGAATTCACGATTACCATGACATCATTCGTTCTATCAGCAAACATCTGAACAATCTTGGCTACTGAAACATCAACTCTACATGAACTCTCAGCTGTTCTGTCAAAGAAAGCCGCGCCAGTAATTCACTGCTTTTTCATCCACAAAACTAGGCTAGTACGGGAAGTTCACTTCTGAAGCCTAAGTAAGATTTGAAAGGACCGTTGTAGAATGACTTCCTACTAACCGGTACTTAAGCTACGGACACTTCTCGCTTTTCCCAACTTCGAAATTTGGCCGATGTCACTGAAAACGAGCATCCCACTCATAGCAACAAGTTTCTGCTTTATAACGATCATTCGTAAGTGGAGATATTGACTTAGCTGACCACCTCCTCCGATATCATTCCGCGGATTCTTCGGTTTTCTTCCCTATCAATAATCGTTGTGTTGCCATAGAAACGCTCTATAGAGCACTGGTGTTTTAATCCGGTCTTTTTTTAAATCTTTGAGTTCACACTATAGCTAGCAGATTGTATTTACTGACTCTGGAGTTCAGCATTTCCATCGATATTTGGCTCAATTCCGTTGATACCACAGTCGTCAACGCTAATTAAAAGCTTCTCTGAACTAGACTGTGACCGTCCACAATCAAAGTGCAGGTTGAAACTTTTCTTCTGTAGCCTATATTTAGAAAATTTATGGAAATTGGTGGTTGCGAAATCTACCAGCCACTGAGTTATGTTTTAGGTGGAGTAATGCGGAGTCGACGGTGTCGGAGTGGCGAATTGGACGCAATGTCGACGGATGGAGCGAGTTCATGGAGGTTCGGTTCCAACCAGCTTGAAAAATAGGGCCTTTGCCACGATTAATGAACTATAAGGGTGAATCCCCTACCAGTAACGACTGTATGCCATTTCCTTCATCCTAAAAATAATTTTGTAAGATCATAGACCAAAAAGCAACCCTACACTTTGTTTTTTTGTCCTCCATTCTTCTTTCATCTTCTTCCTGTTATCAACATTTCTGGCATATGATTCATTTGTGACTCATGTATAGGCGAAAGAGATTCCCCCTTGAAACCTCGAACAAGTGGCGGTCCACATGTCCCATCCAACATGGCCAAAGTTTTTTTTATTCTACAACTAGAAATACCGATATTTGGAGTCTACAAATCTGTTTTCCTCAGTATTCATATCTGCAGCAAATGAGCGATACACCATCGACGTTTTTTTTACTTGGATACTTGGACGGCTCGTCCTCGCTAGTTGTGCGGGCCCCAGCATAATCTTCATTTTTTTGGAGACTTGCTAGTTTAGCCATTGTGGTTCCCTGGAATCCCATGATCAATCCCTGGCCAAAGTCTGCCCCAGGTAGTCACCATTACAGGCAATCGCAGTACTTGTGGATCAGAGGAAGATTTGCCACGATGCGACTAGTATGATACCAGGACGGCGGTCAATCCTGGTATTGGTTTACTCTTAGCTAGGCTTCCTGAAGGAAAAGCCGGACTCCTTCCAGCTTGGAAGACCCTGCCGGAAACTTTTTTTTTAAATTGCTCAATTTCAAATAGCACTTACGTCTTTTTATAAATATAAACCGTAAACGAATTTAGAACTAAAACAGTATGGTATAAAAATTGTGTGTACTCAGAAAACCATAGAGTTCTCAATGATACAAGGAGAATTCGATCGCATTCGATGAGTCAGAGGAATGAGTTGTTCGTGTATTCCAGTTGTTTTTCTTTTAAGTGTTAAATGTAGTTTGTTTTAAGGTATCCGAATTAGAGAAGTCGCATCCAACGTCGACGTTTTTGTTTCTTGCCGTGGACTCACTTTCTCCGAGAAGATATGCAACACTTCGCAGTGAACTTATCCCTTGTACACAGACGACTACGACACTGTCTATGAAGTCGGCATCTTTTATGTATAATAAAATGAACTGATCCATAATTTAATAGAAAAGTATCTTTTGGAAGACTTACGAACCTGTCTGTTGAGTTCGAAATTACGCAAATCATTCGTGGCTAAAAATTGAGTGACAGTTCACCTGTGTAACCAACCTATCGCTTCGTAGTTCGTCGAGGAAGTGTAGCTGACGCCAGTAAATTCTCCGCGTGTCCCTGTCGCGTGCAGGAGTAACGCAGAAGGTTCTGCTCGCTCTAAGGACTCATTGAGGATCATATAATTCTTCTGGGATCCTCATTGGAAAGTATGACCATTGGGTCTGCGGTCTTCCTGCTATGCATTTGAACCGAAGACATCCCGAAGAATCCAGTCGCTAGCGGCTGTTGTTCATTGGTTTTCGGTCATACGCATTACATATCCGCCTCATCATATCTTCAACATTTTAGTTTCTTTGATTTTTGATCATTGACGGAAGTCGGGGCTTCGGATACTCTCCCTGATTTGCATGATACCGGATACTTCTAGCACCTTTTCGACTGCGTCTTCTGTAACGCCAAGTGGTTATTCGTCTTTCTTACGCAGCGACCAGGTTTCGGACACACATAAAGCCAGGGAGAACTGGGAAGCCTAAAAAGTGGAGGCTCGAAGGCGGCTGTTCTTTGTTCTCTTCACTGAAACTTCGATGCTTTCTAAAGCTCTCGAAGCCGCTCGCCTCCTCCTGTTCAACTCTAAGGCTAAATCGTTCATCATGTTGACTTCTCGACCTAGGTAGGCGTAACTGCAGCATTTAGAGATTTTCGTTCCGTTGAGCACTAATGAGGCATACTAAAGCGGTCCGTTCGCCATGGATAGCAATTAATATGTCAATAATCAATAATATTAATATCAAACATGATAATCTGCATGGTATAAAAGGATAAAGGATATAGCTCTCGACGTTGATCAACCCCTGAGGGATGCGCCATGCATTCGACTTCATTAAGTAGCGTTGGAGGTGATTGAATGCATATTTGGCCTTAACAATGACTCGCGGTGGCCTACCGATGTATCGAGCCAGTGCTCGCCGACCCTGGGGAGGGTTGCAAGAGTTGGCGGGCCATGGGCGCAGGGATCGATTCCACGTGTATATCACAGTGGCGCCTCCGACCACTGCACCCCACGCAGTAATCTCGTTGCTAATCTCACTGTCCTTTTTAATTCAGATGATCATCGACTAACTCAAACGATGCAAAGTTCGAGCTTCCATTCGTTGAAATAAAAGGGACGACTAATAAGCTACAAGGCAAAAACTTCACGAATTAAGCTCGCATATAGATGAACATATTTTCTAGTTATTTTGTAACCTCGTACTATTGCGTAAAATAAGGCGTGATAGAAATCTGAAGCAGTAGAAACTCACTTTCTAGCAGTAGTCATTGGGAGCCAAAGTGCCGTAATTCCACTTGACATTGCTAGCAATAGTAATGATGCTGAGATCAGATGAGTTTCGAACCGGCGTGTACCCTTATCGAGGCACGCATGCTCTCCATCACTTCAACTTAAGCCATTGCTTGCTCTTTTTCTCAGCCATCTTTTTATTTTTTTCCTTTTATTTAAAAAAAAAGAGTGGATGAGAGATAGACAAAGCATAAGCCTCGGTTGGTGTGTTGGATAGCGCATGAGTCCTAGTAATGATGCTCATGGGTTCGGAGTCCCGCTGAAGTTCCACGTTTCGCTCATTTCTCAACATCTTTGTCGTTATATTTCACATAGTAACATGCCGTAGAGAACTAATAGATAGTGAATAAATTAAGGACAATGCTGAGAATGTTGATCTCATTCGTCAAACATAGAACTGTTTAGATATTGGTTGAAAGCTGGTACGCAGGTCGAAGTATGTGCAGTAGACATCGAAGGCGTAGCTCTCAGTTGTGCCTATTTGAGTGAAGAGGACTCACCTGGACCAATTGAAATAGATGTGGACGCGTATAATCAGCCGTTCAGGGTATATGCTATATATTAACGACAAGTAGCTCTACCATCGATTATTAATAATATTTTATTAGATGATACGCCATCACATGTATCACATTGTGGACAGCATACTGAAATAGATGTGGTAAAGCGTTCCCACGTGGATAAGAGGAAATGAGCTTGTGCCAGGCTAGTGTGGTACCAATTCCGAGGCTTGGCGAGCCCACAGCGGGGTCGAGCTCACGCCTGGGTGAATGGGGCCGTCAGCATAATGAGCGGGATAGCTGCCAGTGCGCTACCGATGGGCTTATCATCAATTGCTGGTAGCAATTCGTTAAGCAATTATATGGATCAATTCTATCTCAAATTTCATGTTTGTGAAATGTCCGTCACTTTCTGTAGAGCAAGCGACTATATCTCAAAGTTTATTTCAAATTTGTATGCTATATTATAGCCCTACATAGTGTTCACTAATCAATTTTTGAGCGGTGATCCAATGGCATTAAACGATCCAAGACTTGAAAACCTATAAAAAATGGTTAACACGTTTTTCCATAAAAAAAACATATAAAAATAAAACTTTCTTTTTTTCTAAAGGATAGAGCTCTCGGTGTTGCTCAATCCCTGAAGGATGCATTCGACTTCATCAAGTATAGTTAGAGGTGATAGAATGCATATCTGGCCTTTGCAATGACTCGCGATGGCCTACCGATGTATCGAGCCAGTGCTGATATTCTCCCAGACAAGTGTTGTACTAATTTGCCGACTCCGAAGGAATGGATGGTTTGGTGGTGGGCCATGGGCGCGGGGATCGATTCCACGTGTGTGTTGCAGTGGTGTCTCGATCCTTTGGGCCACACGCGCCCTTCATAATTAATCATATATAGCCATTTTTTTTACATTCTGACCCGATCTTCCTAAATGTCAGAGAGTTGGGCGCTCGATGGTAAAAGTTTCCTAAAAACATTTACATTTCCAATTTACGTCATACTTTTCTTTTTTTCTTTTTCTCTTGTACTTCCTAAATCTTTGTCCACATGAATTCACTAGATCTTATTCTGCTTGGGAATCTTAGCTCAAGCTTTTATATTTCAGTTTACCTTGGAAATGATTGCATTCGATGAATCTTCGATTGGCTTGGTGGTAATATCAGAGCTCCACTTGAAAGGTCTTCTGTGCTCTGAAGAACCACCACCAGTTGTTACGACCATTGATCCTCCAACGGTATTTCAGTACTCCATTACTGTTATATAAGAATAATTTGTTTAAAAAAGCTCTCGGCCTTGATCAATCCCTGAGGGATGCGCCATGCATTCGACTTCATTAAGCATCGTTGGAGGTGATTGAATGCATATCTGGCCTTTAAAATGATTCGCAGTGGCTTCCGATGTGTCGAGCCATTGCTGCTATCCTTCCAGACAAGTTTGGTAGTAATTTGCTGACCCCGGAGTGATCAAAGGCTTAATGAGCTTAGAGAGCGAGATCGATCCCATGTGTATTGCGGGTGCCTCCGACCACTGTGCTGCACCTGCATCATTTGTACCAGTGATTTAATTTTTTGCTCGACGAGGAAGAAAATGGCTTAAATTTCGTGTACTTAATTGAAGTTAGGAACAAGGCGTACCTGTAAATCACTTTGGGAGCCAGCGAATGTGTGTGCTGTTACTTCCCGAAGTTAGTGACTTTGTAAGATGTCTATGGCTTTTTGTTAACGCTAATGCTCTCAAATGTGCAAAGATAATGCGTGTCAATAGCAAATATTTTTGGTAGTATATGAGTAAGGATACTTTGAACTTTTGTGAAGAATTCTTAATCTGTATGAGGATACTGTATCTGTAAGCCTGAGCTTGAAATCCCTCCAAGCGAGAAACTGCAAAACATTAAATCGCCGTAAAACATCATTTTGCCTTCAGATAGCATCTCTATTTGGACTTCAACAAGGTCCTGGCCCCAATGTACCGTATTCTCTGAACTTGAACTGCGATTTCTCACAAGACTATTGCAGTCAGTGGGTTAACGATGATCGTCTGGTGTCTTATGGAGTAATACCAATGAATAGCAAGAAATTCCCCGTTCCCAGTGGTATCAAAGGTAAGAAGTTGTTACTTCCAAATCATTTATATAGTAGGATGAATCGAAGAAAGATTATTTTGCCCCTGTGTACGTTAATTTCAGGATGGGACCAGTCAAGTTTTTAAAGGTAGACGAATTACGTAAAGAACTTAAGAATTTTGCTTACATATTATCAAACATATAGTTAAAATACTACCAATAAGGTTGCTACCTCATACAACATTGGTCGTGCATCCTAAAAAGTCGCCTTTTGTGATTTCCGCTATAAAGGTATACTAAATTCACACGGCGATATTAAGTGATGGGATGAGGAAGAGGCTAACCCACCTATTCTAATGCACTCCTAGGCAATTTCGAGTCATTGTTTTAAATATCTTTGTATAGGTTCTAAAATTTTAGGAAATGTTGCAATATTTGTACTGGAAGGTGTGAAGACGTCAACACTGCGATCGAGAGAAGTGCCGTGTGCTTCTAATGCTACTGTGACTGTAACTTATCTGAGGTCAGTGGTAGGCATTGGATGATATTCGTAGGGAACTTTACGAAACACAGGGTTTACCTTTCCTTTATGGCTCACAGGTGTGTAGACAGTGCATCCATTGTTGGTTTCTTCCTAATCGTTTCACGACGATGCGCATGGATGTGCAGTCTTTCTTCCTACTTCCCTCAAAGGGTTCTGCCATATATCATGGGAAGCAGCATGGAGGAAGAATTGTCAAGCGTTGGAACTACCACATTGACTCAGTAGAAATTTCTTACATGAATCTCTTAGAACTATTAGTCGAAAAGAAAAGAAAATAAGAACTGGTTCTCATAATTTCATAAGACAACTCAGGTTACGTAAATACTGGTATTAATATCAATCCTTACTGGTTTCAATTTTTAGATCGGAATACGGACTCGTTCGTCTGTGCGCGCTTGGTCGTTGCGTGGATGGATCAAACACTTCCGGAGAGATGAGTATATCGGCGTCATCAGAGAAACCGTTTGAGGTGTCGTTAGCACTAATTTGTTCTTTTGAAGAGAAAGTCTACATATCTTTTGTCATGTCAAGTATAATCGGCTTCATAGTTAAAAATGCATAAACAGTATGGTAAAGCAACATTAATCTTTTGCAGTGAAATGCTAACTAAACTAAGTTACATAGGTTTAACCTACTATAATGCTGAGAACTTTGCAAAACGTGGACCCAGGGAGAGATCGAACCATTATCCTTTCCGCGGGCTCATGTGTTACGCACTGCGCTACTTAAGCGCAAAAGGTGACTTGCAGTGTCCTTGACCTTTCAATGTGGCCTAGGATCTAAGTTATGAAAATAATCTCAGCATCACACTGGTTGCATTTCGCATCAAACCGTGCAGTGAAAAATAATACTAGGCTATAAATAAAAAGTAAATATACGTGTTGCAGTTCTCCATCGTAGCGGCTTCTCGTAAGAACGCCGTGGTCGTCATTAGTTCAATTTCCACCTCTGGTTACGTGTGCACACTCAAAACTGCCGAGGAATTGATGTGCAACAAAATATTATGTCATTTCAATGGTAAGCATGTTTCCTACAGAATTAGGGTTCACGGGGCGGATAATGTTTGTGAGCAGTCATCTTGCAGAACATCTTTGTAACTACGAGTCCGTTCTGAAGAAAGAGGATGACGTCCCATTGAGCATTGGACCTCTAGGTAAGTGGTGGTGCTGGAGTGTTAAAGGATTTCTTAGTCCTATTTTTAAATTTTCGCGGTACATGTTTAATTATTTTATGTTTTTTTATCGTTATGTAAACAATTTTGTTGTTGGTAAGTATGTAGGCTACATTCATGGTTGTATTTTGTTAAAATTTAGATACAAAACAGCTTTGCAAAAAGCACAGGAAAATCCATGCCATTACAAATTATGATTTGGTATTCTTTCATTATATGTAGTTACTAATCTTAAAGAACAAAACAACAGCGAGCAGCGCAGTGGTGTGATCACATCCATTACACGGACGGCCTAAACTACCCAGGCTAGTTCGACGCCGTCCGCTCAACTAATCCTGTCGTCCTTCCAGGGTCACGAAATTGGCATCAAACTAGTCTGGAACGAATTGGATTCCTCCAGCCAACTAGCGAAACCCAGTACGGATATTTCAGGAATTCAAAGAACATCGACTCGTCTAAGGTGCTTGTTACGCAGTAGTCACAGGCGACTTGTAATATACACGAGATTGATCACAGCTCTCCAGGCTTACCAAGCCTTTCATCTCTGCGGGGTTGGCAAATTGGTACCAGACTAGTCTGCGAGGATTGCAGCACTAGGTGGACATATAGATAAGCCACCGAGAGTCGTTGTAAAGGTCAGATATGCATTCAATCACCTCCAACGATGCGTAATGATGTCGAGTGCATGCCGCATCCCTCAGGGATTAATAAACGCCGAGAGCTTTATCTTTTTTCATTAATCGACTCGACTAGCATTCAACGACATTCGTGGCGAACGCGAAAAAACTCTCAAGCGGGAGCCGAATCCACCCGCAAGAAATGTCCGAAGAACTTCGTGGATGGTGAATGCGAGAAAACGATTCCTTTGAAGAAAGTGTTGGGATCATTGTGGTACATTTGATGGAGGATGAAGTAGTCACCAAAAAAAAATAACCATGTGATTGGGCTTTCATGAAGACAACAAATTCTAACTAATTAAAATAGCAACCTCCGAACGGTTTACCGCCTCATCGTGGCTGGGAGGTTTTCCTGGGTGTCGGACTGTAATACACAGCGGGCGGGTTCATCCCCTGGCAGGGTCTTCCATACTGAGAAAGAGTCCAGCGTTTCCATGAGGAAGCCTAGCTAAGAGTAAACCAATAACAGTATCCGTCACCTTCCTAATACGATGATAAACTCGCATGATGGCAAATCTCTTTCTGATCCACAATGGCTGTGACTGCCTGTGGTGGTGAAGGCCTGGGGCGGACTTTGGCTAGGCTGACCTCGAGATTCCAGGCAACCACAATGACTTAACCAGCAAATCTCCGAAGAATGGAGATTATGCTGGGGCCCGTACAACCAGTGAGGACGGGCCATTCAAGAATCAAATAAGTATCAAAAGAAGTGACCATTCTTTAAGTAACTTTTTCACGAAGATGTGTTGGAATCACTTGGATAACTTTGTTAGATATGGTAAAGTTAGTTGAATACCTTTGCTAAATGTGAGGGGTGGTTTAAAAGGATTTTTGCGTGAATCCCATTTAGTCTACTTTTTTATGATTTTGGTACACATATTAGCCCTGACCAGTGTGTTCTATGATGATTGTGTTGGACCAAATAATGCTGATGAGTGAATCAGGGTATAATATACTATCCCTTCTGAAGTTTTTATTACCGCGTTGCTGTGATCTTAGGAGCAATCGCCACGATAGACAAAGGAAAACACCGAGCAATACTCCGTAGTGCTCGGTTCGATCTGATTTCACCCGTTGTACTCAACATTACCGTCACTCAAGCCACTTATGGATCTCGCGTTCTGCTCTGTCCAGATAGCACAAGGTACATATTTAAAAAACTACTAAATAAGCATTTATGTTAAGCCTTAGTGATGTGGAATTTCGTATTGCTTTCAATAGATATGAAATATTCGCAAACCTTACACGAAATGTAGCCCGCTCCGTGAGCTAAAGGTTCCTGCAGTTTGTGCTCTTTTCGATTCCTTTTCGTTTTCTTCTCATTATGCAACATTAAAGCACCACCTATTTTTGAAACAGGGCGCGTGTAGCGCTGTGATCGAAGGCGTCCGACAATACATGTGAGATCGATTTCCGCTCCTCAGGCTCACCAAGCCTTCCATCCCTCCGGGGTTGGCAAATTGATAACAGACTTGTCTGGGAGGATAGCAGCACTGGCTCGATACCTCAGTAGACCACCGCGAGTCATTGTAATGGCCAGATTTGCATTCGATCACCTCTAGGGATGGTTAATGAGGTCGCCGGAAACCTCAAGGATTGATCAACACCGAGAGCTTTATGCTTATTTATCCTCTTTTGAAGCTACAGCTTATACTGATCATATTGTGAAGTACTTTTCTTTGTTTTTGAATTTCGGGTAATCACGACTACCTACGGACCCACTTTTTCTTAACCTCGGCATTGAATATTAATAAACTGTTTTCTTGAGACTGTGTAAACACGAAGTTTGTTGAAGTGTCAAGAAAACAGCGAAATCACGAACACTGTGACAAATCCTAGTAAAGTGCAATACTGCATGTATCCATTCCAGTTCAGTCACTTAACGAAAACGATTTTCAGCGATTCCGAGTCCTGTCATGAACTCTTGGGTCCTCGTGTGGAGAAACCGATAGAAAGAAGTGTGCTGTTCCAACTAGACGATGAAGCTCATCAATTTGCCGTCGTACTCTTCCATGACAAAGCCGAGCAGTTCGGCGCTGCCCAGTTTATTATCCATTCCATAGACCTCAAATATGCAGATGGAGCACAGATATGCCACCCTTAAGAGAATCAGAATATCTGCTTTGTAATAAGAACTGACTAGAATCCGAACGTGTCTATTCGTGGTTGTTTTGGAGAGATTGGTACTGGGTACAATAGGTGCTAGATTTCCATATAAATATCATAAGTTGCGCTACTTCCGAGGAATTGTTCCACACGTCGGACACCCCTCTGAACGTTGCATTTGATATCTTCTAAATATTGATGACCTCATTACCTAAGCGCTTTTTGCGCAATATCGTTCGTTACTTTTTATTTACTGCCTGCTCTTTTCGTAATAACAGGGCATTATGTGAAATATAACCATAATCGTACTGAGATATTTGCAAAACCCCGGACCACTGGTGTCTTCGGTGGGGACCGAACACGCTATTACCCTTTGCGGGAGCTAACGCGTTCACCACCACATCATGCGAGTCCTTCATTTCGCCTTTCTTTCAACTGTATTATTGAACTATAAGTGCTATCAGAAATCGTCCATCACTTCTGCATAGCTTAAGGTCTAAATTATTGCCATTATCTATGAGCAAAAACCAAAGTATCTTCATTTTCTGGAAGCTAAGCTATTGTTATACATTATTTTTTCCAGTGCCGGTGTATATTTTGTAAATACTTCTTGCTTAAATCATAAATGTATTAACAATTGCCGAAAGCTTGATTGGAGAACTCCATGGAGTTTGTAACGATAACGTGCGCAATGTGCATGCGTGTAGCGCAATGGCTAGGAGGTATCCTACAATACACACTTAGTCCTTGGTTTGATCACCTACTCCGAGCAAACCAAACTCATCTACACGGTCGGAGACTTCACCTCGGACTTGTCTGGAAGAATTGTTAAAACAGACTTGATACATGGGTATACCATGTAAGTCATTATATGGATCAAATATGCATTCTCTACAGTGCTACGAATGGAATAGAACACATGACATATCCCCTTGGGACTGCCCAACGCCTAGCTCTTTCTTCGTCCTTACAACCTTTACATGCGTAAAATGATTCTTTCTATTTACTACTTTACACGACCCGCCATCACGTCTACTGTCCTCACACTTCCTGCATTCGATTCGCTTTCCTCGCATTCATCGTCCTCAATGTTTTTCGAACATTTTACGAGTTGTTTCGACTTCGTTATGAATGTTGTAGAATGCTAGTCGAGTCGATTCTCTCTGAAATCTTGAAAGATCGCTGAACTGAGGCCTTACCAAGTGGATTACAGGAGAGCGTTGGCGTCGAACCATGACGTTGCTTCCTGATGGACGCATTAGCAACGACTGCGATATCTCCTGCCCGTAATATGATTGAAGTATAGATACTCAAATATTACTTTACATATGAGATATTTCCTATTAGGAGTGTGTGTAGCGCATTGGTCTCAGGCGCGCTGCAACGCACACGTGGAATCGATCCATGCGCCCATGGTCCATCAAGCCTTCCATCCCTACAGGGTCGGCTAATTAGTACCAGAGTTGTCTGGGAGGATAACAGCACTGGCTCGATACATCCGTAGGCCACCGCGAGTTACTGTGAAGGCTAGATACGCATTCCATCACCTCCAAACAATGCTTAATGAAATCGAAAGCATGGCGCATCCTTCAAGGATTGATCAACGCCGGCAGCTTTATCCTTTATCCTTTATATGAGCTATTATATGTCCACTTTTGAAGACTTTCTATTACCGACAACTTCAGTTTGGGGACCATCTCTTGCTTTGTAGCAAATATCGGGAACATTGCATTCGTTCTATCGGTGAATGACTTGTTTCGAAAGGTCTTTATCCGTTTTCTTTCTGGGTTTTTTTTTTGATTTCCTTATATGAGTATGCACCATTTTTTTCCAATTGGTGCTGGAATTTAGGTTTAAGCTTCACTATAGTTAATACTTGGCTCTTGAATGGTCCTTCCTCGCTGGATGTGGGTGCCCCAGTATTGTCTCCATTTTTTCGAAGGTTTGCTGGTCAAGCCATTGTTGTTCCCTGGAATCTCGAGGTCAGCCTTGTCAAAATTTGCCCTGGTCTTCACCACCACAGGCAGTCGCAGCCCTTGTGGCTCAGAGGGAGATTTGCCACCATGTGACTAGTTCGATACCAAGACGGTACTGGATCATAGTACTGGTTTACTCTTAGCTGGGCTTCCTGATTGAAATGGCAGACTCCCCCTCTTGGGAGACCCTCCCGGGGGATGAATCCCCCACTGTACATCGCAGCTCGACAGCCATGAACACCTTCCAGCTACGATGAGGCGGTAAACCATTGGGAGGAAGGTTTACTATGTGTTATCTATCGCGCTTCACTTTTTAAAAACTTTCTTTTACGGACCATCAAAACAAGAAGAACTTCCGGTAATCAATATGCACACCGTGGAAGAAGAAAGTAAACTCTCTGAAAGTTTTCAACTACGAATAAGTAGGAACTTCCCGCACAACGTCAGTCGTTATTGCCATAATTCCCTTTAAAGAGAATAAAGGATAAAGGATAAAGCTCTCGGTGTTGATCAATCCCTGAGGGATGCGCCATGCATTCGACTTCATTAAGCATCGTTGGAGATGATCGAATGCATATCTGGCCTTTACAATGACTCGCGGTGGCCTGCCGATGTATCGAGCCAGTGCTGCCATCCTCCCAAACAAGTCTGGTACCAATTTGCCGACCCCGGAGGGATGGAAGGCTTGGTGGGCCATAGGCGCAGAAATCGACTCCACGTGCGTGTCGCAGTGGCGCCTCCAACCACTGCGCCACACGCGTTCTCTCTAAAGTGAAAGAGAAGGAAAAGCTAAGTACCTTTAACACTTCCGAATGTTACCCTACACTTTCCTAACATGTTACTCTCACTCTATCCGAGCGCTTTACCATAGACCTTAACATACCTAATGATGATTAGGTTCTTAACAGATCATGCATAGGTGGTGACGAAAAATCTAGGCTGCTCTGTTCCTTTGCAGACCTTCCATTGGACTTTACGTATATGAGTTCTGCTGCATTTACGATATTCGGTACCATTTAGGTCGTTATCCCATATTATCTTTGTACCATTATGTGAAAAGCTTTATTTGAAGGTGAATATTGTAGTGAGTGCTCGACAATGTCATTCTTACGATATTCGGTACCATTTAGGTCGTTATCCCATATTATCTCTATTCATTACGTTTGTCCTTATCCTTCATGGCTTTGTACCATTATGTGAAAAGCTTTATTTGAAGGTGAATATTGTAGTGAGTGCTCGACAATGTCATTATAGATGGACATTCATTTTGAAATAAAACCTACATCAGTGGTGAAACTCATTGATCCTTTCGTGGACCTCGGACATCTTGTTATTGTAGATCGCGACAACATCGAAGGTGATGCCAGGTTGGAGCTTTTTGCTGAGCATTTTATTTCATATATAGTTGCCGTAGGGCGCATGTGGCACAGTGGTCGGATGTGCCCTACAATACATATGGGATCGACCACCACTCCCAGGCTCACCAAGCCCTCCATTCCTCCGGGGCTGGCAAATTGGTACCAGACTTCTTTGGGGGATAGTAGCATTCTCGATACATTAGGCCACCGGGAGTCACTGCGTACGCCAAATATGCCTTAATCACCTCTAAAGATGCTTGATGAAGTCGAGTGCATGGCTCAGGGATTGATTAACGCCGAGAGCTTTGTTCTTTTTTATCTTTTATATAGTTGCCATAAGGTCTAATAAAGCCGGTAGCGTTTGACCTCAGAAGTCCAATTCCAGTGACAATCTATTAATTCGAGCTCGGAATAACGCTCAGTATCTCTTCAATAAAATATGGGAATTGAATAGGAAGCATATCGATGAAGCAGTATTGGCTGAGCTTCCGAAGTCGACCTTTATTCTACCGAGAGAGAAAAAGGTGGCGTTTTTCAGACACGGTCTTTGACCTCTTTAGCAATACATCCATGTTCAGATTCCTGATAAGAAAGAGCCTACTAAGTGGGAGAAGTATGCTGCACAGAAAGGTATTACTAAGAAGAAAAAATCTAAAAAGGTAGCGAAGATACAACTTTACTTGGCAAAACTGTTTGGGGTACTGAATCCAGGTACTCTTTAGGTATTTGATGAGGCATCTAAGGAATGGAAGCCCACATATGGTTATAGGAGAGCGAATGATGACACTAAAGATTGGTTGATTGAAATACCTGATGGTGCAGGTTAGTTTCGTTTGTTTCTAGATTTCTTTGTCCTTCAGTTCTCAAACAGTAGCTGGGCCCACACATGTGAAGTTCAAAAATTTTCAAAGTGCTTTGATCCGCACGGTTGACTTGAACCATTTGGAAGGAAACCATTCTTTCTTCTTCCGTTTTTTTTGATAACTATTGGTTGTAACATTAATTTTCTTCTATTAGTCTTACTTCTCTTCACTTCCGTTTATCGCCTTATCGTGGGTGGGAGCTGTTCCTGGGTTTCGGGCTGCGATGTACATGGAGGGTTTAACCTCCAATATGGCCTCCCAAGCTGTGAAATAGTCCGTCGTTTCCATCCGGAAACCCAGCTGAGAGTAAACCGAACCAGGAATCACCACCGTCTCGGTATCAAACTAGTTGCTTAGTGGCGAATCTCCCTCTGATCCACAAAGACGGCGACCACCTGGGGTGGTTACGACCTGGAGAAGGCTTCGACCAGGCTAATCTCGGGACTCTCGGGGTCACTAGCGCTAAAGCAGCAAATGTAAATTATTCTGGGGCCCGCACAAGCAGTGTAGATGGGCCATCGAAGTGAGTAAGTATCGTTCTTCACTGTGTTGCACTTTAGATCCCAATAAGGATTACTTTGCTGAACGTGTTGAAAGGAAAAAAGAACGCATTGCGAAGAATGAAACACAACGTTTGAAGAACATTGCACGTCAGCTGGGTACGAATATGAGGAAAGGACCATCAGTTGATCCTACCATCGGTGTGGGGATTTCTCCAGAAGAGAAGTCAAAACAGCAGGTGAGTTGAGTGGTTGCTTGGAAACTTACATTCGTTTAATATATTCGGAAAAGAAGTTTGGGAGTTGAAGTATCTAGTAATTAACTATAAGTAAGCAAATCTTTTATGTGCGATTCGCGGTGGATCGTGCCAAAGCAGCGACAGCTTCTGCAGGAAAATTCCAACGCCTTGCTAGAGGAGAGAAGGAGAATGTCAAAACCGGAAAGAAACGAAAGGCGAGTTAAAGCATAACATTTTGTTTTGCTTTTGGTATGTAAAGTGATGATGCAAGCATATGGTTTTTCCTTGTGGTAGCAAAAATAGATGCGAGGCTAAGTTTTGTGGCATCCGTTTGTTTTGGGGGAGTTTGGATGTCTCTCTGCAAAATGGATTTCAGCCCATGTTTTGGCAGTATAGTATAACGATAGAAGAATTCTCAAGTTTAATAATGAATTGATGTCTCCATTTATAAGTTGGTCGATAAGTTCGTGATGGCTCAAATGCACATCACACTACTACATGTCTTCTCGTCTACTTTGACTTTATCCTTCAGATTGCTGTTCTGTTCTTAGAAAGAACGAAATGTGTTTAAGACGTCTGAGTATTTAATAGCCTCTTCGTTTCGATTTTATCTCCAGTATCATAGGATTTCTGTGTGAAATATTTTGTCTTAGACGTCTCTTTCGCGTTTATGTTCTTTTTCCTTCGTCAGGCTACGGATGTATTGGCTTTCTTAGGTGAAGCGCTTTAATTAGCGACGGTACAGCGAATTTAAACACGTTCTTTAAGATAATGTCACATGGTAATCTCCTTTATCATCTTAAAGATGGTAAGCGTAGTTTCTGATACCAGCTGAAGTAATAGTTCACCAGAGTGCTTACGTAGATCAGGTACTCTTGATTGATTTACAAACATTCACAATATGGAACTGATTTCGAGAATCACTAGTGGCCGTACTCTCCGTTTTTTTCTGTCCTTGTCAAGAGAGTAGTACTAGTCCAGATGCGTATGATGCAAAATAAGGATAGGTTTCAACGTTAAATGGGGGTATCTGAGCTCATATCGAGCTTTGTTTATTCCAATGAAAGCTATTAGAGTTTCCAGATCTCTAGATACCTACGAGGACCGTCATTTTTTGCTCTATCAAGATTGAATGCTTATTTTCCGTAGCTAACGAGACCTTTTTTTTCAAGTTTTTTTTGTGTGGAATGTCATATTTCGAACAACGGAAACGATTGAACGGGCGAAATTTCTCCCAGCAGAACGACAGGATTCAATCGAATTTGTTTTTGGTTTTGTGACCTCAGGACTTTCATTGAAGACTTTGAAAATGGAAATTTCTTTTCCAGCTCTTTGGGCATTTTAATTCTTATCTGTTTTGAAATTGAAGAAATATCCCACAGAAATTGTATATACTCTTGACGCATTAAGGTGAGGTCCCCTCTGTAGTTCTGTTAAGCTACCAACTTCATTACTATGTTAGCACATAATTTCCGAGATTCCCGGAGTGCGAAGCATGAGAGAATAGGAGAACTAAGCGCATTACGCTTCCAATGGATTGCCTTCTCAGTAGTTTATCTAGGTACCCAGGAATTCTTTACCGCACTTTTTGTATTAAACAATAGCTCGCGCAACACATTTTGTATGGCTTAGCTCACCAAAAACTCTTCTCTGCACTTTATAATTTGCGAAAAGCGTCCTTTTGTATGAAATCATTTGGCGCCGAGAGGCTTTTGCTGTTGAAATGGCTCTGCAACTTAGGAAGTGTAGGCGGTCAATAGGTGCAGGAATTACTCTAATTGAACACCGATACTCAATACCTACGGAAAGCTTTCCGCTCTGACCAGGTGACAAGTCATTGAGTAGACTTCTTTAAAGTAGCACGGTTACCAAGTTTTACTACCTCGACCTGTTCAAGCGTTGTGCTGCAAAAGATTTATTTTGTAATCTAAAATTTACAATTTCTGTATCCATACAATTCACATATTCTACATAAAATTAACAATCAAGTTGCAGTTCTTCCCTGCGTCAACGGATTTCACATGGAACTTTCAATTTCTAAATAGATGCAGTTCATTCATTAAAACTTGTATTTTTTACGACTATACCCTTACCCTTTGTACGACACCTACTAAGATTTTCTAAGGAATTAAGTCATTGAATCCTTACCCACTATCCTTGCTGTACTGATATGAGATTATTAGCATGTACCCATGAAATTGGAACGCTGACGTTTGGGCTGTTTCGTCTTCTTCAAAGCCTGAACTTATTTCTTGTAACGTTCAGTTGCCTTGTGATCAGTGCAAAAAAAGGTATTATTAGTGGCTACAAATTGGAAGTTGAATGTATCTAGATAACTCCGGAAACGGGACTTGATCTAGGATTTATAAGATTTAGCTGTAAATGTTAATATGATGTAACGTTTTTTACTTGTTTGAGTTGTGTGATCGTTCATGATAGATCATCTAATTTGTTACAATGAATAATCGTTAAATAACACTAATAAGCGGTCTAAACATCGGGTTTCCTATGAAAACTACATGGTCTGTATACATTCTTTCATTGATAATCTAGTATAAATAGTCCATATTTATCACCGGTGATCACAGCATTGTTTTTTTTTCAGTTTATGCCAAATGAAGCGGGAGGAGAAAAACAGCATATATTAGAAATATGGGAGAGGATAAAGAACAAGAAGGCAAAGATTATCGAGGAAAAAGTGGCTGCTGTTGCTGGACCTGTGAAAAAGTAAGTGTCGAGGTCCTTTACCTAGGAGACAATGTTGGTAAAGTTTTAATATCAGATGTCATCATTCTGGTCTTCGATGGGGGTTTGTACTTTAGTTTTAGGGAGAGGAAACAAAGGAAAGGAAATAAGCCGATTCGTCAGAAAAGTCAAATACATCGTCAGCAATGGTTCAAAAAGAAGACATCCGAAAATAAAAAGAAGCGTGGGAATGCAAAGAAGAGCAAATAAGCGTGGAACGTGAGAAAATTCCTGCTGTTTAGATTCCACATTATATCTACTGTTTATTTCGGGGTTCAGAAGAAATCCTTGCTTGACACGTCAAGTTGTTACTTGTTTTTGTTAAAAGGTTCACCTGTAGCTTTATAGTTTTGTAACTTTCTGTTGATACAATAGCCGCAACATTGTTTAGTATTCTTTATTTGTATCCGTACTATAATATCAAGATGCAATTGGATAAAGTAGTTTTATCATACACTTCAGAGGAATAGCACCGTTGAATCTAGAGGCTATTTTCAGTGAAGTCAGTGGGTACAGTAATCATACAGTTCTTCCAAGTAGTTAATTTAATAGGCGATAAGAACAATACCTGTAACTCCGAAGGGCTAATACTGGCACTGGTCCACGTATAACGTAGACATGCAATATGCAGGGAAAAAATGTGGGAGATCCACGCATATGTCCTTTAGTTACACTGTAGGTAGGACCCGGAACTTTATAAATGTGGATAGCACGCCTTGCTAAAAATGTGGATTCGAATGATCAAGATAGAGGATATTCATTTAATAGGCGTAATTCACTTTTTAATAATGTGTAGTAGCTCGGGTACAACTGCTTATCTACTGTCATCAGTGTTAATCACAACTGTTTTCTTGATGAGCAAACACAAAGGTTGTTATTGTAGCATCTATTTATTCACAATAGCTGAAGTTTCTGACAGACGCTGATACTATCAGGAACATGTTTTAAGGGTGCTTGTGGCGCAGTGGTCGGAGGCATCGTGCAACACACGTGGAATCAATCCCCGAACACTTAGGAAAACAGACCGGGTCCTACGAAGGAGTAAGCGTTGAAATTTCACCTATTGTGAATGAATAAATGGTACAACAACTTCAGCTATTGTGAATAAATAAATGGTACAACAACAACCTCGCGTTTGCTGATCACAAAAGCAGTGCTTATCTATTACAATTTTAAATCTGCATTTACATTTAAGATATGACGTGAGAGGGAAGGGGCAATTGGGCCGACGTGAGTTGTTATCAATCCATAGTGAGTAGCAAATATAGGTGCTAAATCGTCAAGTCGATGCTGCAGCCACATGGATTTAGGGCTCATTTTCTAGATCCTACTACAAATCACTTTAAGGAATTTATCGCCAGTGATATTGTTTGAGTCGAAATTATTCAGTGGTAGCACTCCGGTCTAAGCAAGTTTTCACAATACTGTTGTACTGACTTACTCGATAATCTTCATGGTTATATGTAAAAAATCCAGAATGGAGAATCGCATGTGTTGCAACAAGTAGATTGGTAACGTCGGCAGCCGTAACGACAGATTTGCTATGACCAACGTCTTTTAACACAGTAACTACCAGCAGCGGAACCCCTATCAAGATCAAAGTCGAGACGAAATGGAACTGAAGGGTTGTTCTTTGTCATTCTTTTTCCTCTGTTTTCGGAAAATATCTGGTCTAACTCACCAAAATAGGTTTACACAGTGAACTATTCAGTTTTCTAGCCAATAGAGCTACAAGTGCTACCATACAGATAGCCGCCAAAGCAAGCGAAATGTCATACGTGAAGAGAATGGCCATGTCTGTCGGTGATGATACACATGGCATCGTTTCAGTGTTGGCATCTGCAACACCGCATATGAGATTGTAACGCTTTTCTTTTAGGATTAAGCTTATATACTTTGATCTATTTAGTAAGGTTGGGCAATCCGCCGCCATATGAGGAGTTCGGATCACCCAGTTTTCGGTACAAATTAAAAGATTTTTGCTAGCTGATTCTGCTTCATTTCATGAAATACAACTCGATGTTGTGAATATCGTTCATAGGTATACTGGAGACTAATCGTTGATGAATGTAGATCGCTTTTAAGTTGAAATGGCGACCACATTGGCCGAATTCTTCGCCGTACTACTGAAGGAATTGAGGACTTGGTATAATCTTGACATGGAATTGAACAACGAAAAACAATGTGTGTACTTTTAAAAAGAAAAGGCAACGGGTACAACATCTCGATAATCGGCCTCGGTGGCCGTTCCAGTTGAAATTTTTCTTTCTACAAGGGGCAATTCCTACTTTCCTGATTACTCTCAACTAAGTAGCTTGATTTATGCATATGCTAGCTCTTAATTAAACTTTTGGAATTCATGAAATTGAATAGGACAAAGAACGATAAAGCTGTCGGCGTTGATCAATCCCCTGAGTGATCTGCCATGTATTCGGCTTCATTAAGCATCGTTGGAGGTGAGTGAACGCATATCTGGCCCCAACAATTACTAGCGATGGCCCACCGATGTATCAGGTCAGTGCTGCTATCCTCCCAGACAGGTCCGGTCCCATATTGCTGATCCTCGGAGGGATGGTATGTCTGGGGTTTAGGATCGATCTCATGAGCATTGCAAGGCGTCTCTATCCACTGCACTACATGCACTGTTATACATTATAGGAGTTGGAGAATTTCTGAAGCATTAAGGGTTGATAAATGTTGATAGATGCATAAAGCAAAGTATCTAAGTGAGAGCAGTCAGAAACAATAGGAATTGGCCTTAACAAAGACAAAGATTTCGATTGGAATCGCCACCGAGGCCGATTATCGCGATATTTTATCTGTATGCTAGTTTTTTTCAGTAATTTTTTCAATGCACATATTGCGCTTTATTCAACCCAGCGCCATGGTTATGCCAAGCCCTCCATTCCTTCAAGGTTAACAAATTGTTACCAGACTAGCTTAGGAGGATAAGAAACACTGATTTGAACCACTGGTAGGCTCTTGGAGATGGAGCCAATACACATTGAATCACTTCTACAGTGGTTAAAGAAGTTGGATACATTGCGCATTTCTCAAGAAAATTTAACCCAGATAGCTTATTAGGAGCCAATGTACTCAGCAATATTACATTGTCAGTACCACGATTCCTGAAAAGTAGAACTTACAAGAGCACGAATGTGTGAAACCTACCGATGATGATTAGCCCAGTAACAACGGTCGTGCAAAATATAAATCCAACAATGAACGGCAATAGGCGTGCAAGAAGCGATGCTGAATGGAAGCAGACGGGATAGAATACCGCTAGAATCCAGTCAATCACCTCGCAAAGCAGTAATAATCCCTGTAAGCAAGAGAAGGCATAGAAGAAGCCTTCTACTATTACTTGGAGATTTTAAGAGGATATACCGACAAACGCTGCGGAGGACAGCCCAGTAACAACGGTCGTGCAAAATATGAATCCAATAATGAACGGCAATAGGCGTGCAAGAAGCGATGCTGAATGGAAGCAGACGGGATAGAATACCGCTAGAATCCAGTCAATCACCTCGCAAAGCAGTAATAATCCCTGTAAGCAAGAGAAGGCATAGAAGAAGCCTTCTACTATTACTTGGAGATTTTAAGAGGATATACCGACAAACGCTGCGGAGGACTGCAATGGATTGAAACCTCTGGAATGTTCACAGTATTTTAACACTCAATCCATTTGATGAATTTGCACTTAACAATCTTCGTGATCCACATTAGCCTGGGAAGCGGTTAGCACAGTGGTAATGATGCCGTTCTATACGCGCTAGACCCAAGCTCAGCTTCGCTCTGGACCGACCAAACCCCTCCTCCTTATCGCTCTACCTCTCTCTGCGGTGAGAAAGTTGCTAGTCGATTCCTCTACGAAGGTATCTTCGATATACAATATCTAAGAACGCTATGGCATGGCTATCCTAGGAGTGGAATTCGAAAACGGAGAATCGAATTCATCGATATCCAACGACATTCATAAAGAAGACTAAAAACCTTCAAGCATTACTGCCATTTACACAGCCCTCCGCTAACCAAGCTCCGTCCAGTACTGGAGTGGAATGCATCGTGCAATGCTTCTCCAAGGAATCAATACCAAGTGCGTTATGCATTATATTTTTTTTTTATTACTTTACAAGAATGGTTGGTGCATGTAGACAAACCTGCAACAATGGTATGGAGGTTGAGATGACCTGCATGGTGTAGCATTGGTTCTCATCGTATCTCTCCAAAACTGCACCAACAATCAAGGAAGTCGAAGTTATCAAGTCGACAAGAAATTTCACTTAAATCATTCGTCTTTAGTTGATCAATAACTATACTATTACTTTTTCGTTAATTTTACTTTAAGCTTTAGGAAAAAAAAGATTGCAAATCGGATTGTAAGAGCAACAAACAGTCATATATGACTCACACCGGCTTATTTCACTCGAAATCTGTTATTGAAACGCGACTCATGTCGTAGCCTAAATGTGAAATCTGTGCTGGGTCTAGTGTCTCATTTCTACATCGTCGTTAACTTTAGCTCAACTAAACGATTTCATATTTAGCCTAGTACCTACTTTTCTCATGCAACACTGTTGTACCTCTGGGTTTCTTGGTCAGCTGTACTACCGGTATGTAAATAACCGCATGAAAAATTCCCAAAATAGCAAAAGAATTCTTCATTTCTCAGGAATGGATGGCTTCGTGAACCTGGAAGGCGGGGAACGATCCCGTGTGTATTGCACGGTGCTTCTAACCACTGCGCTATGTACGCCCCTAAGGTATATTGGTCCAAAATTAAAGTAGCCATTGATTTTGCACCAACTGCATTGTATTTGTATACAATGCAGCTTGGGTTACATACAACCGCTAATTATGACGACGTAGAGCATACATCTATACAACCTCCTCAGAAATTTAACATCTTTTACTGGTCATACGTCCCTAAGTGTCGCATTTGAGTGATTTCTGCAAAGTATACTTGATACTCAAGGGCGCGTGTGGCGCAGTGGTTGGAGGCGCCACTGCGGCGCGCACGTGAAAATGCGCCCATGGCCCACCAAGCCTTCCATCCCTCCGGGGTCGGCAAATTGGTACCAGACTTCCTCTGGGAGGATAGCAGCACTGGCTCGATACATCGGCCGGCCACCGCGAGTCATTGTAAAGGCCAGATATGCATTCAATCACCTCCAACGATGCTTAATGAAGTCGAATGCATGGCGCATCCCTCAGGGATTGATCAACGCCGAGAGCTTTATCCTTTTTATACTTGATACTTGAACGGCCCGACCTCATTGGTTGTGTGTAATCCATCATAATCACCATTTATCGGAAATTTGCTGGTTAGACATTTTGGTTCCCTGGAATCCCTAGGTCAGCCTGGCCAAAGTCTGCCCCAGGTCGTCACCACCACAGACAGTCGCCGCCTTTATCGCCAAAGGGAGATTTGCCACCATGTGACTAGTTTGATACCAGGACGGTGGTGGATCCTGGAATTGGTTTACTCTTGGCTAGGTATCCTGATGGAAACGCCGGACCCCTTCTCAGCCTGGGAGGCCCTGCTGGGTGTATGAATCCCCCGCTGTATATCGCAGTCCGACATCCTGATGGAAACGCCGGACCCCTTCTCAGCCTGGGAGGCACTGCTGGGTGTATGAATCCCCCGCTGTATATCGCAGTCCGACACCCAGGAACACCTCCCAGATGAAGCGGTAAACCGCTGGGAAGTTTGCAAAGTATATCTGGTTTAATGAAAAAATTCGTTCCCAGACACTTTTTGTACACTATCAAGTGTAGCCCTACTCGGCTTACACTCAGTATTGGGGTTATAAACTATCGGTTGAATATAAAAAGTGTGGCAAAAAAAAAATCCTGAGCAGCAAAATAAACTGCCGAAACGAAAACATTTTGAAATTAGTGAGCCTTTCCCGTTAAATGCTACGTCGAATACCTCCTTGTCACAAACGTCGATAACATAACCTCAATGATGCTGAGATATTTGCAAAACTCCGGACCGCAGGTGCCTGCGGTGTGGAACCAACACCCTATTGTCCTTTCCGGGGAGCAACGCGTTCACCACCACAACATGCGGGTTCTACGTTTCGCCTGTCTCTCATCTTTTGCAATATATAGTTTTGTCGGAGTTTTGCAAATATCTCAGCATCATTGAAGTTACATTTCTTAATATTCCGTGCCATTAAAAAGAGTAGGCAGTAAATATAAGTTAGAATTGTCGCTAACATAAGTGATCCGTGAACAGCTATTCCTTACTGATCAATGTTCGCAAAGAAGAAAAGTATCTCTTGGGACGTGACGTCTCTGTCTCTCCATGGGTCCGCGTTCGATTCCTGCTCTTTTGTATCGACGGGCGATGACTCCGTTTCATAAATAAAAACAAACAACTCCCTGTGCGATTTCATGCTTAATGCAAAGCAAATGGTATTGGAGAAAAAATAGCAAGGCAAAATGAACGATCGGAAATAAAACGCATTGAAATGAATGCATATTGGCACAAATGCGTTGAAGTACTCATATTCAAAACATTTCGATTTCTATCATTTACAAATCGAATGGCATGTAGCGCAGTGATTAGAGAATCCCTACCATGAACATGAGGTCATTGGTTCGATCACTTGCCACGGGTTCACCAAAGGCATCCATCTCTGCGGAGACGGGAAATTGGTACCAGAGTTGTGTATGAGGATAGTAGCACAGACTGAATGCATTGGTAGGCCACCACAAGTCATTGTTTAGGTCAAATATGCATCAATAATCACCTACGACTCTACGAGTGGAGTAGAACGCATGACACACCTCGAACATACTGATCAGCTCCAAATGCTTTCTCTTTTATCCTCCTATCATTTAAATCACTACATTTCAGAAAACTAAAGAAGTGAACTGCACTAGGAATGATTACGATTGTATCTATTCCGAAAAAAAGGAGGCAGTAAATAATAAGTTAGAATTGTGATTATAACTACAACCTCAGCTTAACTGGGTTCGTTGACGATTTCGGCCCCCAGATCAATTCCGCTGACGAGTGATTGCTGAGGCAGAGATCGATAGAACTAGCTGAGATATAGACGAGACGAAGGACCCGCATGGTGTGGTGGTGAGCGCGTTACACCCCAGAAAGGACAATAGCACGTTCGTTCCCCACCGCAGACACCTGCGTTCCGAAGTTTTGCAAATATCGCAGCATCATTGAAGTTGTATTTCGTAATATACCCTGCCATTAGAAAAAAGAATAGGCAGTAAATAATAAGTTAAAATCGATTTCGCCGAAAAAAAGGAGGCAGTAAATAATAAGTTAGAATTGTGATTATAACTACAACCTCAGCTTAACTGGGTTCGTTGACGATTTCGGCCCCCAGATCAATTCCGCTGACGAGTGATTGCTGAGGCAGAGATCGATAGAACTAGCTGAGATATAGACGAGACGAAGGACCCGCATGGTGTGGTGGTGAGCGCGTTACACCCCAGAAAGGACAATAGCACGTTCGTTCCCCACCGCAGACACCTGCGTTCCGAAGTTTTGCAAATATCGCAGCATCATTGAAGTTGTATTTCGTAATATACCCTGCCATTAGAAAAAAGAATAGGCAGTAAATAATAAGTTAAAATCGATTTCGAAGTTTATGATCCAATTAGAAAGCAAATACTCAGCCAAAAGTGATATTTAGAGTAATCAAAAGTTAGAAAAATAAGATAAGTAGGTCACACTGAAGGTCGCAGACATCTCTAAAAGCCTCTCTAGTAGCAATCGTATTCAACTGAAGACACTTGATGATATTATTGATTGATTGAATCAAGATAGGATCAGCTGACAGAACTATCTGACAGCTGAACTCACCTGAAAACACGCTATACTTTGAACGTAGACGATGCTGAATAACTACAGTAATTAGCAGAACCAGTGAGATTAGAAATAACAACGAGCCAAATACTGCATAGAAGTAGAAAATAATCATAACACTAGCTCAAACGGTTGTTAAGTTCTGGCGGAAGAAGCGGCTCTACTTCTTACGAAGTATAAACTGTTTATCGAGATCACTGTTGACGATCGATTCCGGATCGTGGGAACATGAAATTACTGACGAGGAATCAGAATGGCGAGAATTCCACAGTCGATCAGCAGCAAGTAAACGACGATCGCACGCCAACACTGATAACACCAGATCAAATAGGCTTCCGTCCAATCGATAAATGATTGTTTTGGGTTGGCTGGGGCAAACAGTGTTGTAATACAGTAAATCAGAACACGTTCTGTACAGAGAGCACTTTTAGGCATTGCAGGAAATAGTGAATCGCTCGTAAATTAATACATGAATGAGTAATCGAATGAAATGACCAATCGTTGTGGTGGGCTTCGTTCTCAACAGAAATTTTTCACACCATAAAAATTCAACAGGCACCGATGGTTTAGTACAGTAGTTTCAAAGTATTCGACTAAACTATTTAACCTATTTTATGTGAAAGTAGAGGAGCGGGTGTAGCGCAGTGGTCAGAGGCGCCTTGCAAGATACATGGGATCGATCACCGCGTTTTAGGTCCACCAAAAAGCTCTTCATCCATCCGGGGTCAGCAAATTAGTACCAGACTTGTCTAGTAGGATAGCAGCACTGACTCAATACATCGGTAGGTTATCGTGGGTCGTTGTATGAGTCAGATATGTACTCAGTCACGTTTAAAAATGCTTAATTTATTCATGGCGCATCTCTCGGAGATTGATCAACGCCGAGAGCTTTGTTCTTTCAGCATCATCTATCAAATGAAAGTCGGTTTAAAACAGCACTTTATCTGAATTTTGAATGAAAAAGTGTTTTTTTTAAACGACCCGTCTTTCACATCTACCGTGCGGATCCTAGCACTTCTCACATCCGATTGTTTCCTTACATTCATCATCTGCAAAGCCCTTCCAACTTTTTGCGTGTGACTTCGGTTGCTGCTTGAAAATTTCCGTTTCATCTTGAATGTCCTAGAATGTTGGTCAAGTGGATTCTTATTGCTATGATAGCCGCGTTAGAGCGTCCCTGGTGGATTGCAGAGAGTGTTTTGCCGGACAAGTCCGCTACCAATTTCGTCATCCCGGAAGGATGAGAGGCTTGGTGAGGCCGAAGCGGTAACGAACCACAACCGTGCTCATGATGATCTATCCACCCTCTGAAAAATGATAGATCTCATTTGTATCCAAGTATTCTTTCTTTTCAACCGAACACCACATATTGTGCAGAACCTAGCACTTCTTTCGTCAGGTATTTTTTTTTGCATCTACCATCCACCACGTCGATTTTCCAACTTCTTGCCGTGGTATCGACAGCTGCTTGAGGATTTGGACTGCTTTATGAATGGCCGCGAATCCTGGTCTAATGCATTCCCACTGAAATCGTGCAATAGCGTTTCATGATTTCCACCACATTGGCAATCAACCGCATTTGGGGACCAGAGTGAAGCTTTCCTCAAAACGAGTACCGTAGCAATTTGCCGACTCTGGAGAATTGGGAAGCCATGTAAGGGTCGAACCAATGCGCGCCACTGTTTGCGTGCCACCGTTGGGTTCAACGAAGATTTTTCTTACCTAATTTTTTCCACGCTATCGATAGCTCGTGCCATCGACACCATCTGTACTCCATCGTAAAAGAATAAAGGGATAAAGCTCTCGGCGTTGATCAAACCCTGAAGGATGCGTCATGCATTCGACTTCACTAAACATCGTTGGAGGTTATTGAATGCATATCTGGCCTTCACAATGACTCGCAGTGGCCTGCCGATGTATGAAGCCAGTGCTGCTATCCTCCCAGACAAGTCTGGTACAAATTTGCCGACCCAGATGGATGGCATGGTCGATTTGCGGGGATCGATTTGACGTGTGTACCACTGGACGCCTCCAACCACTGCGCTACACGAGCCCTTCGTACTACTCCAACGTATACTTTAGAATTCTGATATTTTTGGGAATGTATGCAATTTTTAAAGGATATCACCCTTAAAAAGGGCACGTGTGGCGCAGTGGTTGGAGGTGCCACTGCAACAGGCACATGGAATCGATCTCTGCGCCTATGGTCCACCAAGCCTTCCATCCCTCCGGGGTCGGCAAATTGGTACCAGACTTGTCTGGGAGGATAGCAGCATTGGCGCGATACATCGGTGGGCCACCACGAGTCATAGTAAAGGTCAGATATGCACTCAGTCCCCTCCAACGATGCTTAATGAAGTCGAATGCATGGTGTATCCCTGAGATTGATCAACGCCGAAAGCTTTTTCCTGTATCGGTTTGTATATCAGATGTTATCACTTTTTTATCTTACATCCACCTTGCAGTCTGCAATCTACAATTTTTATCATAAATACTATGTATATACATATATCACCTGTATCACCTGTAGTCCCGTTGATCGTCGAGTGACTCGAGCGGGCGCCAGTAAATCCTCCGTCTTCACATCTACTGTGTGGATCCAAGCACTTCTCACATACAATTCGGTTCCTCGCATCCAGTGTCTACCAAGATCTTCTAATTTTACGAGTGGCATCGGATGCTGCTTGACGATTTTCATTTCATCCTGAATGTTGCAGAATGCTGGTCGAGCAACTCTCCCTGGAGTCCGAGATAACCTGGTTGGAGCGTTCCCAATTGGATTGCAGAGAGTGATTTTTTTCCCAGACTAGTCCGGTACCAATTTTCCGACCCTGGAGGGATGAAAGGCTTGGTTGATCCTGAGCGGAATCGAACTAGCACCGTGCTCGCGATGACGGACATCACTCCCACTGTGCTAACCACCCCTATATTTGTCCATCTTTACATATAATTAAACATAAAATGTAACCACAATGGTGGTGAGAAATTTGCAAAATTCCGGATTGCAGGTGTCTGCGATGGGGATCTGAACAACATGCTATTACATTTTCGGGGGCTTACGGATCCACCAGCACACCATGTGGTTTCACATAGAACTTTCAGTTCTTGTCTACCATCAACGATGATCATAAAGAATTCCGTAATGGTGATGCACATATTGAATGACATCTATTGAAACATTCTAGACAATAATATTCTTCACATCGATTGAATTTGGTGCACATGAAATTAGCACGCATTGAAAAGCACTCTAGCACGTGCTGTGGAGTATTTCTGACCGTGCTACCTTGTTATAGCCTTGTAAGATCCCATAAATCGTCCTCACTTTTTCGAACACCTGATACCACGATCTTCAACGAAATGAGAACTGGATAGAATCGAAGCACTCTTGCATCCAACACGACACAATTGAACGTTCACTTTGAAGTCATTCCGCGAAGTTTTCAGCACGCCCTCATTATACATCCTCCATGCATTCAACCACGAATACTATGTTTCTCTGATTGTAGTGGTTTTCGATCACTTTCGGTTTTGAGAGCCTACAAGAGATAGTGGTGTCTTGAACATGGACAGCATAATAATTTCCTTCTTCTTATCCTTTCACTCCAACACCGCTGTGCCGCTCCTTTCTGCTGCGCTACCTTCTTCCCACTATGTGGCTTTCAGTTGAGGATCTGTGTGGAAAGCCGTTTCGTGGGTTTCCCGCAACTACAAATACGACGATCGTTCACTTCAGAAAGTAAGCCAAGAGGACTTGTGTACCATCCATCGGTGTAGAGATACCTTAGTTCATCTAGCAAATCATAAATAGATTTCAAAATCACATAGTGTGCCGCATCTGCCGTTATGGAGGGATCACTACCAATATACACCATAATTCTGTAGGTGTAAACACTTCTTGTGCACGGGTGGAATAGTTTCAGTTCGTACTCTTCTCTCCTCATGCAGGATATAGTGGCGGAAGACGACTCTCCCTCTCTAAAGGATACAGTGGACTCGTCAATACCTTCGTATTTTCAAAGCCTGTATATGTGATGTAATTTTGTTGACAAGACCGATTAGTTGTCTATTTTTGTGCAACCTGTCTTGTAAGTCATACGTTGTGTCGATGGCAAAATGGATGTTTTCTAACACATTTTCCCATCTCTTTTCATAACAAGCGCTACAAAACGAACGATAGCATACAAGACCAAGGTTCGTGTTCCAACAACTCCTGAGATTTGACAGTTGAACAATGTCCATCAGGCAGAACGTAAGGAGTCTATTCACCTTGTGAACATCTGTCACCTACCATGACACATCCTTTTTCTTCCGCGAAATCAGTGGTGATCAAGTAAATGGTCATTTCCACCTCCCCTAAGCAAATGAAATTTCTCGTAGCAGAACAACAAACACAATGCAATGAGGGTAGTTATCTGTTATCTGTTGCTCATAACAATGGCTTTGCGAATGAACAATATGATCACTACTGAACAGATGATTTCTCACCACAGAAATCTAGTACCACTATCGGTATCGTTCTTGGAAGAACTAACACAGATTCAGATCCACGGATCTCCCTCATATGAATGATCTCGAGCCGGTTAGTCGCGAGGCTACGTGGCGCGTACCCAGGTGGCGGATAGGGGGTTAATCGCGGACCAAACGCGACCTTTGCTTCCCTGAGACGCAGGTGGATCCAGGGTATGGACTTCCTGTTTCTGCTGCACCGATTTGACATATACTTTCTGTATTTGCTAGGCGTATTCATGCATGCGTGTGTTGGTGCGTTCTCGCTTTATGCGGATTGTATTCTACGAGTCAACTCGGCCAAAAGCCTGCAATCAAGTGACAGGGAAGTATATGGGAGACGATTAGGAGTCGCCTCCAAC
Source organism: Angiostrongylus cantonensis (assembly GCA_009735665.1). Taxonomy (NCBI): domain Eukaryota; kingdom Metazoa; phylum Nematoda; class Chromadorea; order Rhabditida; family Metastrongylidae; genus Angiostrongylus; species Angiostrongylus cantonensis. Next base: position 2,721,413 of record MQTX01000038.1, read on the forward strand.
AAATAAGCTTCATGTCCACTCTTGGAGAGCCTGGCAAGCTACCCGTGAGTACAACCAGTCCCCACGTTCAGAGCCCAGCAAGCTATACGTGGGTATTAAAAATGCTAAACACAGTAAAAAAAAAAACGGGCCTCATTTCCCTGACCCCGAGAGAGCCCCCAATTTCGTAGCGTTGGGTAGGACGAGTACGGAGAGGCTGCTAAAATCTCAGGGCCAATGGAAGGTGCCTGGATCAAGAACTATGGTGACGATCTGTACCTACAACGCAAGTACACTTGCATCCGAGTCCTCGATAGAAGACTTGCTCATGCAAGCATGAATGATGAGGTACGACGTCATCGGCCTGGTCGAGACGAGACGACGCCACCCATTCAACGCCGTCTATGAGACTGGAGAAGAACTGTTCCTCGGAAAATGCGGCAGTAGAGGAGTAGGCGGTGTCGGCGTTCTCGTCAACACAGTTTCAACAGTTTAGGCTCATTCAACATCACGTTTAGTCATCATCTTCAGGTTAGCGCTATGAAAGCTGAGTTCGAAGGTCACCAAGAGACGTCTGTCTCCAGAAACTCTCGAGCAAATACGCCAGCGTGGAATCGCACGAGCTGCAGGCAACCGCGAACTAACGTCCGAGCTTGCGAAACAATGCAGACAGGCGATAAAAGAAGATCTTAAAGGGGAAAGGAGCAGCAGTAGTGGTCGAAGCTGCAGAGGCTGGGGAAAGCAATGGCAAAGCCCGTCGAAGTTTCGCCAATTACAAGACCAAGATGATTTCACTCCGACGCCCAGACGGAACAATAACAGCGTCCAGAAAGGCAATGTAGGAAAACATTCACAAATACTACTCAAATCTCACCGATAGCCACGTTCACCAAAGGAGCAGCAGTAGTGGTCGAAGCTGCAGAGGCTGGGGAAAGCAATGGCAAAGCCCGTCGAAGTTTCGCCAATTACAAGACCAAGATGATTTCACTCCGACGCCCAGACGGAACAATAACAGCGTCCAGAAAGGCAATGTAGGAAAACATTCACAAATACTACTCAAATCTCACCGATAGCCACGTTCACCTCCCGTCATATGAAGTAAAAGAGCATGGATATGTTGTACCACCGGTTCTCCCTTCCAAAATCCGTCATGCCATCTCGTCGGTGAAAAATCGATCAGCACCAGGTCCGGGCAGGATAAGATCAGAACACTTGAAGAACCTTCCGCCAGTCCTCGTAAGCACACTGGCTCTGCTCTTCACACGTCACCTGTCTGAATTCAAGGTCCGTACTCAGTGGAAGACCTGCAAGACTGTGTTATTGTTCAAGGGCGACCTACACGATATCGGCAACTATCGCCCTATCTGCTTGCTGTCTGTTGTCTACAAACTTTTCATTCGAGTCATCCTAAACAGGATTGACAGAACACTGGACGAAAGACAGCCATGTGAGCAAGCAGGGTTTCGAAAAGTATTTAGCACGATGGACCACATTCACACGACAACAAGGCTCATTGAAGTATTGCGAAAGCACAAAAGACCGCCCTACCTCACTTTCATGAATTTACAGAAGGCCTTTGATTCAACTGAGATAGAAGCAGCCATGGAAGCCCTTAACAGTCAAGGAGCCTCTACTCATTACATAAAGATTCTTCGTGAGCTGTACAAAAATTTCACAAGCAACATTTCACCATTCTACCACGATATTGACATTGACGTCAAACGAGGAGTTAGGCAAGGCGACATCATCTCGCCAAAATCATTTACAGCCACCGTTCAGAACATCATGCAAACAATGGAATGGGATAATATGGCAGTGAAAATCGGTGGTCGACAGATACATCACCTTCGCTTTGCTAATGACATCGTCCTTCTAACACCAAACATTAGCCAAGCGGAACGTATGCTTGCCCACTTTGATAAAGCCTATGGAAAGATTGGCCTAAATCTGATAAAAACGATGTTCATGTGAACGGATTGATTTCGTATGCCCCATTCACGCTCAACAGAACGAATATCTCTGAATGCTCCAGTTATGTCTATCTAGGTCGCGAAATCAATATAATGAACGACTTAGCTCCAGAGCTGAGCAAAAGGAAACGAGCGGCTTAAGAAGCTTTCAAGAGCATCTTAGTGAAGAGAACACCCGAATCCATGCCCACCTTTTCGACTCAACGGTGCTTCCTGCCCTAACGTATGCGTCAGAAACCTGGTCGCTTCGTAAGCAGGAGGCCGGACACGTAATGCGTATGAATGACAATCGATGGACAAGAGTCATTCGTGATTGGATTCCTTGGTATATGAAACGTACCGCAGGAAGATCACCGATCCGATGGTCAGAGTTCCTGACGAAAAGCCTAGAAGAAAGGTATGATGCTTGACGAGTCACTGAGCTACTCTTGCAAGCGACAGGGAATAATGGAAGATTTAGTGGCGCCCGTACGAGTCACTCGACGATTAACGGGACTATAGGTGATACAAGTGATTTCAGTTTCAAACGTCTTGTCACGTCTTCTTACTAGATGGCACCACTCCACCCTGTACTTTCTTTAATGGAAAAGATTGGTAAGGCAGTATGCAGGAACACTTCCTGGACTCATAACTGAAGAATTTGAAGATTTATTAGAAAATACGATTACATGTAGATAACTCAACTTGTTCGTGAATAGCTTTAACCTGTGATAAGATCTATTAAAGTATGTACAGTACAAGATGTCCCAGGTAGGAAGCTTGAGATACAAGATCACAAATAATGCTCATTTAATAACAATGAGATATATGACTACAATATCTACTGAACTGGTTGGAAGTGTTCATATGGTAATGGAGCTTTAACTGGTTTTTAGAAGCTATATTTAAAGCTATGTGTTGCCCTTATCTGGACATAAGAACCGTGGATCGTGGAGATTTACATCTTTCACGTAATAGGAATTTATAGAACCTATGTTACAAACATATATACCAATGAAAAAACCTTAAATATACAGAGTTATACAATACTTTAAACTTGGTTTCATAAATCTGTATCAGGGAAAAAATGCAATTGCAAAGTACATAAGATAACTAGCCAGTCTGACAAGAGCTGATGACGACTCAAGGTTGGTTCTAACGCCTGTAGTAGTGGAAGACCGTGATAATACTCATATGAGGGACCTCTGGCCGCTCGCGAGGCTATCTGGACGCTCTCATTTGTCTATTAAGAGGCTTACCACCTTCCAATGTAACCACGATTTGCTCTGAGAGTGAATTTGACATAGGAGATGCCCTCTGTCTTTTTGTACCGGAGCGACTTGCAGTTTTATTAACACGTAATGATTTTCAGCCAAAGGTGCACGAACATGCAAGCCTGGCATTTCGTTAAACTGCTGTGTATAATCAGCCCTAAAAGAAACAGGCCACCTAGAGCCCCCTTTGCCGAAATCAGTAAAGACAGAACGCCTCATAAAAGAAGTGTGATGCCGCTCGTGGCCCTTTGGGAATCCAGGAAATTTGCAGGACAGCGCAGGGGTGTGACGGTTACAAACGGATACTTCGCTGGCATCCGTTCGAGTCACACAACATGAGAGGATTTTATAGGTGATCTATGCAAGAGAGAATAGAATTCAAAGACGATGACTCTTGCAAGGCCTGGATAAAACATATACACGTCCATTTTGATACGTAGTGTTCAAGAGATCTAACATCCTACATAATTATACATAATACGAAAAAGAAAACACAGAGATCGGATGGACCTAGTTATGGAAACCTAACTAAGGAATTTCAATGCGGTTAGGTCTACTACTCCCTTATTATTGCAAGAACTTTCCACGGCATTCCTACACTCAATAGAAACCGAAAACCGATAACATCACAAAGTCTTAACCATGTATATTTTTTACATCTCTAGGAAAGTTGACTTATGTGTCGTGGTTGGCGTTGAACTCTTACATTTCAGTAATGTTATAACCTTCATCCTCCTTCTTTACCATTTCCTTGATATATCGATTGACATAAAGAAATGATGGTGGAGCAGGTTGAGAAGCCACGTAAAGCAAATGAACAGATATTGGCAGCACAATATCGTCGGCAAGACGAGCGATGACAACACTCTGAGGAAAGTAAAGTACGATTAGGTTCGAAGTGGTTATTCTGTTAAGAAATATCAAATCTGTAAGAAAACATTAAATTATGACAAAATAAGCACCCGATACTAAGGCGTACAATGCCAACATAGACGTTAGTAAAACCATATGTTAGAAAGCACTGACCTGGTCTAGTCGCAAAGTGATACTTTGTTTCGTACTGTCAAAAAGGCATATCCCTTTATTATCAGAGATAATTACCCTAAAAAATAACACTTGTTCCACTATTTTATTTACTGCCTCTTCTTTTTTCATGCAGGGTATTATGCGAAACACAACCACAATGATGGACGCGAGTAGCGCAGTGGCTAACGGTGCCCTGCAATAGACACGTGGTCGTTGTTCCGATCACGCACTCAGAGCTCACCATCACCATCCATCCCCACGGGGTCGGCAAACCCACACCAGACTTCTCCAGGAGGATAGCAACACCGTGGTACATCGGTAAACCACGTCAGCCCATTGTATGCACCAAAAAAGCATTCAATCACATCTAGTGAAGCTCAGTGAAGTCGAATGCACGGTGCCCTCAGGGATTGGTCAACGCCGAAAGCCTTATCCTTCTATCCTTTCACAACCACAATAATAGTGAGATGAGCAAAAATCGGAACTTCAAGTGCGCTTCGAATCCGCAGTTACCCTTTCTACGAACTCGCATGTTATCCACTGCACCAACCGAGGCCTTTGCTTAGCCTTTGTTTCAATCAGTTTTTTTTTAAAATTTTAAAGTTGCTATCAGTAATCAGCCGTACACGGGGAGGATCTGGGACCACAAGTCGGCAATGAACCCAATAAACTGAAGCTGCATTCAAAATCAAAGTTTTCACAGCCTTTTCTTTTTCTATAGCAGAGTATTATGTGAAAATACAACCACAATGATGCTGAGATATGATTTCGACTAAGTCCACAACTTGATAGGGATAAATGCCGACTTTTGCCCCCCAAATCATCTTCGTTGACGGGTGATTACTGGCAATAATGTTAAAGTAAGAAAACCGATTGAAAAAGGCTAAACAAAAGCCACAGTTGGTACAGTGGATAACACGTGAGCTCCCAGGAACGGTAATCACGGGTTCGCAGTGGACCTGAAGTTCTGAGTTTTACTCACATCTCGGCATCATTGTGGTTGATATTTGCGCGCTAATTTGTTAGAATGACATGTTAAACCTAGAATAAAATATCACACTACAGTAGAACAAAGTATCCCCACCTGTAATGAATGACACGTTCATTTTTAAGGTTAATGGAGTATGGAGTTGCCTGGCTAAGACAATTCCTTTTCATTGTAAGTACTCTAAATTAACATATTCTCATTCATAATAGTTACAGTATACCAAGGTTTAAACAATGATAAACATTAGGTAGTATTTTGTTTTACCTCAAATTTCGGCGTAAGTGATCTAAGAAGAGAGATTTCTAAGTATTATGAAAGCTTCCACTACAGAATAAATCCTCCATGTACCTTTTAACGAAACCTACCCATGGCACATGTTCAGCACAATATCCACACCATTGTTAAATCCAGCCCAACGCCAGCATTTCTAAAGAATGAGAGAATTGTAGGAACACAATAAACAACAAACCAATCAAAAGGAAGAGAACAAAAAGGAAAGCTTAAGAGAGAGGATGTGAGCGTATGTTTGTGTCTGTGTACGCACATGTGTATGACCATGTGCTTGCGACTGTGTATGTGTATGTATGTGCATGTGTCTATGCAACTAAGGAAAATCGATGTACCGACAGAACTTACGGGTAAACTATCTACCAGTCGACCAAGACGCAAAGAATTAACATGAAAGTCATCCATGGACAGTTCATTCACCCTAAATAAGCTCTTAACTAATGACATTCAAAGTTTAGTAAAACGTATTACTTTGAACAAGCACGAAGCCTCTGCGAAATAAGAGCTACTGCAACAGAAAAGAAATATAATAGGATTTGATTTAAAATGAGTGTCACAACGGTAATATTAGTTCCATTGGAGAGCGGAACATAGCTGCATTAAAAATAAGAAAGGTCAAAACACTCGGCTTTGATCAATCCCCGAAGAGTGCGCCATGCATTCGACTTCACTGAGCACCATCAGGGGTGACTGAATGCATACCTGGCCTTTATAATAACTCGCGGTGGCCTACCGATGTGTCTAGCCCATGCTGCTATCCTCCCAGACAATTTGATAACACCAATTTGCCGAACTCGCACGAACAGAAAGGTTGGGGAGCTCTGGGCGCAGTTACAGATCATATTTGTATTTGTTACAGGGCACCTTCGACCGATGCGCTACACCCGCCTTTATAGCTGCACTACAGGTGAGAAAAAAGGAGTTCAACATGAAAACCACGTACGCGGTTGGGTTCTCTTCGTTAGTCAATGTTGTTTTCCATTGATCCACCATAACGGCACGCAAAACCTCCTTCGGTATCAACTTGTCAGATTCGATAGCGTTCAAGCTAGCTAAAATAAAAAGGAAACTGTTGGCGAAAATAGTAAACGATTTATAGAATATGTTTAACCATAATGATGCTAAGATATTTGCAAAGCTCCAGATCGCTGGTGTCTGTGGTGAGAACCGAACACGCTATCACCCTTCCTAGGGGCTTACGGGTTCAACACCACACTATGCCAGTACTTCCTTTTGCCTTTCCCTATTATGAATCTGTTTAACTCCAACAGAAAGATGACGCCGAAGTATTTAAACTTTTGCTAAATTCCTTGCAAATCTCAACAAAGGAAAGCTATGTATGGAGACCCATACATACACTTGACAGGTCGTTTATTCTCTAAAAGTATTTCGGAAATCAAGAAGTAATACCTATGCTCGTAGTTGTATGATGAAGACGTAGAGCGGCAAATAACCCAGCATGTCTGACGAATAATTCACCAGTAGGATAGCTAGCAAGGCACTCATTCATCTGACGAACAAAGTCACTATCCGGTAATGCAGCAGCATGAGGTTTCTCTCGGAGGAATATCCACTATAAGTGTTATTGCTCGTACTAATCAATACCCATGAAACGTATTAGGGAAAGTGGAGAACAGCAATAGTTTGCACAATTTTAACACATTTCATAAAATAATCCGTGGCAATTAAAAAAGAACATCTCAAAGACCACCTTCAGAACACTTACCATCTTTATCATCAAGTAAATATCCATTTCGCCCTCCATGATAAGTAATTCAGAAGAGGAAATCAAGCGAATAAATGTATCTTCCCTTCAACTATGATAATTAAGAGAACTAACATCATAATCTTCAAGAGTTACAAAGGATTACCAACTTACTAAACACCTGAACCACTTGACCATGAAGCAATTGGAAATATCGAAAAGGATTTGAATGCTACAAGAAGAGGCGCATACCTTAACTCTCTTAGATGTTCCCTTGACTTCATAATCCTCCAAAAGTTCCACTTCAAAAAATGGTAGGCACGATTTATCACCTCAAATTTATGAATACATTAAAACAATAATAAGAAGTTAGGTGTAAACGTGCTCGACGGTTTACCGCCTCATCGTGGCTGGGAGGTATTCCTTGATGTCGGGCTGCGATGTACAGCGCAGGGATTCATCACCCAACAAAGTCTCCTAAGCTGAGAAGTCCGACGTATCCATTAGGAAACCCACTTAAGAGTAAGCCAACACTTAGATCCACCACCGTCCTGGTAGCAACTTAGTTGCGTTGTGATGGTGGCAAATCTCCCTCCGGTCTACAAGGGCGGCGACAGCCTGTGGTGGTGACGAGCTAGAGCATACTTCAGCCTGGCTGACCTCAGGACCCCACGCAACCACAGTGGCTAAGCCATGAAAACTCCGAAAAAATGAAAATTATGCTGTGGCTTGCACAAACAGTGAGGACGGGACATCCAAGTATCCAAGTAAGTATATGTACACCTTATTACCTGTGGTAAACCGTACATCTCTGCAAGATTAAGATAGTGTAGTGCATTGTCCAGAACAAGATTTTCAGCCATCGCGTCGCCACAACGTTCCAATACACTTTCCTATAATAGTGAACAAATCACTAGAAGAAATTTTTCCTTAAATGAAATCGATAATCGATGTGCCGACCAACTGCAGAACAGATGCAGCGGACAGAACTCCTTCAGCTTTATCTAAGTCGAGTTCGATTTGATTATGATAAAGCGATCCAAGCACGGCATGTAGTCCTATGCACACAAAATTGTTTTGTATATATTAAAAAAAGGTTTGTATAACTTTTACCTACTGTCCTTTTTTACCACTGGTTAGGCACGATGTGAAATACAACCACAAAGATGCTGAGATATTTGCAAAACTTTGAACCTAGCCAGATGGAACCACGATTACCCTTTCCAGGGGCTCACGTGTCACACACTGCACCACTGAGGCCTCTGCTTTGCTTTTCTCTCAGCTACTTTCCCACCTACTACTCAGTATGTTTGGCTACAAGTCCAGATTGAAAAGAAGTAAACATGTTCTAAAGAAAACCAGAACAATACCCTTTCAACTAGAAATACTATCAAACTATGATTTAAATGAAAAAAAAAACTGGCAAAAAGGTAAATGAATCTCTAGAGAAGAAGGAGAATACTGGTAATAAAACAATCTCAACCTTCGCGAGTGACGTTGGTATCAGGAAAGTTCAAATGGATGACGTTTTCCTTGGAATCTTTCCAGTTCCCTTGCATCAAAACCTAATACATTCCACGGTTAAGTGAGATGACAACAGCAAAAACTCGAATAAATGCTAGAAGACTACCTCAAAATACTTGCACTGTTGTAGGTAAAGTTTGTGAAGGTGCCAAACATGACCAACAGCATGCACAGTCACATCCGATCCCTCGCCCTAAACAGTGTCTATTAGACTTAGCTAACTTGGATATCTGAATATTTGGATGGCCCGTCTTCACTAATTGTGCGAGCCCCAGCATAACTTCCATTTTTTCAGTTTTGGCGGTTTAGCTATTGTGGTTGCCTGGAGTTCCGAGGTGAGCCTAGCCAAAATTTTCTCCACGTCATCCGTCTCCCAGCGACTTACCAGCCTTATCATGGCTGGAAGGTGTTCCTAGTTGTCGGAATGCGATGTACAGCGGGGGGACACACCCCCAGAAGTGTCTCTCGAGCTGAGAAGGAGCCGGGGTTTCCATTAGGAAGCCCAGCTAAGAGTAAACCAATACCATGATATTAGACTTAGCTATTGAACTATAACTGTTATGATGAAAAGAGAAAACAGAAAAATCGATCAATAACCGAACCCGTTCGAAGACTTCACGTTTAGAGAAGCTTTCGTCACTAACCTGTAAAAAAAGCCTCTCGTAGACATATTTCGCAGTGTCGAGCTTTGTTATTTTCTTCGGTGGAGTTTCTCCAGGTTCACCTTTTCGTTTCCGACGATTATCCAAGCCATCGATAGCAGAGTCAGCTGATGAATCGTCATAACCGACCAGTCGATCAAATGAATTACCCATCTTTAAGGATAGCTCATAATGGAGTGGTAAGGTAGGCATTAGAGAATCAGAGACTTATCAAATGATAAGACGATAACAGATAGATAGACAAGATAATGATAAGATAAACCACGTTGGAACGCAAGATCACTTCGTGATGACTTCATTCTTGCATTAAAAAGAAGAAGAGGCTTCTTCAAGCATAAACAGTAAATAAAAAAAAACTGCATGGAAGGAACTTGTTCAGCTTCCTTGATAATGATGGAAATGATGAAGGTCAAAAGTAGAAGTAAATTAGTTTCAACTATGAGAATCCTTATGCAGTAACAACTTACTGTAAATGGGTAACTGTTCAAAAAGAGAAATAGACTACAGTATTTCAGCAAAAATGTTTATTTTCTTTCAGAACATCGGCTAAGAAAACAACAAGTTCAACTGTCGGTTACGTCGTCGTCGTCGTGGGCGCCGGCGGGGCGGCCGGCCAGCCAACCCGGTGCGCATTGATGCTGGGCAACAATCAGTATCGTTCGAGAAAAACTAGCTTAGCTACAACGATGCTGAGATATTTGCAAGACTCCGGGTCGCAGGTGTCTATGATGGGGAACGAACTAGCCTAGCTAGTTGTTGCCAAGTGGATCTTCTTCTTTCCTTATCATCTGCAAACAGCATAAAATCAAATCGAATAAGAAGCAAAAGGATTCATAACTAGTATTAACGTGCGCGTATTGAGCAGTGATCCTACAATATACATGGGATCGATCACCGCTCCCCAAGCCTGCTGTCTCTCCAGGGTCGGCAAATTGGTACCAGACTTATCTGGCAGTATAGCAACACTAGCCCGATACATCGGTACGCTACCGCGAGTCATTGTGAAGGCCAGATATGCATTCAATCACCTCCAACGATACCTAGTGAAGTCGGATGCATGGTGCATCCCTCAGGGATTGATCAACGCCGAGAGCTCTATCCTTCCTTATTTTTATTTATTACTAGTTAATAGTGATTTTTGAACGTTCACTTTTCGCTTTGTGCCAGGTGTTCACAATTTCTTATCATCTTTTCGTATTCCTCCAATTCCATGAATCATTCAGTTGTTTGGTCGCGAGGCTCCGTGGTAAGCAACGGACCGATAGCGACCATGAATTTGTCCTAAGACGTGGGCTCGATCTTCAAGGCGTACTGGAATGGCTCATATCGTCGTCTCCATATTGAAAGTGGAGCATTTCAGTGTTTGTAAAAGAGTTCCCCTAATGGTAAGGTTGCGTACTAAGACGAAGACGACAACTGCTTAGATGACGATGCTAAGCTGCCAAAATCTGGAAGGACCATGGCAACATTTGCAGAACTTGTTTTGTCAAATTCAATAAGAAAGTTTTGCAAATATCTTAGCATCGTTATGGCTATAAGGACAGTCTGTATTTACGAAGCACACACGTAAGCATAAAAGGATTTCATGGTGGATTTGATGATGTGAGCTGAGAAGATCATCTCCGACAACATCACCGGATTAATCGAGACGAGCAAGCACCACGTGCTGCAAGGCGATTCTACTATACTAGAAATCTATTATCCGTTAAAAATGTGACATTACAGCTGATGGAAGTGTTGATCTTCTCATACACACGAGCTCTTAGCTATTGGATATTAACTCTTTTGAAATAATAACGTTCACATTCGTAGGTTTACGATTGATATGATATGGACGTCACGCAGATTTTGAGGTCTTCATTTCAAAATTGCGACGAAGATGAGAGTATTATGTAGAGTAGCAATGTGAAAGTAAAGTCCCACGTTGTGTCAGGTCTTCACGAACGATTGAAATCGCTTCAGGCAGCTACATATAGATCCAAGGCTTTATATGGATCGATAGAGGTGTAGTAGGTCACGACAATCAACAATAACTCACAATTCCAGAAACACTTCTAACGTTGGACGAAGATTTCTCCTGTAGGGCTACAAAGCAGAGAAAGACAGAGCGTTCAACATAGATCTTCCTTTAGACAAGCAGCAAGAATTCAATTCTATCGGGGCACCGTAGAGGTGATTCATTGCACATTTCGTTCAAACAATGATTTCCGGTATCTTATTATTGACGACACCAAGTAGCAGCAGAATTCACATGTGAAAGCTTCCAAGATCTTCGTGGATGACGGATGCGACGATATGAATTGGATGCGAAAAGTGCTGGGATCCACAAGTAGATGTAAAGACGGATTCTTTGGGTCTTCATAAACAACTGAAATCGTTTCAGGCAACTTCGAACGAGCTGTAGGAGTTCACGACAGTCAAAGACAACTCATAATTCCAGAAACCCTTTCACTGCTGGATGTAGATACCCCTTGCTGGGCAACAAAGCGCAAAAGAACAGGACGTCCAACGCAAATCCTCCCATTATACATGCAACCTGAATTCGATTCTATCGGGGCACCGTAGAAGCGATTCACTGCACATTTCGTTCAATCAACGATTTCCGGTTTCTTATTGTTGACGACACCAAGTAGAAGCACAGTCCATATGCGAAAGGTTCGACGATCTTCGTAGTTGATGGATGCGAGGATATGAATCGAATGCAATAGTGATGGGATCCACAAGTAGATGTGAAGATGGGTTCATTGGATTAAAACAATAAATAGATAAATATAACTAATAGTATCCACTGATATCGAATGCTCGTCTTTTTCATGCACCGTTCTTGCGTTTTCCGCAGTTTGCTTGCTAGCAATCATCTGAGGCGCTTGCTTCGCAGCTGGTTAGAAAGAGCTCTGTAACATTCCTGTATCCTTGTACCTGCACATTTGAAAAACCATCAGTTGAAATTTCTTTCCCTCTTTCCCTCTTTCATGCTCTTTGGTTTCTTTCTATGTCAACATCTGTATTCGAGCAAAAACATTAGCTCAGTAAGGAGTCACGTCTATCCGACTAACAGCCGTCTTCATTTCTTCATATAGAACTCGCTACTTAATCTCATTTCTTGCTGCGCTATCACTTTCTCCCTTCTCCTCTTGATTAAAACTCTCGTGACGAGTGATTTCTACAGACGTCATAATGGAGTTATGGGAATGGCCGGAATGACACCTACAGGTGCCATTTTCTTGCTAGTAGTTTATTTTGGTGCATTGAAGTTTTTTTTCTCAGAGTTCTTGTAATCAGTCGGTAGCTCACCCAACGCAGAAGAGTGTTCTCCTAATAGTTTCTCAATTAGTGAAGAGGCAGAAATGGCTCTGCGTCGCGAAACTGGAAACGCATGAAGTGTGCAGCATCATTTCTGGCAAGCATTTCGTTCTTTTCTAATTTCTAATCGTTGTGCTAACTTTTGGGAGTTGGATGGAATGCAACCAGTACCAGGATCCACCACCGTCATGGTGTCAAAGTCGCATGGTGGCAAATCTCTCTCTGATCCACAAAGGCAGCGATTGCCTGTGGTGGTGAAGCGGTTTATTTTGGTGCAATGAAGTTTTTTCTCAGAGTTCTTGTAATCAGTCGGTAGCTTACCCAACGCAGAAGAGTGTTCTCCTAATAGTTTCTCAATTAGTGAAGAGGCAGAAATGGCTCTGCGTCGCGAAACTGGAAACGCATGAAGTGTGCAGCATCATTTCTGGCAAGCATTTCGTTCTTTTCTAATTTCTAATCGTTGTGCTAACTTTTGGGAGTTGGATGGAATGCAACCAGTACCAGGATCCACCACCGTCATGGTGTCAAAGTCGCATGGTGGCAAATCTCTCTCTGATCCACAAAGGCAGCGATTGCCTGTGGTGGTGAAGCCCTGGGGCCGACTTTTGGCCAGACGGACCTTGAGATTCCAGGAAACCACAATGGCTTAACCAGGAAATCTCCGAAAAATGGAGATTATGCTGGGGCCCGCACAATCAGTGACGATGGGCCATTCGAGTATAGAGTAAGTAAATATGGAATGCAAGGATATCAAAACCATAAGGCAAACGTATTCTTTGCATAACTTATACAACCTTCTGATCCACAAAGGCGGCGATTGCCTGTGGTGGTGAAGGCCTGGGGCCGACTTTTGGCCAGGCGGACCTTGAGATTCCAGGGAACCACAATGGCTTAACCAGGAAATCTCCGAAAAATGGAGATTATGCTGGGGCCCGCACAATCAGTGACGATGGGCCATTCGAGTATAGAGTAAGTAAATATGGAATGCAAGGATATCAAAACCATAAGGCAAACGTATTCTTTGCATAACTTATACAACTTCACTGAAGGCTGAGAACAGTTTGGTCACATAGCGGATGAGCGTTTTTCTTCACACACAACAGCTGTAAATGAACTAAAAGCGTGTACGGATATAGAGAAGATCATGGAGCACACGCAGGAGAAGAGAAGCGCGGAACTTCTTTCATAATCCATAGAAAAACCGATTTATAGGACGGAAATCACAACGAAGAGGTGTGGCTACATAAAAAATGCTGGAGTAGCCGCTATTGCATCCATAGGCGTCAAAGATAGCCCAGCGATAAATTAGGCGTCGTTCACTCCGCAAGAAAACCGAAACTGGTGTCGTCTCGAGAGTGTTAGATTGGATTCCATCAGGCCCTTGTTCCTTATATTACTTCACCAGTCTATTACAAAAGTTATTCATTTATTTTCAATATAAGTTATCTACACTCTTAACTGTTTTATTCACTGCCTACTCTTTTTAATGGCAGGGTATATTGCGAAATATAACTTCAATAATGGGGCTACCCAGATCAATCCCGCTGACAGGTGATTGCTGACGGCAAAAGATCGATAGAACTAGTTGAGAGATAGGCAAAACGAAGGACCTGCATGGTGTGGTGGTGAACGCGTCACTACCCGGAAAGGACAATAGCGCGTTCGTTCCCCACGGTATACACCTGCGATCCGGAGTTTTGCCAATGTCTCAGCATCATTAAACTTATTTACACTGCTTACATTTCTTCATGTCGTTATATCACTACTCAATGTCATTATTCATTATTAGGGGGATATAGCACAATGGTGGTGATGCCGGTCATCACGAGCACAGTGCTGGTTCGATCCCGCTCCGGGCTCATCAAGCCCCTAATCCCTCCGGTTTTTAGAAATTGTTGCCTTGTTCGGAAAAAAAAATCACTCTGTAATCCAGCTGGAGTCGCCCTAACTTAGCTATCTCAGGACTCCAGTGAGAATCGATTCGAACAGCGCTCTAGTTCCGTATTCAACACTTCAGTTGCACCGTTCTTCCTGGCTTCATAAGCACTTTGTGGTCTTGTGCGCCATACATGCAGGCTTAGGGTTCAGTCAATATTATTTTTAACTATTTAGTGCTATTTAGTAGGTGACATTAGGGCTAGTACCGTTATACGCTAAAGAGAAAGCAGATCTGGACTTCTGGCTACATCGTCTACCTAAAACAAATGATATAGCGATAGAAAGGCACGATGCTAGTCGAGTTGAACTAGGAGAATAGGCATAACTCTTACTAACAGGAAACCTCATAACCTAAGTACGAGGTTCAACCGTCATAGAAATGCTCGGCGAGCTACCAATATGTAAGCAGTCACTAGATGTAGTAGAAAGAAGTGCACTCGGAACAAAAGTATGGTGCTCTTCGAGTGAGCTGATCCCACTATGCTGCTCTAAACAACAGAGGACAATTGGAACGTGCTTAAAATTACACTATGACCAACGGAAGAAACAAATGATGTGGATGGTTTGATGTTTCGTAATTGCACCGTATGTAGCGTTCTGGATACCATCTGTACTCCATCGTAAAAGAATAAAGGGATAAAGCTCTCTGCGTTGATCAAACCCTGAAGAATGCGTCATGCATTCGACTTCACTAAACATCGTTGGAGGTGATTGAATTCATATCTGGCCTTCACAATGACTCGCAGTGGCCTACCGATGTATGAAGCCAGTGCTGCTACCCTCTCAGACAAGTCTGGTACAAATCTGTCGACCCAGAGGGATGGAAGGCATGGTGAGGCGCGGGGATCAATCTCACATGTGTACCACTGGACGCCTCCAACCACTGCGTCACACGCGCCCTTCGTACTACTCCAACGTATAGTTTAGCATTCTGATATTTTTGGAAATGTCTGCAATTTTTAAAGGATATCGCCCTTAAAAAGGGCGCGTGTGGCGCATTCGTTGGAGGCGCCACTGTGACGGGCACATGGAATCGATCCCTGCGCCTATGGTCCACCAAGCCTTCCATCTCTCCGAGGTCGGCAAATTGGTACCAGACTTGTCTGGAAGGATAGCAGTTCTGGTTCGGTACATCGGTAGGCCACCGCGAGACGTGATGGAGGCCAGATATAATTCAATCACCTCCAAACGATGCTTAATGAAGTCGAATGCGTAGCGCATCCCTCAGGCATTGATCAATGCCGAGAGCTTTATCCTTTATCCTTTATCGCCTTTAAAAATCCATTCATCTCTATATTTCTAATCGATTTAGCACATTATGTGGCGTTCGTGTAGAGTTTCACCCAGTGATAAGAATGCAACAAAATCATAAGGTTATGACTGCAAAGTAGAGAAAAAATGAAGACAATATTGCCAACAAACTTTTCCAGTGATTTGGAATTTTCAAAAAGGATCAACTATTTTTGTCTAGGGAATGAATTGGGTGAGTGAACCAGGTAATGCTACTGAATGCTTCTATGGCAGCGTTTTCTCTAAATTTGATCCTACATTTAATACAGAAATGCTAGAGAATAAGAGCATTTTTCGAGCGGATTTTCTTTATGTATTCATTCTGACGCGTGTAGCGCAGTGGTCGGAGGCGCAATGCAATAATATACATAGGATCGTTTCCCGTGCCCCAGCCTCACTAAGCCCTCCATCCCTCGGGGTCGGAAAAGTGATGTCACCCTTGTCTGCGGGGATAGTTGCACTGGCTCTATACATCGGTGGGCCACCGCGAGTCATTGTAAAGACCAGATATACATTGAGTCACCATCAGCGATGTTTAACTAAGTCGAATGCATAGCGCATCTCTCAGGGATTGATCAATGCCAATAGCTTTATCCTCTTTTAGCTTCTATTCATTCTGAAGGAATGATCGCCTATCTTGTGAATGTTGTTCATCTTCAACGAGATGACTGAACGATACGAATCTCATTTGAGACCAAGATGATATCACTGTCTGTTCAATATAATGTAGTACTCTCACGGTGTTTATGAGTACCTTTCTAACTCTCAGATATAACGCAAAATAACAAAATAGAATCCATTCATATAAATTAGGAGCAAAGGACAAAGTATTTCTCGTTAATCAATACCAAAGAAATGCACATTCGACCCCTTTCGTATCACAGCAGAGGTGTGCGAATGCATGTTTTGGTAACGTAAAGACTTGCAGCTTGTGTCTAGCGATATATTAATTTAGTGTTCTTTGTTCTTCAATAGAAGTCCGATATCAATTTGCCAGCACTGCAGTGATGGGGGTTCGTTAGTTGGCTTGGTCAGGGCATGGGATCCAAACGACGAGCTTAGATGTATGGCATGGTATCTCAACTACTGCGCCACATGAGCTCATCATAAAATCGCCAGCAACTGATTACGTGTATTAAACACCTTACTACCCATCGTCATGATCAATGATCTGCAGAATCTTCACCTTAGCACGAGAGACTTGTTATTCTAACGGAATCCTCGTAATTTTGTTAACACTTCCACTTTTTCTTATGGAACTTGAAACCTCTAATTACTTGGTACTTGAAACTTACGTGGCCCGACTTCACTGGTTGTGTGCACCTCAGCATAATCTCCATCTTTCGCAGATTTGCTGATTAAGCCACTGTCTTTCTTTGCAATCCCGAGGTCAGCTTGGTCAAAGTCTGCCCCAGGTCTTCACCACCACAAGCAGTCCCATCCCTTGTCGATGAGATGCGAGGGAGATGTGCCACCATGCGAGTTTCATACCAGGACGGTGGTGGATCCTAGTATTAGTTTACTCTTAGCTAGGCTTCCTGATGGAAACGCCGGACTCCTTCTCAGCTTGCGAGACCTTGCCGGAGGGACGAATCCCCCCGTTGTACATCGCAGTCCGACATCCAGGAACCTGGGAATCTCTAATTAGGAGTAATATAATTCTCAAATCGACCGTCATTTAGCCTCGCTAATAAAATAACCAACTTGATTAAATTGTTGAGCTAACATGAAGTTGACAAAATTGCCTTCGTTCATGAAGGCGAACAACTGTAGACTACTATCGAGTCGGATCATCGGCTCTGCTGAAGATGAAGATGTCGAAATGTTAGCCGAATAAACCAATTCAACAACCTCGTGTAAGCTCAACAATTTAAGCTAAGAGTGGTATATCCAAGTAGTACGCCGTTATTAAAGTAGAAATATTTCCACAGAACGGTCGTTAGAGAGGTTTTCTGTCGGATGGTATACTCCTCTCATTGTACATCTGAATAGTCCCATTGTTAGTTTTACAATGGTCTGTATGATGTTGTCGTCTGTCATCTATTATGAAACAACTGGGCCGACGTCGAATAGGATGCAAGAATTTTCACCATACAATCCATAACATGTGATGATAAAACCCACCAGAGAGTAGTACAGTAGTTTCATAAGTAAACAAGGCTACTCGTATACGATTCTATTCTTGATGCCCCACTTTAATTGGTTCTCTTTAGTCCATTAGCTCAATGTTACCAAAATATTCTGCTGTGAGCCCGCAGCGCAGTTGCTAAAGGTATCGTGCAATACACACGCGCTTGTTGGTTGGAACCCAGCGCCCGGGCAAACCGAGCACTCCACTCCTATGGAGTCGGCAAATTACCATCATGATTATCTGAAAAGGATAAAACACTTGGTTTATACACCGGTCGGGCCCTGTCAGTCATTCTAGACACCAAAGAGGAATTGGATAGTCTCTACGAATAATGTCAAATGCTTGGCACATTACTAAGGAATTGTGGTCCATTCCGGACGATTTATCCCTTATCCCTTTATCTTATCCCACAGTGTATGAAAGTTCACCATCCTTTCACTACAGGTTCATATTAACGCATTGGTGACCATACCGGTTTTTAAATAACCTCCGACAACATTTGGCAGTTGCTAAAGGTATCGTGCAATACACACGCGCTTGTTGGTTGGAACCCAGCGCCCGGGCAAACCGAGCACTCCACTCCTATGGAGTCGGCAAATTACCATCATGATTATCTGAAAAGGATAAAACACTTGGTTTATACACCGGTCGGGCCCTGTCAGTCATTCTAGACACCAAAGAGGAATTGGATAGTCTCTACGAATAATGTCAAATGCTTGGCACATTACTAAGGAATTGTGGTCCATTCCGGACGATTTATCCCTTATCCCTTTATCTTATCCCACAGTGTATGAAAGTTCACCATCCTTTCACTACAGGTTCATATTAACGCATTGGTGACCATACCGGTTTTTAAATAACCTCCGACAACATTTGAACAGCTAGAGCTTTCGGGATTTCAAAACCTGACACAGAGATCTCGCCATGCCGCTCTAAATGCATTGATAGCCATTCAAAATGCCAGACAATAAAATTCATAAGATGTGATACGTCTGTTTAGATCTGAAAAGCATAACCATTTTTGATCACTTGAGTTGAAATCAATGCATATCGTAGAGTTCGAAGGTGAGCTGTAGATGAAGCAAAAATCGCTCACCAGCACTGAGGAACAGAGCAATCCACTTGTTCGTCTTTACATGTTTTACTTAATTAAAAGGAAAAGAAATGAAAAGGAAATTCATGGAATTTTGTGTCTCTGCTGAAAACGACCTATTGTTTTTTTCCATTTCAAATCTTCCATTACCATTCCCATTCCTTTCTCTTTCCCTTTCACATCTTTCCTTCTTTTTTCTGCCACAAACAGAGCGCTTCTATCGATTTAATTAAAGTACATCGTGTGTCATGAATATATTTCCGCCAATTGCGTTGACCTAATCAAAATAATCGCCGACTGGAGCGCGTTATCTGATTCTTTACCCTAGGAAAAAACATGCGTATCATTTAAAGCGGACGAACAAATACCATTAGATGCGGTAATCAGTGCGCTCAAGAGAATGAAAAGAAAGGAACGATGGAAGGATGAGAGAAAGGAGGAAATAAAGAATTGACTTGATGAAATATGTTGCAACCAATGGAAAAGAGTTGTGAAATGAGTTTCTTACTAGATAAGCCATAAGCGTGTTGTTACTAAGCTCTAATCAATAATCGGTGAAGAATTGAACGGAAACAGATCATCTACTGCTTCAACTAATTCTCTTTTATGTTTCTAAACGATACGAGAGAGAGAGAGAGAGAGAGAGAGAGAGAGGATGTGAACAAGGGATTCCCTGCTGTGTGTATTTACACCAATGCAAAGGCGGACTATAACTAAAATGACGCCTCTTTTTTTGGCAGGACGGTATGTTCTTTGTTCCTAGATAACTGTGAGGTTTCTTCTTCTCTGTGCCGACTTATTTAAGGACATTTTAGATCTTTTCATGTAAAGCGTTCTCTCCGTTGTTCACAAAATCTGTTCTCCTTATCATTATGACCTTATCGGCGGTTTTCTTCACGTAGGTGACTAGAGAAGTTCTCATGTGATTTGATTTCGTCGAATTTTGAGTCCGGAGTTCGAATGATGACGAATTATATCGATTAATTCGTAAATTACAGTTGTAAAATAGTGCTTTTTGACATTAATGGCTCTACGCTATAGCAAAGGGCTCGTGTAGCGCATTGGTCGGAGGCGCCCCGAAATACACATGGGATCGATATATTTATTTATATGATCTTATGAACTGATCTTCTTTAGCTGATGCGAGGTTGGTGTAGGTCTTCGTTGTCGTTATCATTTTTGTTGGTGTTGTTGGTCGATGGATGAAGTGGCCCTGGCCCTCGTTGCCCCACAAAGCCTCCACCTTTCCCCAATCCCCACTCTGGCCGTGTACTGACTGATTTTTGTTTCTTCAAAAATCTTATATAAATCATAATAACTTATTCTGAATGAGGTATAAGTCAGGAAATATTATCGCTGATGTTAATTAGTTCTAGAAAGTCCTGGGCTAAAAACGTTTGAAATTGGTTCCTTTCACTGAAGAGGATTACGCTTTCGCCTTGAATTCTTATCGTCGTCGTTAACGAATCGTCGTAGATAAGCCGAGATTCGTTGCTTAGATAACATCTGGCCACCGAAAGGACATCCGTATTTCAAATTTCAGCATCGTTAAGTCTTTGAAACGCCTCCATCTGAAAAGTGACCTGTTAGAAGATTATTCCAGGCCGGCTGTTTCACGTCTCTTACTGTTTTTCCGACAAATTGCTTTGTCAATACAACCCGTCAGTTAAGAACCGTTCAGCTTAAGCACAGAATTAGTCATTAGAATTAGTTGTCTCATTAGATGGCTTATGAGCAGAAAGCCTTCAGTTCCCATGTTCGACTTTCTATTAACCTCGGCATTGGAATATGAATGCGTAGTTTTCTTGTTCAGCAATCGCGAGGTTGTTATACAGCATACATTTACTTCCATAGAAAAACACACAATACAATACAACACAACAGTAGCTGACGTTTCGGCAGTATCGCCTTCTTCAGAGCCGCTTTTTTACATGACTTCCAATGAGGAAGGTTAGAACAGCTGATTATAGTCGCATATGGTTGATGAGTCATGATGGTTCCACCATATGCGACTATAATCAGCTGTTCTAACCTTCCTCATTGGAAGTCATGTAAAAAAGCGGCTCTGAAGAAGGCAATACTGCCGAAACGTCAGCTACTGTTGTGTTGTATTGTATTGTGTGTTTTTCTATGGAAGTAAATGTATACTGTATAACAACCTCGCGATTGCTGAACAAGAAAGCCTTCAGTTTTGTAGGAATGACTTTTCCTCCCAACGATTTGCCTCGTCATCTTGGCTGGGAGGTGTTCCTGGGTGTCGAGTAGAAGCGTAGAGCGGAGTGATTCATCCCGCGGCCGGGTCTCCCATTCTGAGAAAGAGTCCATTGTTTCCATCAGGAAGCCACCGTTCTGATATCAAACTAGTTGCATGATGGAAAGTCTCCCTCTGATCCGTAAAGGGGCCAACTTCCTGTGGTGGTGACGACCTGTTGAAGAATTTGGCCTGGCTAACCTCGGGACTCCAAGGAACCACAATGGCTAAATCAAAAAAAAAAAAAAGGGCTTTTAAATGAGGTTGTCAGACTCCTTTCGTGTAACGATTGCTTCAGGATAACGTGTACTGATCTAAAAAGCCTCGAGAGATAATCAGAATTTTAGCCTTTTTATGTACTGCCTATTCTTTTTAACGGCAGGGTATGTTGCGTAATATAACTTCTATAATGCTGAGATATTTGCAGAACTCCGGACCGCAAGTGTCTGCGGTGGGGAACGAACGCGTTACTCCCGGAAAGGACAATAACTCGCTCGTTTCCTACTGCAGACACCTGTGGTCCGGAGTTCTGCAAATATCTCAGCATTATAGAAGCCTCGAGAGACTTGGATGTTGTTTCGCAATCACTTAAAATCTTATGTAGTATAAATCTCTTACTATATCTTATCAATAACTTGTTATAAGGCCGATGTATGCATCCCTATTGTCAGAATATGCTAATTTTCTATACGGTACTGGTGTGTTTTTGTGTATTTTTGCGTCTGATCGCGTGATTGTGGTGTAGAGCTTATGATGGCCCCGCCCCTTGCTGTCGCGTGGCGGTCGCATTCATAGCTCTTGCGGCTTTCAGTGATGACAGCGAGCACGTTCCTTTTCACGTCGGAGTCCGTCTCGGAAGGACACCCGGACAAAATGTGTGACCAGGTCAGTTTTTCTTCCAGTTGTTCGAGGAGGGCGCTCTGGTTAATCGTACTTGTCAGTCGTTTGATTAATTGTGGCTCTACAACGTTTGTTATCTGGCAAAAGGAGAAATCCATAGGTACTGTGGTAAGTTGTTCTTCAACTTACTGGCATGATCAGTAAAACATGGCTTGTATGTTGTTCCTGCTTATACGCCTTGCCATGCTTATTCTTTGCTTTCATCATTGTTAACTATCAGTGGGGAGTTATAGGTGTTTCCTATAGAAGTGTGGATATGAGCGTTGTTTACTGTAATCTATGCATCAGTCTGATTATTTTTAGATCTCAGACGCAGTACTTGATGCTCACTTGAAGATTGACCCTGATGCGAAGGTTGCTTGTGGTAGGTACACTAAAGAACATACAAGTAACAGGGATACTTTTTTCAGGATATAAGTAAATGCAGTATACCGACACCCATGATATAATCCTTGTTGGTAAAATGGTCATACCACCTTTGCGTTATTGTTTTTGAGTTTCATTTTCATAGCATTTTTTGCTCTTATGTAGGATGGTTTGGTTATTGTGTTTTTGAGTGATTGGAACTGGAACATATTCAACTTGGAAGGAGCTGACGTTTAAGGAATACATCCAGTTGACAGAGGGAGAGAGCTGACTTCATGTTCAGTGGATTGAATGGATCATTTGTTCAGTCCAAGCGTTTATGTTTTCGATTTTTGTAGACTGGAAGGTGCAACTCTTAACTCAGTTGCTTTAATGTGTTGCTGTAAGCAGCAGACAGTAGAGTAATCCCATACTCTTCATAAAGACCAATTTTTTTGTTACGAGGAAGTAATTTGTTGCTGTATTTCAGGATATCGTAGCCTATGTACGCTATGTGTGATTGTCTGTCTCACATCTGATGTATCACCCGTTGAACAGTTGCTTTGCTTACAGAAACGGTAACTAAAACGGGTATGATCATGTTGTGTGGCGAAATCACATCTAAGGCAAATATCGATTACCAAACACTCGTCCGTGATGTCGTCAAGAAGATCGGCTACGATGATTCTAGCAAGGGTTTGTAGTTTTCCATGTTTGCTGTCGAAATGCGCCGTGCGCTGTTGTGAGTTGGTTGGTCCAGTCAATCCTGGTGAGAACCATGTTTGAGCAATTTTTTAGGATTTGGAGAACCTAACAGTCTAGGGTGTCTTAGTTAAATAAGCGCATGTGTAAATGTAATTGGGCGCGTATAGCGCTGTGCTCGGAGGTGGCCTCCAACACACCTGTGATAGATCCCTAAGCCGCTAACTCACTAAGCCATGCATCTTTCCGAGCTCAGGAAATTGGTGTCAGACTTCTCTGGAAGGGTAGTAACACTGGCTCGATACATGGATGGGCCACCGTGAGTAATTTTAAAGGCCAGATATGCATCCAGTCACCTCGAAACGGTTCTTGATGAGGACGAATGCATGACGCATCACTCAGGGATTGACATGTTGCATATCTCAGGTACTGACCACTACGAGACCTTTTTTTAATTTTTAAGCTGAGATGAGGTTGTGTAGCCGCTTTTTAGAAATTTCAGCAGATCTCGTCTATCTAGTGGAAGAATGCTCGTTGTTTTTGGTTTTTTTTTCATCTTAGAAATGTTACATATCGTCCTCTAAAATTGTCATATCAATAAATTCGGTCGATTTAGTGGTCTATGCGGTTTAGGATTTAAATTTTCTAGTTTTAGTACTCTTAGATTAGACTTATTAGTACGTAATTTTGTTGAATAGAGGTGCAGATGGTGTTTAACGGAATCACCTTATTCACTGAGAATTTTGTCCATACGTTGCCGTAAATCCTGTTCTATTCTATGTAGATGGGACAAAATCTCAGTTGTTAATGGACTTTCTAGAAATCGACATTTTTTTTGCATTGGTATTAGTGTCTACTTGACTTTGATTGACAACGCAACTGTTATCGTTTAAAAGGCGACTACTAACAGTTAATTAGGGTTCTTTTTATAAGGATTACGCAAATTGTAGTATGTCCCACGACCGACTTTCTATTAATCTCGGCATTGATCAAGTAATTTTTGTATTCTTGTTGAGCAAACGCGAGGTGTTATTATTATTGTTTATCCATGAGTAAGCTGACGTTTCGGCGGACTTCGCCTACCTCAGATCGTGGAAAGGTCAAATTGACAGCAATCTAGGGATTACGCAAATTGTAGTGTGTCCCACGACCGACTTCCTATTAATCTCGGCATTGATCAAGTAATTTTTGTATTCTTGTTGAGCAAACGCGAGGTGTTATTATTATTGTTTATCCATGAGTAAGCTGACGTTTCGGCGGACTTCGCCTACCTCAGATCGTGGAAAGGTCAAATTGACAGCAATCTATTCGACCAAAACACCTCCATAACCAAACAGAGAGAACCCTAAGCCATAATTCCAATCACATCGAACACAGGTCTACACACTCATCGCTTTCTATAAGGCTTCCATTGAGTATGTCATGTTTAGACCAACCGCACAGAATTTACATGGAAGCGTAATGTGCACCTCCTATCAGAATAACAGGTTTATGTGCTGCCCAATATCACGCGTGATAATGAAGCATTCTTTTCTGCGGTTCATTTTCAGATTTCTGGAATTGATCCAGAAGGCCTCAAGTGTTTTGCGCGCTTGCGTTCTCCACTCCTGTGTGAGGATGGTGACACGTACTTCATAGTCCTACCCGTTATGTCTGTGGTTTCTATGCGTGCCTAGTGGTGTATTTGGTTTACGTTTGCCGACTAGGTATTGTTTAATGCGGACACAGAGTGGTCTGCCCGTTTTGCCAATGTATTCGTCTCCGCAAGCCTTACAAGAGATCAGATAAACTGTGCCCGAGCTCATGCAATCACCGCCTCTGCCATTAAGGCAAACTATGCAATTTTTCGTTGTATATAGACGGTTGTATAGGCGGTTACGAACTACCTGGCGTCTTATATTACTCGGTGGATTTTCATTTATCGTTACCGAATTCTCTAGACCGGCCGTTGTTAAACAGCGTTTTATACCTGCACTTCATTTGAAATGATGGGCAGGACAAACAGGTCCTTTTTATCGCTAGAGTTATCGTTTGTGGGCCTAGGATATCCCTTACACTTATCCCGAGCTGCAGTTTAGTAGCCATTAGAAATGGCTATTTGCCGTGCCAAATTTTGGGACTCCTCTCTCTGCTCTGTTCTTGTGCATACGTTGGTTGCTGTTCGAAACATCTTTATTACGAGCGCCCTTTTCGTGTGAGAAGGTTATGAACCAAGATGTTTTTACTACTTGGATTTCGGTGCCACTTCGTAATGTAGCCATTTTCTGACAGGTTAATTTGGACGTTCATGAATGGCAGCCTGTTTTCTTTCGGTTTCTCTCGGGTGAACTTGATATACTCTGACTGTTCGTCCAACAACTCAAAGCATTTGCCCATTTCCTCTTGTGTTGAGCAAAGGACGAAACAAACATCCATATATCTACAATAGAGTAATGGCCCAAGATCGGTCACTGGTGCTTCCACCTTAGACATAAACGGAATGGCAGGACTCGGTGCCAGTCGTTGTACCCTTGCCAACTCTCTTATTTGAGCGTAGTACTTTCCGGACTATCTGAAGATTGAGCAGCTCAAGTATTACTTTAAGAGTGCCATCAGCTGCTCTATCTTGAAGCCTTAAATGTTTATTTCTACTTCGTGTTGTATACGGAGTTCGAATATGGCTTGCATTACGGAGTCATTCGACACGTTTGTATAAAGGGCTATAACATCGAAGGTCTACGTCACGTTGGCGCTGCTGGGTTGCGCAGTACGTAGACGATCCAGAAACATCAAACAAGCAACATTAACGCATGAGATACTTGGATATGTGGATGAACTTCACTGCTCGTGCGGTTCTCAGCATAATTTCCATTGTTTCGGTGTTTTGCTGGTTCAGTCAATGTGGTTCCCTGGAGTGTCGAGGTCATGCAGGCGAAAATCTGCCTCCAGGTCGTCACAAACCTCAGGCAGGCACCGCCTTTGTGGATCATAGGGAGGTTTGCCACCATGCGACTACTGTAATACCAAGACGGTGGTGGACCATGAAATTGGTTGTTTTAGCTGGACTTCATGATGGAAACGCCGGACTCCTCAAATTGGGAGGCCCTGCTGGGATGAATCCCTCCTCTTTACATCGCAATCCGACATGCAAGCGCACCTCTCAACCAGTGAGGCGGTAGACCGTTGGGAGGAACCTATGAGATAAGGCTTTTAATTTAGGGGGGGGGGGGGGAA
>MQTX01000038.1:2748110-2801265 GCA_009735665.1 Angiostrongylus cantonensis
AGTGGTGGTTTGTGTGTTCAGTACCTGGTCTATTTTGTATAACAAAGTTTCAAGTGCGTTTTTAACCATTTGTTTTGCGACGAATCTGATTTATTGAAGGGAGGTAGTGACTAACCAATGTAGTGTAGGATTTGTTATGAACGCGGAATGGATCTAGGTTACCTTCAAATTGATCACTTTAGGTTTTGACTATAAAACTTGCAATGTGCTGGTTGCCCTTGAGCAACAATCGCCAGAAATTGCTGCTGGTGTACATGTTGAGAAGGATGAGGAAAATGTTGGAGCAGGTGACCAGGTAGGTTTGTGGATTTACTTAAGAATATCATGTGAAATGTGAAAAGTGTCAATGATGTGCCTTCAATAGCTAATTCTTTTACATAGTTGGAGGATTAAAGTGTGTTCTATGTTCGATCTAAAGGTACCTATTGTTTTACAGGGTATTATGTTTGGCTACGCTACTGATGAAACCGAGGAAGCTATGCCATTGACGCTTCAACTCGCTCACCAGTTAAATGGAAAACTCCATGAATTGCGTCGGAGTGGTGAACTTCACTGGGCGCGTCCAGACTCAAAGACGCAGGTTAATGTGTCGTACGTGATGTGAGCTATGAATCGTTCATTACATATTGTACGTGTTTAATAGGTTACGATTGAGTACAAGTTTGATAGCGGAGCATGTATTCCTTTGCGTGTCCATACTGTTGTATTGTCCACACAGCATTCG
This sequence comes from Angiostrongylus cantonensis, assembly GCA_009735665.1. Taxonomy (NCBI): domain Eukaryota; kingdom Metazoa; phylum Nematoda; class Chromadorea; order Rhabditida; family Metastrongylidae; genus Angiostrongylus; species Angiostrongylus cantonensis. The sequence goes on from MQTX01000038.1 coordinate 2,748,835, forward strand.
CCAGATGTGAGCTTGGAGAAAGTGAGAAGTGATGTTCTTGAAAAGGTATGTTGTTCTAAAGCGTTTTCTGATCTCGTGACGAAAGTGGGGGAATTCATTTTTCCTTTTAAATTCGATTACGTTGTTATCATAGTTGTGCAGGTAATTCACGCTGTGATTCCGGAGTATCTCCTTGACGATAAGACAGTCTACCACTTAAATCCATGTGGGAAATTCATCATTGGAGGGCCAATGGGAGATGCTGGACTTACTGGTCGAAAAATCATTGTTGACACCTATGGAGGATGGGGAGCTCATGGAGGTGGCGCATTCTCTGGGAAGGACCCCACTAAGGTAACTTATTAATCCTTAATTCTTGTCTAATGCACTGTTGAAAATAAAGAGTAGTGTTTAGGTTGATCGTTCAGCTGCATATGCTGCTCGTTGGGTAGCTAAATCACTGGTCAAGGCTGGTATTTGCCGTCGTTGTCTAGTCCAGGTGTCCTATGCAATCGGAGTTGCAGAACCTCTGTCCATTATGGTGTTCTCTTTCGGATCATCGGGACTTAACGAGAGCGAACTACTCGGAATTGTTAACGACAACTTCGATCTTCGACCTGGAATGATCATCAAGTTAGCATCGCAAACCGTCTTACTGTTCAAATGTTTCCTTTTCTGTAGCTAAAATAATTGTTTTAGGGAGCTCAAGCTGAAAAGACCCATTTATGAACCCACAGCTGAAAACGGCCACTTTGGTCACGACTCATTTCCTTGGGAGCAGGCGAAACCATTGAAGGTATCGCCTGCACTGCTTCTGAAGGCTAAACAAAAAGCTCGTTCAGAGGACGCTGGTGATATTGCTCATTAAGTTATGACATATGTATTGTTTTCATCTTTTTTCGTTCACATATCTAACAGAGCTCTAAGATATTTCTCACCGTTGAAGTTTAGCCGGTCACCGGTGTGTCTGTTTTCTTTGATGATTATGTTCTTAAACATCTAAATGTTTTCACACTGTTGTGATTTACGGTCTTTCTTAACTATACTTTTCGCCACTGTTTGTTTCACCAAAGCTATTAGAGAAGTGTTTGGAGTGTTGTGAGACATAAGCTCGACCGCGTTGTTCAATGTTTCCGCTCGTTGTTTTCTTGAAGTCGAATTTGATGGCGACAAATAATAAATTTGTGACTGCGGATTAGAAGCGTTCCACTTGTTGATGTTTGATCTCGACTTCTCAGCAAAGATTTCCTCAATCTTCATTGTTTTGAGGGGTACGTGTAGCGAAGTGGTCAGATGCGTCCTGGATTATACATGGGATCAAACCCGGCGACCAGGCCGACAAATCCTACCATCCCTCCGGGTTCGGCAAGTTAAAATCTGGGAGCTAGCAATACTAGCTCGATACATCTCAGAAGACCATTATGAATCATTGCAAAGGTCAGATATGCATTCGATCAGATCCACCGACGCTCAGCGAAGTCGGATGTTTGGTGTATCTCTCAGGGATTAATCAACGCTGATAGCTTCCATCCTATAATTGTTTTGTAATGTTAGTATTGTGTAAGTATGTACGTTTACTTCTGTCGTGAGGATGCTGCATGAAACTTGACAGAATTCAGTATTTTCGAGAGGGACGGTGATCAAGTTAGGATTGGTAAGTGTTTGGCTCAACAGCTAAGCCGTTTGGAATATCCTGAGCCCACTGGTAACAACCATTAAATTGTCTATAAATTTTAGGACCAAAAGATATTCTTGCTTGGGTTGGTCAGTGTTGCCGACAAGCTTAAGTGTTGACTATTCTACCCTCAAGTTTTTCTTTTAGATCTATAGATTTGGTGAAGTGGATGTGGAATTGCTATTAGTCCATTGACAAGATAGAAATGGTAGCTACGGTAACAATGGTTTGATTTCTTCGATTTATCGAAATGGAGCGAATGTGAATTCTACCAGTTCCATTCCACGTCCCAGGCTTAGCAAACGTTCCATCCATCCGAGGTCGGCAAATTGGTACCAGACTTGTCTAAGAGGATAGCAGTACTGACTCGATACATCGGTAGACCACCGCGAGTCATTGTACAGGTGAGATATGCGTCCAGTCACCTCTAACGGTTCTTAATGGAATCGAATGCACGGCGCATCCCTCAGGCATTGGTCATCTCCGAGGACTTCATCCTCTTTTTTTAACTCATTATGGATCAATATTTTATGAACCAACTGATTCACGAGTTATTTTCTAGTTCAGTTTTCATGATTCAAATTTTCAGTTTTATTCTACTTTCATTTCTCCATCTTATTGAGATGACCATGGACAAAAAAAAAGATTTGGTGGGATGTCGGTACCTATGATCTTCTCCTTGTGGTTCAGCGACTTCACTGTCCATTGCCACTCACTGAGAATAACACTGGTGAGATGTCACCTTTCCGGATAGCTTTTGCTTGAGAAAGAAATGTGATGAAGAGACAATGGAAGAACTGTCTGGTCGATACAACCATCATGATGCTAAGATATTTGCAAAATTGCGAGGTGGGGAACGAACACGCTATTACCTTTTCCAGAGGCTTACGCGTTCGCCACCACACTATGCGGGTCCTTCGTTTCGCCTTTCTCACTGCCAGGTTTTTAACTTAGAGGTGCTACCAGCAATTGTAATTCACATTATACCCTGCCATGAAAAAGAGTAGGCAGTAAATAAAAAGCGATTATATTGTAAAGTCGTTTATATTATGCAAAATGATTAGAACCAAGGGCGGACGATTAAAAGGACATTTCGGCGAACTTTTTCTTGTTTAATCGATAAAAAAGGATAAAGCTGTCGGCGTTGATCAATCCGTGAAGGATGCGCCATGCAGTGGATTTCATTAAACATAGTTTGGAGGTGAATGGGTGCATATCTGGCCTTTGCAATGATTCGCGGTGGCCTATCGATGTATCGGGCCAGTGTTGCTATCCTCCCAGATAAGTCTGGTACCAATTTACCGAGCCCAGAGGGGTGGAAGGCTCGGTGGGCCATGGGCGCAGGGATCAACGTGTGTGCTACAGGGCGTCTTTGACTACTGCACCACACTCGCCCTGTTTAGTCGATAGTAATCGGATAGTATTGGAATGTGGGCCATACTAATTATGGCGTTCGTTTCGAAGCTGTTGAGTGAGTTTTTGTAGTCTAGTTAAGTTGGTACAAGGGCAGATAGTATTGCAATCATACTACTGTAATCCTAACTGCAATGTGGATGTAGTCAGTGCAACAGGATTTCGAAGAAGTGATTTTACTCGCTGACTTTGTACTCTCCATCCAAAGTCGTCTATTATGCACAATGCAGTAACCATTATGCAGAAGTTCTAGGTAGAGCATATAGAGAGCGTTGCTCATGAAATAACAAATCTTTTCTGTCATTTCCCACACTTACACTTTTATTACTTATCTTTCTCACGGAGGGATCTCCTTTGGTTAGTCGAGAACGAAACATGGAGCATCCCCAGATAGTTGATAATGGGTTAATTGCGCAGCAAAAGCGACCTTGTCCTTCTTTGACACTCAATTGAATCCATGAGATGAACTCCGTTTTTGCTGCGCCGATTTGGCACATACATCCTGTATTTGCGAGGACGTATTGATGTATGTATGTGTGGATTTGTTCTGGTTTGTGCGGATTGAATTCTATGAATCTATTCGGCCAACAGACTGCAATCAAGTGACAGGGAAGTATATGGGATGCGATTAGGAGTCGCCTGCAACGAATGAGTTTTCCCGTCTAGTCCAACAGCGAGTGTGAAGCTACCCGTGAGTATATCCAGCCCCTTGTTCAGAACACAGAAACTATAAATGGGTAAATGCTAAACGCAGAAAAATATGTGAGTTTCATTCCCCTAACTACGAAGAAGCTGACGATACGGCAGCGGTAGGTAGGACGAGTGCGGAAAGGCTGTTAGAAACGAATGGCCATGCTAGACTGCTGAAATCGTAAAGGTCAAAGACAATCTATACCCATGAGGCACGCTTACATGCATCTAAGTCCTGCGTAAAGGACCTGATCATGAAGACAAGGAGGATAAAGAAACGACGTATCCGCTTGGCTTAGGCGAGATGACGTCACCATTCGACGTCGTCTATCACACCGGGAAAGAATTGTTCCTCGGAACATGCGGCGTCGGCGTTCTCATCATTACGAGTTTGGCCATTAACGTCGATTCATTGGAACAACTAACAACCTGAATCAGACAATTACGTTTGAGTGAGATATGGATCAGTACTGGCTTTGACAATCCTCGTTTACGCGCCGACATGAAGCTGTAACGAAGAAGTCGAATAGTTCTATATGGGTTTGGAGAAGTTTCACAGAAAAGCTATGCGTTCGTGGGCATAATTGGAGATTTTAACGCTAAGAGTGGACAATAAGAACGTCTGGAGAGGGTCGCATTGTGGACCCCAAGATTAGAATGAGACGAACAGGATTTGAGGAAGTCTGAATTTATCATGACGATCAAGACCATTCATGATAACTCACAATTCCCCAAGCCATCCTCAATGCTGAATGCGGTATTCTCCCAATGGAGAGTACCAATCGAAATAGACCACATCGTAGCATATTTAAAGTTTTGCCTAACGGTTACAGCTAGCGTTCCAAAATTCTACACCGGATTAGACCATCAAGAGAGAGAGAGAGAGCCACTAAGCTAAAAACACGAAATCCTAAAACCTCCATAAAATGGGATTCATTCAGATCATTAATCGCTCATGGGAACATGTCGTTCTTTGTAACAATGACGAAGGATACGATCGGCTCATTATCTTCACATTAGCGCTATGAAAGGTGAGGGTTCGAAAATCAACAAGCTCTGTCTCCATAAACATTCGAGCTGATACGTCAACGTGGAATCGTGAGAGACAATTATCACCCAATCTGTCTACTAGCTATCGTCTACAATATTTTCACTCGAGTCATCCCAAACAGGATTGACAGAACACTGGACGGAGGACAGCCAAGTGAGGAAGCGGGGTTTTGAAACGGATTCAATGAATACAATTCAAAAAAAGTCAACTTTTTGAATTCCACGATTCTTCATGCCTTAACTTATTTGTTATAAACCTGGTCATCACGTAAGCAGGATGGAAGACTACTGAACGTTATAAATCGCGCAGTCGAAAGAGTATCTCCCAATAATAAAAGTGAGAGAGGGGATCGGAATCTCCCATCTACGTCAAGGACGGAAAATCAAAGATGCCGCTTTATACGCCAAAGTGTCGAAGATAAGGTACTCTGTTTACGTAATGCGTCTGAACGACAACCGATGGACTAGAGCTCTTAGCAAACGGATTCTTTGGCATATCAAGTGCAAACTATCGACCCGATGATTAGAGTTCCTCACCAAAACCCTACAAGGAAGATGTGATAGTTAAAGAATCCCTAAAACTAGCAAAACCTACTGAGCAATTCTTGAACGCGACATGGAGAAATGGAAGGTCCACTGGCGCGCACGGAACGAGCAAGAGGTGACACCGTTGATACTGACACTCCTTTCATATTGCGTTACTCAGATTCGCCTTCCCTTGTATAAACTATCCCACTTTGTTTGGCTTTGCATGTTGAGCCATTTGTTCAAACGAACAGATTTATGTACTTTTCCTTTTCATGCGTTTCCTCTGGTCGGATAATATTACAGAATTATAATTCTATGGAAATACTGCATACCTTTCTACTCGCCTTATGCTTGGTTTTTCATCGGTTTACTAGAATTTGAAACACACTCGTTGTTTCTAGCAATAGTTTGTGGTTTTTGTAAAGGCCTAGTTACCCATTTTTGGGGCCGGCATGACTACAGTACATAAATACAAACCTTCACTGGAGCAATATCAACGCGCCTTCATTATCCTTACAGCATGCAGGATGAGAGTTGTTTCTTACTATACTGCTTGTGCTGAAAGGAAAGTACACAATCAGTGATCGGAGGGTAACATAATATTCACTTCATGAAATGAAGAATGAGGTTGAATTTAACCTTTAAGGAAAGGTAATCTATTTCTTCAGTTGCGTACGTTCTAGGAGTATGGGGAAATACAGAAAACGATCCAAATGTCATAAGTATTCCAGAAATCTAGAAAAGCTTGTTAGCGGAAGGAGGATGCCCTGTCTGAGTCGCAGTTATTGTGCAAAGATCTGGCAGTACGTAGTGACGGGGAATTCTAAAGCTTTTATTCGGAAGCTTTCTGTGCTTACCCAACAACAACAGCAGCTTTCCAAGTCCATTGCTGACCGTCTTCAACACTGTCTTCTGCAACATCATCGTCTAAGAATTGCTTTGCTACTCAATGTGATGTTGCTCCTGCGTATTCTTCATAATATTCAAGAACTCTTCACACTATAGACGTTATGATGAATGCTCAGGGTTTCAGCTCTGGTAGGAAGAGATTGCCAACTAAACGTTCTGTTAGGGTGATACTTTTGTTGGTTGGAAATTTTCAGTATACAGTAAGTCCTATGCATAAAAAGTCAAGATCTATACAGCGTATTAGTTAACCCATGTCGCCCTATATAGACATCTTAGTTCATGATTTCAGTTTGGTGGCTTCCAGAGTTTCTACCGCACTATCTATATTCATTCGACAGCTAATCGAAAGCAGATCAAAATATTAGGGTTTGGGTGAGAAACATCGGAAAAGTTCACTGACCAGCAATTTGACTAATAACAGTTATTTCATTTCAGTCACTATGGTCGATGTAGGAACTGTACGGACATAAAATATATCGGTATAGGCTCAACATAGGGTGCCAAATATTTCCAAATACTGAAAACATTGTATTTGCATAAAGTATCAGAGTAATACACAGTAAATAGTGAAGGACATATCATTCACAGTTCTGGAACAATAGAGCAAAGTCTCTTCGATAACTGTGCTGTGTTCACAATCCCTACTCCTATCTAATTATTGAATAATAATTTTTTATTATCAAAAAACCAGAAGGTCCGCAGCCGACGAAGGATTACTCGTGTACCACTTGGTGAGCCAAACGTCTATTTTGTCTTAGAGGTGTCACACAATGCACACATCATCTCTGACACGATCGCCCATCCTAGATTAACCAAGCTGTACATCCTCTGGTTGTAAGCAAACTGTGTCATACTAGTCTGAACAGTGAAAATACTGTATTATTCTCTAGTAGGGGTGCGTGTAGCACATGGGTTAGAGGCGGCCTGGAATGGATATGGGATCCATCCCGCACCCCAGGCGCACCAAGCCTTCTATCCTCTGTGGATCGTCAAATTGGCATCAGACTTGTCTGGGTGGGAGGATAGCAGCACTGGCTCGATACTTAATGAGGTCGAATGCATGGCACATCCCTCAGGGATTGATCAACACCGAAAGCTTCGTCCTTTTAACCCATATTATACTGTCTTCTATATTCGTGTTGTAATATTTTCAATGCATCTCGTGTTATATTTCTGAAGGGATGTCCCATACGTCTTTCTTGTTCACATACGCAGTATTTGGTGAATTCGAATTAAATCGCAGTGCTTTTAAACGAAAAATAAACTCACGTATATAAAATATTTATTCATATTTACAGTTACAGACATTGAAAACGCTTTAGAGAAGTTCGATAGAATGCAAATTAGCTTTGAGCAGGACACATGACTGAGTAATGAGGAGAAGATTGGAGGTGACGTATTCTGTAGATTTTAGTCCCTAGAAGAGAAGTCAACTGGAACAGGAGTTCCCATCCTTAACATGGGTTACTTCAAAGGCAGATGATATATAAGGGCGTTTCTTTATTAGAGGAGTGGCTGCTCTCCTACGTTTGAGTGCTCAATTATTTCTTCACTTCAATATGTTAAGTAAAAATCAGAAAGGAAGTCAATGTAATATATACGATCAATCGAGTAAAATGATGAAAACTACTGGTAGTCGTCCACTTTTGGCTTTCAGGTAACAAACTGCCGCTAGAATGCCATGCTGCTCCTCCACTGTTGTCTGTCGTCACGTTCGTCGTAATTGCGAGTGGCTTCGTCTCCTCTCTGAATTCATAAAATTCACAGTTACAATGCAATAAAATGTAATATACAATTCAGTATGTGGACGCTTCGTAAAATATTTATCTACAGTCTTTTTTACACCTGTAAACAAAAAATCGGGACGCGGGAAGCGCAGTGATTACATGTAGACTTCAATAATAGCCGCTAGGTCAGTGTTCAACTCCACTCGAGGCAACTCAAGCCTCTCATCCCTCCAGGGTCGACAAATAGGTCCCAGATTTGTCTAGGAAAACTTTCTTTGATTTGCGGATAGTTATGCCAGGATTCCAAGGAGAGCCAACTTGACCATCATTCAAAGCCATTCATGAGAAAAAAACCAGAATTTTCAAGCAGCACTCGAATCCATCCGCAAATCTGAAAACCCACATGGACGACAAGTGCGAGCAAAAGAATCGAAATAAAGGAGAGCTGTGACACCAAAATATGTGCTGAAAGCTACATAAATAGGGCATTAAAGAAAATGAATGTTTTTCTTTCGATAACATTAGAATAGGTGGAATGACAAGAAATCGCTGATCTCAGTCGCTCGTACAAAATGGGCGGCGAACATCTCACAAAGGATAGATCTATTCATAAGTTTCGTAGGGTCCATTTGTTCAAGAAAAAAAGGCGCGTGTGGCGCAGTGATTGGAGGTTCCACTGCGACACGCACGTGGAATCGATCCCTGCGCCCATGGCCCACCAAGCTTTCCATCCCTCCGGGGTCGGCAAATTGGTGCCAGATTCGTCTGGGAGGATAGCAGCACTGGCTCGATACATCGGCAGGCCACCGCGAGTCATTGTAGAGGCCAGATATGCATTCAATCACCTCCAACGACACTTAATGAAGTCGAATGCATGGCGCATCCTTCAGGGATTGGTCAACGCCGATAGCTTTATTCTTTTCTATCTTTTTTATTACTTTACACATACCATTAAATATAAGGTCATAATGAATGCGTCGTTTTCTTTCTCAGCAATCGCGTGGTTGTTAAACAGCATACGATTACTTCCATGCAATAACAGACATACAATACAACCGAGCCGACGTTTCGGCAGAATCGCCTCCTTCAGAGCCGTTTTTCTACGTGCCTTCAGCGTTTCTACTGAGGAAGAGCCGCTGATCAGCGTCGTATGTGGTTGACGATTGCCAAAAACGGCTCTGAAGAAGGCGATTCTGCCGAAACGTCAGCTACGATTGTGTTGTATGCATGTGTGTTATTGTATGGAAGTAAATGTATGCTGTTTAATAACCTCGCGATTGCTGAGAGAGAAAACGACGCATTCATATTCCAATGCCAAGGTTAATAGAAAGTCGATCTTGCGAACTGTTATAAGGTCGTAATTATAGGAAGCAGTAAGATCTAAAGGTAAAGAGGTCGCTGCGCAGGTTTTCACACTGTTTTTCGAATAAATTATTCGGATAGATGAAGCAAAAAACAAGGAAACAAAACTAGTTCCTGGCGTTGCCCTGATTTCGCGCTCCAGTTGTGCTATACATACAGATTTGATAAAGTGGAAAATTTAGATTTAGTTAGTCCCTACAGTAGACTAATCATTTAAAAGGTTTTCTCCAATTGAAAACTTTATCCTCTCATTATGGGCGGATAGCACTGTGGTAGTGATGTTCGTTATCACGAGTATGGTGCTACTACGATCCCGCTCCGGGCCAACCAAGCTTCACATCCCCCCGGGATCAGGAGATTACTACCGGATTTCTCTGCGAAAAAAGCACTGTCTGTAATCCAACTGGGAACACTCTAGCCCGGCTATCTCAGGACTCCAAAGAGAATTGCTCGACCAGCATTCAAGATGACAATGAGTCCTCAAGCGCAGCAACCGAAGTCACACGTAAAAAGTTGGAAGACCTTCGTGGACGATGGATGCGAGGAAACGGATTGGATTTGAGAAGTGCAGGGATGTGCACAGTGGATATGAAGACGGACCAAAAAAAAAAATTAAAAAAATCCTCTCATTGGTGAACGAAAAACGTTCGATCCTCTATATCTCTCAATTAAGGTGAACAGAACAGCATGACTTGATGATAGTACACATCAGAAGTTCATTTTGTAGATGTGAGCTTCGATAAGCATTATTACGTATGGTTCAGTACAACTGAAAAAGGTGATTCTTCATTGTAGAGATCATAAGTTGGTCCACAGACAGGCCTCATTTCACCAAGGATCTACTATGTGAAAGCCATGTTAACCTTGGATTGTCTGACTAGTTGCTTCTAATGAAGATTACTTAGGTGATTAAACTGGTTATGAAAGATGTTCACTGTCAAAGTCAACATTAAAGGTCTTTGCTACCGCAGAACTAGGTGACGACATCAACGTTACTGCGCTCGTATATGTTTCGAATAAAGATGTTCTGAAATACACACAAGTTCGTCGGTTTGATTCCGGTTCTCGGTTATGCGAAGCCCTTAATCCTTCCGTTGCTGGCGACCAGATGCCAGACTTGTCTAGGAGGATAAGATAACTGGTTTGATACATTGTCCTTTATTAACGTTATTAAAATCATAACTGAGAAACCCTTCAACGCGTCTGGAAGTGAGCCACCAATTCGACATTCCCTTCTTGCGGTCACTACTCTCACTGAAATCTATGAGTAAGAAGGACCCCACTAGTGCTGTTATAAGTTGTTTTAAACACTATTTTGACATCGTTTGTCCTTTTCTCACTGGTATGGCGGTCATTGAAACCAGAAAAACCACCGGAACCTAAGATAATGATCATTAAGGAGCGGAACGATCGTGATATCTGACAGGAGTGGTAAGTGACAATACGGAGGGCTAAGAAATTGACTAATGTGAGGGAACCAGATGCGCATTGGTGATATATTAGCTGCTTGTATCCAATTAGTGCAATCACAGAGTGAAAGGATATAGGATGAAGCATTCCGCTTCAATAAACCCCTCAAGGACTCCGACATGCATTCGACTCCATTCGTAGCATCACAGACGAAAGTAAATGCATATGTCGCCTCTACAATAACATGCGAGGTCATGACGATAAATCAGATCGGCGTTTCATGTTCTACCAGACAACTCTGCTACCCATTTTTCGACCGTGATAGCAGTTTTAGGAAGCTCAGGGCATGTGAGCAAAGCAAACAATTATATCCGTGTTGTAGGACATCTCTAACCGCTGTGCTAGATGAGTTCCCACAACAATGGGAGGAATGTGCGGATTTGGTATGATGCACTCCTTGGCGTCAACAACTTAGAATGTTTGCCGATGAATAGTCAGTTTTTACTCCAGATTCAGTATCTTCTCAACTATGGTGTGAAAATTTTCCTGTCGCTATCAAAACTAGGTAAATTCATGGTTGGAAGTTAAGTTTTAAGATAATGGATCCTTGTTGTTATCAGTATTTCGAAAAGAAACGTTGTATTCTTAAAGGAGAAAGTACAAGCGATAAATCTTGAAGAAATGTTGATTAGAAAGTAGGCCACCTGGATTCGTTGCAAACGCCTCGCCATTGGTCCCAATTCTCGTTGAGGAACATGATGATCGTCGAAATTGGATGAGTGTGATTTCTGTACCTAGATAAATAAATCTTTCTGAAATTTTACGGTAAGTAAGTAAGGGAGAGATCTACATTGGCGAATTGTTTGCTGACTTTAAAAGTGGCAGTGGAATGAAAATGATATAGTGAGAGAGATTTCGGAGAGCTTCAAATAACCTTGGTCTGCACAAGGTTTAGGTACCTGATCCCGTTTCTTTCTTATCAACTCCTTTTCAAAAGCAGCAGCTGTTGTTCTGACGTTGCCGTTACCAGTACGACGATTCTCTTTTTCGTCCCTAATGTTACAGGATAGAAGCGGGTCCTCTAGTTTTGGAGGATCCATACCGAAGTAGCATTTAGGTAGTTGTTTCACATTTTCTAAAACGATAAACACTTGTTGACAAATTCAGCTATCAGTACTACCTATACGTTCAATAGCACGACTGCTAATAAACTAAGAGTGACAATAAAAAATCTTATGTGAGAAAGAAGATAAGATTGATAAGGAGTTCTCTAATCATTGAAGCAAATGTAGATGTTCTTGCTTTGTAGTAAATACTCTTATTCAGCGGAAGTAATACTGAATACTATAGTACTGTAGTACTTACTCTCGAGAGAACAATAAGATAAAGGATAAAAGGATAAAGCTCTCGGCGTTGATCAATCCCTGAGGGATGCGCCATAAATTCGACTTCATTAAGTATCGTTGGAGGTGATTGAATGCATATCTGGCCTTTACAATGACTCGCGGTGGCCTGTCGATGTATCGAGCCAGTGCTGCTATCCTCTCAGACAACTCTGGTACCAATTTGCCGACCCCGGAGGGATGGAAGGCTTGGTGGGCCATGGGCGCAGGGATCGACTCCACGTGCGTGTCGCAGTGGCGCCTCCAACCACTGCGCCACACACGCGCCCCTTAGAACAATAATACTTCACCTAAATACTGGGATGACCTATTTTCAAAATCACCACCAAACGTATGGACTCAACACAGTTTCCATCTGATTTGAAAGTCAATGGTTCACATAAATTCTCTTCACCTCGTTTGGGCACTCTCAGGTCGTAACTATGTGTCAACTAGCACCCATGTTGTAGCAAGGACTGCAATGGTTCCTGATTCTAGTTCAGTCTTAATTGGACTTCCACATGGAAATATCAGACCCATCTGCTTGAGAGACCCTACAAGGAGGTCGTATTCCAGTTTCGCATTGCAGTTCCACTTTAACGAACACTCACTCGCCCACAACCCAACAACGAGAGTAAATTATTAGAGGATGTGAGGAACGATGCAGAGCTAACTATTAACTGGATGGTTAATTGCGCCACAATTTGCTGATGAAGATGAATTAAATGCAAACATAAGATGGACATGATGGCCGCTAAGAAATGAAAGCATGACGAAATCACTGACCTCTTTCATTTCGTAGTTTATTTTCCTCTTCTCGTATCCAGCTAAAGTCAATGTCACTCGACTCCCCTCGCGCTTGCGATGTCGCTAATGATGATCGTGACCCGAGAGAAGGTTGCATTCTGTAATTTTCCCAGTTATATCCTGTTAAGGGTTTTTTATTTGCTCTGTCAGAATGTTTCCTATCTTCTCAGAACAAGAAACGCACTTCGACATGGCATAGACATCGTTGCTATTCAACCAATCCTTATTCTCGAATTTCTCTCGTCTTTCCACTCGTTCTGTTCGTTCCACTTTTATCTCAACCGTTTTCGGTTTATCCTGAATACTCTCTCTTTAATTAAGCAAAAAAGTAACCCTAGCTAAAAAAAAGTTTGTGAGCAACCATACTCCGACATCCGTCCAGCTGTCCTTTTTTCTCAGGACTTGTCTCAATGTTTTTTCGATCGTGTAAACATCGAGGGCGTTTAAAAAATGACTGAGGCAAAACAAGAGCCTCAGTGGTGTAGTGGGTAACACGGCAACCGATGGAAAAGGTAATCAAGAGCTCGAATCTGGACTGGAGTCTGAGTTTTGCAAATATCTCAGTATCATTATGGTTGTCTTTCACATAATATCTAGCCGTGAAAAATAGTAGGCAGTAAATGGAAGGTTTTACATTGTACAGGACGTTTATCTACAAGGTGTTCTAGTGATTATTTTCTTGGAATCTTTCGAATGCCACAGTGACCAGTTATCCGACTAAGAATGTCGAACTCATAAGGAAATGAGCTGAAGTAGAAGAGCTGGTTACAAAAAAAACTTATGCTTCACTGAGCCCTAAAATACAGGACATGTGACTGCAGTCACCAGTTGACCGTGAAGTAATCGGTTTTTCATCGTGAAGGCTCTCAACAGGAACCTTTCGGCGCTGCAGTTTTTCTTAAAGTCCGACGCTATCATCCAAATTAGGAACTACTGTAGTCAATATTTTTTTTTTACTAATATGTGTTCCAAACCCAAGTATTCTGCCTAAACATCAGTGTTGCATATGCAAGTGATAAATTCCATAGAGGTAGTTTTAACTGTCTTTAGATTTAGTGAATAGTCAATCGCAAAATAAATTGTTTAGATGGTTGCACAAGTAGTGATCCATTGAGGCTAGATCCACTAAGCATGCTGGGCCAGGCGAGCTACTTAGCCGACTCATTTTGAACAACTCCAGACACTGAAGTTACGGCAGTCATAGACGAGTACGGATGTTGATCCAGACTGTCAGGCGATAGCTTTCATTCCACCCTTTGCAAATGCTCGAGATTTGTTCTCTAGCTCTTCAAAGCATGAAGAGATATACCTGAATCGGACTGAACAAGCGGTTAGAAAACCTATGAAGATGTAGACGATCAGTAGACGCGTGCTGATCATCTTCGTAAGCTGCAGGTCTGGAGACTATTGCGATGAATGCGGGAGAATGAAGACAGAAGTTGCAGTTTTCTGTGGATTTTGCTGACATTCTGATTATACATCTCCACATTCTTCATGATTTTATAAGGACTCAAGGACTTTTCGTAGAGGACGCCATCAACGGAGTACGGAAACATCGCATTCTTCCTAAAACCGACTTTCATAAGACCTCAGCAAGAATAGTGAATAATTTCCTCACATGCGTGAGAGATGACACGTGTTTAGCATAAAAACCTCAGCTCCACTAACGTTTCAACGGCTTCGCGGTCTTCAGAGGTGGCGGATAACCGAATAAAAGCTTTTTATATCAAACTCCTATCAGCTCAATCATGTAGAAAATTATCCTATTCTTCGTTTCATGCAAATTTCGCAAAGGAACATGCTTTGGTGTTGCGTCATTGTCCAACCTTGTGCGGAATGTACGGAACCCGACTGCAGAAGTGCAAAGAGAAGACTTCAAAAGGAGACGACGAACAGACTACACAACGACACAATCTCTCTGTTTTTTGCACCCAGTTCACGTGGCAGCCACATCTATCAAGTTTTCTTTTCCAGTTTACGTTCATTTATGGTGTTCTGAAACTGATGCTGCTTCACTTAAAACTGGTTCTTCAGCAAACTCTTGAGTAATTGTAGAGAAATCATCTGCTTCATTTGGCAATGATCCGATCCTGATCCTACTTACCTTCAAAGATTTCATCTTTTCTATGATAAAGGATAAATAAAGGATAAAGCTCTCGGCGTTGGGGGATGCGCCATGCATTCGACTTCATTAAGCGTCGTTGGAGGTGATTGAATGCATATCTGGCCTTTACAATGACTCGCGGTGGACTACCGATGTATCGTATCACTGCTGCTATCCTTCCATACAAGTTTAGTACCAATTTGCCGATTCCGGAGAGATAGAAGGCTTGGTGGGCCATGGGATCGCGGATCGATTTCATGTAAGTGTTGCAGGGCGCCTCCGACCACTGCGCCATACGCGCCCTTTTCAATGATGCTTCCGAAGATAATGCTCTCACGTATGGTCGTCAACCGGTTTTTGAACATGAACGTGGTGGCCGGTAGTATCTATGACGGTCGGTTCAAGTTCGAGTTTGTGCAGAAGAAAATTTATCGGCGAACGATATACCTGCGTTCTAGAATGATTTGAAAAAACGCACATATGTAAAGAATTAAATCGATAAAAGACGCTTTAAACCTCCAGATGGCGAGACGGATAAATCGACCGAATAACTTACTTATACAGTACAATTTTTTTTAAACATACAACTCACTTCCTTCTTAGAATCGGCTATTCGAGTGGTAGTATTTTCGTGAACTGCACTTGTGTCACTTGTTGGTGATAATACCTCTAAAACGGATTTCACATAATACATAAACAAATTTTGAGACGATTAACCATTGCTTCCAAAGATATGAAGTGAAACCAAACTCCGATAGCGCCGATAAGTTTGTAAAATTCGGACTCCGGGCCAGCTACGCATTTGCGATTACCCTTTCCGAGGGTCACCTGCTACCCACTACACCACCGAGGTCGCCGCTTTATTTTTCTCTCAGCTAGTTTTGTACCCTGACGGTGCTATCAACAGTCACCTGTCAGGAGAAATGATCTGGAAAGCACAAATCGGCATTTAACCCAGTTGAGCTGAAGCTGCAGTTGAAATCACAATGTTTCACTTTTTATTTACTGCTTGTTATTATTATTTTTTCTATAGCAGGGTATTTATGTTAAACACAACCACGTGATGATGAGATAATTGCAAAACTCGGACCTTAGACCAGCTTCGAATTCTTCGCAGATCATTCTCATTGATGGATGATTGCTGATAGCATTATAAGTGTAAAAAACTAATCAACGGCCTCGGTGGTGCAATGGGCAGCACGAAACCGCAGTAAAGGGTAATCGTGAGCTCGAACCTGGCCTAAGATACGAATTTTGTAACTCTCTCAGCATCACTGTACTTGTATTTAACACAATATCCTGCAAAAAAAAAGAAAAAAAAGCTGCTGATCGACATTTTTAGGGTTTTTCTTAACTATTACAAAATCCTCGAACATCAACGGTTAAAACAAATATGACGAACGTTCATAACAATGAATGTCAATCAAACAAAAAACTCTGCCATGAAGCGTTTTTGTAGACGGAAAATTGCTGGTGAGGATAGAACTTGATGGAAAAATCACCTCTGCCATCGCGTCGCACGGGTGAAACTCTCCACACATCTGCAGTTTGTCCTTCAGAAACCGACGTTACTGGTGATGAAGTCATCGAACTACCATGAACAGCTTGAGAAGTTGTTGTGTGACTGGTGCTGTAGTAGTAATATTATAGTAGTAGTATTCGAATTACAAGTTTGTGAAGGCAGGTTATTTAACTAACTCAGGAAACATAAGTTTCGTTAGGTGCGCGCGACGAGCTCAGTGGCGATAGGGGCTAGAGGTGCACCATGTTATCGTTAGATAAATATCGAGCCCGGGCAAACAGAGTTCACCATCGATTCCGGGTCGGGACTTAGCACTTAACTTATTTGGGGGGATGGAAACGGCGACAAGCTACATTGCTAAGGCTAAGAAAGTCAGCGTATAGGCCAAGGGTGCACTCAATAACCGCAACGATAGAGATAAATGTACGACGTACCCTAAAGGGATTCGCAAACACCAGGTTATAGCTTTTATCTTTAAATATATCATATTGTCAATTTTTTAAACTTCACTATGTTTCAGCCTGTAGTAAATCGAGGGTCCTGCACGAACACATGGTTTCTGAAACTCAAAAAAAATTTGGACTCAATCCAAAAAAAAAGAGGAACATAGTATATATATGTAACAGGCTTCTTTCATTTCATTACGAAGTCGTAATAAGCAACCAAATGTCGTTCAAGCACCTATGTCGCGGGCGATCTGATACTATTGACAGAAACTACAGATCTGTGTTTGTCCTGATAACCCTTATGTGGAATGAACGTCGTCCATAGAACTGGAAAACCTCACGGGTTCGACGCACATATGTCATGAAAGCCGTCAATGGATGTAGCAATTGATTCACTACGACAGCCAACGTTATACCTCAAAACCGGCTGCGCCATCTTTGAAACGCCGTCGGTTGGCCAATCAGCACACGAGTTCAAGGCACACGTAATTGGCTAATTTTAATCGAAGTGAAACGAAAATGCGTAGATAATCGAGTCATATAGCTTTACTTACTCCATTTATACACTTACTACGGGATAAAAAAAGGCTGAACACGTTTGGCACAGATCATTTCTTTAGGGATGGGATCCACCATGCATTGGCCAGCATTCGTAGTATTGAAGAGATGACTAAATGCACAATTGACGCGTAAAATAATTTGCAAGGACCGACCAATTCATCGGCTCAGCGCTTTGCCATGCCAGAAAACTCTGTTTCCAAAATACCGATCTCCCTAATGCATTACTTCAGCATGTCGTAATGGAGAGTCTTCATTTACTTCTAGGAGTTAACTCAGCCTTTCTCAAATACACGATACATTCCCATGTGCTCTGTTCAGCAATGTAGAAATTTGGACGAACCTCTTTCTTAAAACCACTAGCAATGGCGTATTTGCTTAGTCAGTATAAGAGATCGAACATGCGACCATATGTGTATTCAACGGCATCTCTAACCACTAAGCAACACTCATTCCACTCAATATAGTGTACAGAAATCGTTGAGCAAATGAGAAGAAATTTAATGTTAATAAGGGACAGAAACGATTAGTAGCTAGCTTTATAAAATAGTCCGGATATCAGAATGAATCAGACGACCAGGACGAAAACTAGAATAAATCGTTCGAAGTAACTTTCTGATTTCCATCGTATAATAGCTGCCACATTTTTTTCCAGGAGCACATTGCGCTTTCATGTAAGCTCTATGCGGTTGGTCTCCACGTGACATATTCAGTGGAAGACTCATAGAAAGCGTTGAGTGTGCAAAGACTCTGGGTTCAATGTAATTGAAATCTTAGTTTAGCATTTTCTCTGTTTGGTTATGGAGGTGTATGGCTTGTTTGGCTGGGTAGATTGGAGTCAACTTTACCCTTGCAGGCTCTGAGAAAGGTGAAATCCACCGAAACGTCAGCCTGCGCGTAAATAAGGAAATAAAACAACACCTAAAAAAGAATATAAAGAGCTGCCACGTTGTTCAAAAAACAACATATTCAAATGATCAAGGAAAAGAATAATAAAGGAGTGGAATGCCAATGAAGTAACCGGTTCTATTACGAGACTTGATGGATGTTATGCTGTCATTTCCGCACGGATTGTTATTGGCTCACAATTGTTATTATGGTATTGATTTTAAGATAATAACTAACGTGTTAACTAAAATAACGCATTAAAGCATAAGGATAAAAAGACTGTGGCCTTGGTCAATCTCTTAAAAATGCTGCGTGCATTCGACTCGATTCGTGTCATTGTAAAAGTGATCGAACAGATATTTGGCCTAAAAACGACTTTTGGAGCCTAGCGATGTATCAAATCAGTGCCTTCTATCTTTCCAGACAAGGGTGGTAGCAATTTTTCAACTCCGGAAAGATTCGAGGATTGGGTGCGGGATCGTACTAATGACCGTGTGTGTGCTGCAGGACACCTCTAACCGTTACGCTACGTGTGTTTAAATAACGTATTAGGTCAGTTATTTTATGAACACCTTTATAAAATAACACATTCAACAAAGTTAAACTTCAAAAAAAAATGGAGCTCAGGTATCGAAGTCTACGTAGCTATAGAGAAACGATATCCCTACTGAGGCATGAAGAAATTTTAAGAATAAATTTGAGAAAACTAGTGGAAAAATGGCAAGTTATCGATTTTTAGGTATTCGAATTCTTCATTCGATTATTAGAATGCCTTATTGGGAGTCAGAAATTACCGACATCGATTTCCTGGCGCCCACTCGTAACCCATGAATAGTATCGAAGTGTGTATATTTGCAATCTGGACAATTGGTCCAGCCGCTGACCTCATCGTAGTTTCACTTCATCTCGTCCGTTCCGCTTCATCGGGCTTCCGCCATCGAGCGGATTTCAAACGGAAAGATGGAATGGTTGGAAAACTTGACCACATGACTGTATTTCAAAACTGATTTTCCTTTAGCATCAGTATATCTAATGTTTATTTTCTTTGATAAGCTCACACGAGGTTGATAAACATGCTTATTTTCGGCTAACATTTCGACGTCTTCGTCTCCATCGGAGCCGATGACCCAAGTCGATAGTCCAATTGACCACATGACTGATATTTGTAAGATAATTGAGTGGATTGATACTACTTGGGTCTGACGACAATTTTCAAAATCGGCTTTTAAGTTTTAACTGTTTTAATCCCTCAACGTTCATAAATGAAAAATTTCTTAAAAAGGCAATAGATTAGCAATCTAGGGAGAGTCACATAACGATTTCTTGAAAAAAAAAAGATTACGGAAGCAATTAAAAACTACTTTGTTGTTTCCAACATACTTAGACGGCCCGTCCTCACTGGTTGTGCTGGTCCCAGCATATTCTCTACTTTTTTGGGGTTTTGCTGCTTTAGCCACTGTGGTTCTTTGGAGTTCCGGGGCCAGCCAGGCCAAAGTCTGTGCTAGGTCGTCACCACCACAGGCAGCCGCCGCCCTTATGGATCAGAGCGAGATTTGCCACCATGCGACTAGTCTGGCAGCAGGACGGTGGCGGATCATCGTATTGGAAATGCCGATGCTCCTCTCAGCTTGGGAGACCCTGCCAGAGGGATGAATCTCGCGGCTGTACATAGCAGCTTGACACCCAGGAACACCTCCCAGCCACGATGAGGCGGTAAATCATTCAGAGGTTTTAAAGTTTAGTTTAGTTCTCAACATACAAAATCATAATCTTAATTTCCAGGATAATAAGGAAAAAAAACTGAAAAAGATGACAAAAACTGAACACGGAAGTAACAGATCCATTTAAAACCCTTAACTATCGAAAACGACGAAAATTGGCGCCCAAAGAAGTCACAGATCTTATGGAGAAAGATGGAAGCCTATCCAATAAGATAGGAGCTATGAATGGATTTGAATTCCTAAACTCGAAATTCAAGCACATAGAAATCGAGAAAAATCCTTTAAAATCGAATCCTTTAAAGGTGCGCTTAGTTCGAACCAAGATTATTTATTGGGCGCATGTAATCCTTGAGCCTGCCCCGAATTCGCCTTTTCTTTCAGAAATTACTACTTAAAATACATTATTGACAAACTATTATTACATCAAGTTCAGAGTCATAGATGTGCAGCTGTGCCTCTAACGTTAGCGATGCTTCTTTCTTGTAGAGAGATCGAGAAGAGTGGGAGAAACGACCGTTCGTCATTCTACTCGACATTTGGCGTTGCTTAATGTTAAGGTGCTTCGTAGAATCTATTCAAACATCGGTCAACGTTCTGTTTTTCGACCATTGAAGTTAATGGATTCAGTCTAAGTCATGAAATGTTTCACACATTAGTGATAGAGCAGGTTTTTCAAATTCCATTCAATTTACTTTCAGAACTACACTCCACTCGCTCAGTCATAGGACAGCGCCATTCTGGCACCATGCTTCTTTGTGTTCCTAGTGCCTTTTTCGGGAAGGCAAATCATCGATGTGTGACCAAGGGTAACTATTCGCTTGATTTCCTGATAGAAATGTTGTTAAACTACTCACCGCTGAACAACAGAGTACGGATAACTTCTCGTTGCAAACATGAAAACAATATGAAGCCGCAGATGAGACAAATAGAGTTCGTATTGTCTTCAGTGTATTAAATATCGCGCTCTAGCAAAATAATCGTTGTCCTATAAAAAACGATGACACTCATTTCCATCAAAGGTGGGTCATTTGTATAGATTAGAGGCTCTTCAATATTTAGGCCAAATGGGGGTTATATAACCAGACATATCGGGTTCTCGTAAAGCATTCTATCAGAAAATCCCTTTAGATTGTCAATATCATTAGTTGACGATGGGAATGATGTCGACTGATTCAGATGAACTGCATGAAAAGCATTCATGCTTCATTAGAATGAATTGAAGGGTTTGAAAATAGAAAAACAACGTAGTTACTACGGCCGTTGGTTGGTGCGTGCTAAAAAAAAAAATATGGAACGCATGAGGCTTCAGGTTAAAAAAAATATGATTATAGAAAGATGTGGAACTCCAAAATTTCTAAACGGCTCAATAATAGATGAGTGGTTTCATCTATTGCAAGATTCTGCAGTCTCGTTGACCTAGAAGGTACTTAGTTTCGTGTTAAGGGGTTTACGGCCGTCGTTAACTGGCGCAGAAAAAAGCCGTCTGAACGACTATTCACCCATAAAAAACCGTTAATGTGAACGTCGGTATTATGAGAAATTAGCATTTGAAAGCGAAATGTGGGTTCGTCAAATAAGTACTATATCATTGCTTTTCAATAGCTAATTCATTTTTTTTCCATCTAAGTATAAAGGGCAGCGCATGCAGCGCATTGATTTGAGGTGCTCTTCAACACACATGTGGTCGTTGGTTTGATCTCACGTCCGTGGAGGACTAAGTCCTCCATTCCTCTGGATCAACAAATTGGTACCAGACTTATCTGGGTCATAAACATATGTCGGCAGGCTCCCGTATATCAGTGTACAGACCAAATATGCCTTCAATCGCCTCTACGCTACTACGAATGGAGTCGTATTCATGGCGCGTTCCTAATGGGTTCATCAATGTCGGACGCTTTATTCCTTCTTTATCCTCCAAAACTTTTCCACGATCCTCAGCACCGTAGAAAAGAAACCGATCATTATCATCCCCTTGCCTGCAATATCTTAAATAAACACTGCTGTCTTTGAGGAATTGTGCTAAACTAATACTGTAAACACAAGAAATTTACGACGCCGTTGGAGAAGAACATTCCAGATATTACTAGAAACACAACACATCTTCAAATATGACACACACTTGGGTTCTTAAACTACAGTTAACCTTAAAACTTTATAAAACGTTGCGAATTGCCTGAGTGAATAGAATTACTTTACAATTAATGAGTCAACGTGACGTCGACGAAAAAGTATAGGGGCAAGGTGGTGGATGGCGATTGGCTCAGAAACGCTACGGCTCAGCTGCCAAGGTCACTGGCCCCATTGTGTCGGTCACATCGCGGGTCAGCCACAAAAAATGAAAGAGAGGAAACCTCAGGCCGATGGGTGCAGGGTCAGACAAGGCTCTTTCGTTGACAAACACAGAACTGTACGATTGAAGTCTGTAACAAAGCAATCGTAACGTTGTTGACAACGATTTTGCAGATTTATAGGCATGTCGAATCGATAGACTGATCGATAACGTGACTGAATAAGCATAAAATTAGGACTTCGTTGGGAAGATGAAAGGAATACGATAGGAATGTTAGGAGTAAAGACAACCATAATAGCCAAAGGTTTAAGTTGAAAAAAAGGGTCCAAACATTTTTGCTAATGATGGACGACTTTTAAAAATTTCAAAGCTTTGAAATTTCAAAGCTTTGATTCCATCTACACTTTAAGAAGGTTCTATCACTTAGATATTATTTTTTCATTCAGAAGAGTAGCGCTATGGAAACAGTTCGAAACCTCCAAGAACCTAAATTGACCAAGTCGACATATGTAGCGTTTTATGACGTCACAAAGCACAAAAGTCCATTGTTTAGTGAAAAAAAACCTATAAGGAACAGAACGTAAGAAAAAGAGTACTTAACAAGTTCAATCTACGACATGAATAACTGCCCCATCGGTGAAAGAAACCCAGTTGCGTAGGAGAAAGCCGAGGTCATCAATGAACTGCCACGACCTCGGTGCTACCAAGCGCGCGCTGACAAAACTTCTCGTCAGGACCTCCATAAGAAGAAATCTTTAAGAAAGAGCAAAATTCCAGAAAAAAACTCCATGGAAACTTAGCTATGACCCGGGCGATTTGTGAAAATGAACCAAGCAAGTGGCTAGGTGTTTGGCAGTCATATTGGTTTCTCCGTTACGGAAACTCATCAAGAATGATGATTGGCTATAATTGTACGAATCGAAAGATGTCGGCAGCAGAAAAAGGAGATTTAACGATGAACGATAAGAAACTGGTGACAAGATGGCGTCATAAAGATGCGAGATTCTTGACGAAGATAAATAGCATCACGGAAATGGAAGAAAGAAGAAAAACGCTCCCACATAAAACGATGTTAAGGGATAAAAAATATGGCTCCATAGTTGAAAAACTCGAGTGCTTCATGGGCGTTAGGAATTTGGGATAAATTTTTTAACTTTTTACTTTTAAAACTTACTAGGCTTGTCAGTACCACAACTTGTTCTTAATTGATAAGAGAGGTTATTAGAATTTTTTCATATCATAAAGTCATTATTCTATCGAATTTTCAAGCTCCTACTGGTGAAACGATCAAATAAAACGAACGATCCCCTCGGTTTTAAACATGGCATAACAACATGAAGAGAAGAAAATACCTGTGTAGATCGTCAAAAGACATCGCCCTCGAGTAAAGCGGTGGTGGCGGTGGCAACACTTGTGAGTGGAAGAAAATTGCCGGTGGTGGGGGTGGTGGAGCAATTGCTCGGCCACCGTACTTCTTCAGCAGCTTCTGCTGTTTTTTCTCCATTTTCTCCAGTTTCTTGATCGTCTTCAAATCCGGTGGAAATAGTAGTGGTCGTTGCTGTTCGACGAAATCCAAGTGATTCAGCGACATTCGTGATCCTTTCGATAATCGCATTCGTTCTGAATCACTTGGACTTGTCATATAACCGGAGTCAGCGTTCAGACTTATCATTGAACGACAGAGAATTGGGTGCGGCATATAGGGCTCAGTGTAAGCAGCTGACGGTCCATTGTGAGCCCGCTTAGCGTCATAAGTACCAGAAGGGGCTGCATAGGCCGGA
The DNA here is from genome assembly GCA_009735665.1 of Angiostrongylus cantonensis. Classification (NCBI taxonomy): domain Eukaryota; kingdom Metazoa; phylum Nematoda; class Chromadorea; order Rhabditida; family Metastrongylidae; genus Angiostrongylus; species Angiostrongylus cantonensis. The sequence goes on from MQTX01000038.1 coordinate 2,773,077, forward strand.
TACTGGCCCTGGGACCAAGCCAGCGGTGGCGGATGGTGACTGGACGAGCGGTTGCCCATCGCGCACCGGGCCGACTGCGGTTGTCCGGCCCCGCCCTCATGTGGGCGACCCGCCGCCACCGGGCGTCGCAGCGTTGGGGAACTTGACCGGACGTACACGGCTCTCCCACGATACCGTTGGGAGGACAGCACTCGACTGGCATACGCTCGGTTACATTTGTGATATGTTTGTTGCTAAACGATAGATGTTTGTTGTTGTATTTCCACATACCTGTACTTAATCACATTTCTTCTACGAATAACATCAAATGAAAGAAAGGCAAAAGTTGGCCTTGTCGAAATGCGATGTAACCCCTCACTCAGTGGGATACTTGGTCGGTGCGTCTTCACTGATGGTGCTGGCCTCTTGCGTAATCCGCACTGGTTTCTTTCCCGCTCAGCAGTCGGCCATGATGGTGGTCTGTTTAGAACATAGCGACGTCCACGAGGTCTATTCCGAATTCCTAAAATCGTTTCCATCTACAATTCATAGATGCTGCCATTACAGTTCTATATTCGAAAAATATTCTACTAGACTGATCTTGAGTGATCTGGCACCTATTTGAAATCACCTTTCAAAAATATGCGAACCTATGAAGACGTCAGATCACTCCTCGGCGTCTGAAAGCGCTCCAACACTTTGTGCAAAATTGCAGGTGATTTCCTCGGTGAATTTAATAAACAACAATAAATTAAGGACTTAAGGCCCTAAGAGAAAAGGTGTTTGCTGGAGAAAAGTGAAGAATTGAAGAACAACCGAAGATCATGAATTTTGTGTGTTTAAAGGTCCTAACTTAAAAAAAACAATTGAGAGGAGGAAAAACAACATTAACGAAGAGAAGAGCTTTTTACTAATGGGATTACGGAGGGATATAGAGAAAGACAGGGTAATGGTCTAAGATGACATACGAGCTTATACGGACTTGATAACAAAACCGGACAGGAATCCACTTAGCGGTTTTCCCTAGACATTGATGAATCGTGTGATAGGGAGCAGAAAGAACTAGTGAACAAATGGAGCTGCAAAACATAGTAAGAAGAACATCATTTCTTGCAAAGAAAACTCCGATGGAGAGATGAACGAGATAAGTGATAAAAACCACGCTCCAACAGTTTACGAGTTTGTAGATCGCTTCACCAAGGTGATTGCAGAATCAAATGATAAAGAATGGAAGCTCTCGGCGTTGAACAACCCTTGAAGGATTCCTCATGTATTCGACCTAACTAAGTATAGTTGGAGGTGATTGAATGCATATCTGGCCTTTGCAATAACTCGCGGTGGCCTACCGATGTTTCGAGCCAGTGTTGCTATCCTCCCAGACAAGTCTGATACCAGTTTTCCGACTCTGGGGGGATGAAGGCTTGGTTAGCCATGTGAGCGGGAATCAATCCCACGTGTGTGTCACAGGGCGCCTCCGACCACTGCGCCACACGCACTCCGATTGCAGAACGTGTTTAAATTCTTCGCTATAATCTGGCTCCATTGAAGCTTATTCTACGTCTTAACAATTTTACTGCTTCGATTAGCCTTTGAATAGGAGTTTTACTATATATGAGAGTATTAACTGAAGGAATGAGTTCGTTTTCGCAGGTTGTTCACTTCTTGTAAACACAGTCTCTTTCATTTTCTCTTCAGGTTTTGCAATTCCTGCAAAGATACTATGCTCTAAAAGCTTTGAAATGCTCGCGATCAATGTCGAAGATTGCTTTCACCGTATATATGAGAGTATTAAATGAAGGAATGAGTTCGTTTTCGCAGGTTGTTCACTTCTTGTAAACACAGTCTCTTTCATTTTCTCTTCAGGTTTTGCAATTCCTGCAAAGATACTATGCTCTAAAAGCTTTGAAATGCTCGCGATCAATGTCGAAGATTGCTTTCACCTGGAACGATAGATTAGGACTTTCTTTGATCTGAGGTGGAAACTAGCGATCCCATATAGTTCTTGAGCGGGCGATTTTTGTTTGCTGTGGATTGGAAACTTATGTGCAAGACTTTATTTCATAAACTTATGAAGATATCATATGATTGATTCAATTAGCCATATACTGTATTAGTATGGGCATTCAAGGGTGCGTGTGGAGCAGTGTTCAGAGGCGCTCTGCGACATACACATGGAATCGATCTCAGCTCCCGTGGCTCACCAAGGCTTCCATCCTTCAGGAGTTGGCAAATTGGTACCACACTTATCTTGGAGGATAGCAGCACTGGCTCGATACATCAGTAGGCCACCGTGAGTCATCGTAAAAGCCTGATATGCATTCAATCACCTCCAACGACGCTTAATGAAGTCGAATACATGGCGCATCCCTCAGGGATTGATCAACGCTGAAAGCCTTGTCCTTTTTAATGATCGTTGCAGATTTCTTAAAACGGTGATATCTGGCGGAAAGTGGTTACCCATTCTAAAATTAATGCTATATTTTATTAATAAATTCCTGTTGGCTCGCCAGCAATGTATTATAGCTGCTGAATTCGTTGTCCTTCAGCGAGCTTTTTGAAAGTTTTTTAAACCACGAAGTTTCGGATCGGATACAGAATTCAAATCTAGGTCAAATTTGCACCTTTTACATAATCATTATAATAAACAAGAATAAAGGATAAAGCTCTCGGCGTTGACCAACCTCTGAGGGATACACCACGTATTCTACTATTAAACATCGTTTGGAGGTGATCGAATGCATATCTGGCTTTTACAATGACTCGTTGTGGCCTGCCGATGTAAAGAGCCAGTGCTGCTGTGTTCCAGGAAAGTGTTGGACGAATGTGTCGACTCCGGAAGGATGGAAGGCTTAATGAGCTATAGGCGCGGGGATCGATTCAACTCGTGTGTTGCAAGGCGCCTCCGACCACTGCGCCACACGTGCCTTCGGATCGGATACGGAAATCAGATATGGGACACATTCATACTTTTTATCTAATTACTAGAACAACTTATTCACGTTTTCCAAACGTTGCATTTTTTCGATGTATCGTCTTTTTAATCCGTTCTACGCGAAAAGCTATTGACGAAGAAGTGAAAACAGACTGCTTTCACTAGGTGATTCTTTAAAGTATGAAACAAATACGACTCATCTTACAAGTCCTAGCATCAACAACGTGAGCATGTCAATTGCAAAATGTCCTAAACAAATAATGAGACCACCAATTTGATCTCAGAAAAGATTTTCCGATTCATAGAATTCGATTCAATCTATGTATAGGTGGAAGCCGAACGGTACAAATATGCAGAGTATCACTTTTTATTCTCCAGAGTCAAAGCACATATGTGTTCGAACACACATCCTCTGAGCACTTTTCACAATCATCATTTTCATCATCGCGTTCGTACAGTCCAATAGATGCTGAATAACTGTCAGCTAAGTCGTAAATGAATACAAGCAAGCGGCAGCGACACTGAGAGACACTATGCGACGCTAGGCGACAATAGGCGACAGTAAGCGACACTACGCGAAAACGCCATAACTCTCAGTATCGACACTATAGTTTTCGCAGGCATCTCGATCAGTGGACGGTATGGACACCAAGGTGTTTATTTCCAGCTGAGAACGTTCCAGAATTTTTAAAAAATTTCTGTGTGATTGAGCTGACACCAGAATGGCATAGAGCTTTTAATCGGCTAACGTTTCAGCGCCTTCTCCTTCTTTTTTGTACACCAATCCCCCATCAGTTCAATCATATAGGAAATTACTGATTGTTCCTACCGAGGTTTAATGGAAGTCGATTTTTAAGATGTTTATATTCATTTTCTGCCAAATAGAAAGCAGTTTAAAATGGTATGCATGAGATCAGAAGAATACTCCCTGCACTTCATGATTTATAAAAAAACCTTTTGGAAAAATTTATTGACCGGCAGTTTCACTGACAATTAAATGTTGAAGCGACGAAAGCTCTTGGCGTTGATCAATCCCTAAGGGATGCGCCATGCATCCGAGTTCATTAAGTATCGCTGGAGGTGGTTGAATGCATATCTGGCCTTTACGATGACTCACCGTAGCCTACCGATGTATCAAGCCTATGCTGCTATCTTCGCTGATAAGTCTAGTGCCAATTTACCGACCCTGGAGGGTTGGAAGGCCTAGTGGGCCATGGGAGCTGGGGTCGATACCACGCGTGTGTTACAAGGAGCCTCTGACCATTGCACCACACTCGCCCCAATTAAATGTTACTTCATTCTAATCACTACAGTCATTGTATGAAATCAGTCAGAAATAAAAACACCGAAACAAGGAGCAAATACTTCTTAATGTTGAGAGCAATGGATTTGTGTAGTGGACTACAGTAACACGCAGTAACTGGTAGCGTACATATCATTAATACCCTTAGAGCTACAGAGCAAAGTGTTTTTTACGATTCTGACCTGTTTACACCCTCTAAAGCGTTCTAGTTAAGGAAAAAGAGTGTTTCACTTTCAAAAAACCGGAAACTCCGCGGCCGACGAAGAATTGTTCGTGTTCTCTCCGGATAGCCTACCGATGTATCAAGCCAATGCTGCTATCTTCGCTGATAAGTCTAGTGCCAATTTACCGACCCTGGAGGGTTGGAAGGCCTAGTGGGCCATGGGAGCTGGGGTCGATACCACGCGTGTGTTACAAGGAGCCTCTGACCATTGCACCACACTCGCCCCAATTAAATGTTACTTCATTCTAATCACTACAGTCATTGTATGAAATCAGTCAGAAATAAAAACACCGAAACAAGGAGCAAATACTTCTTAATGTTGAGAGCAATGGATTTGTGTAGTGGACTACAGTAACACGCAGTAACTGGTAGCGTACATATCATTAATACCCTTAGAGCTACAGAGCAAAGTGTTTTTTTTACGATTCTGACCTGTTTACACCCTCTAAAGCGTTCTAGTTAAGGAAAAAGAGTGTTTCACTTTCAAAAAACCGGAAACTCCGCGGCCGACGAAGAATTGTTCGTGTTCTCTCCGGAGAGTCACACCAAATGGCGCGACCGTTGCGGGTTTAAGGGAATTTGTACGTCCTTTAGAGAGAAATCTGTTTATCAGATTAATGCTTACAATAAGGTAGAGTAGGTAGGTAAGCGTTTTTGGAAATGTTCTTACTATAAACATAAGACGCAGAAAGAAAATTGATGAGAATCTTTGGTAAACTTTCACGAAACTTTGGAATGATAACCACAACTGTAAAGGATATGTATGATGTCTACAGGATGTTACAGATAGGTATCACTACAAATCGTATGGCTATTTGCATTCTAGTTTCACTTTATTGAGTCCTTTTTTCCATTCTCGTCCATCTCTCTTTCTCCTTTCCTCTCTGTTCTTCTCCTGTTTTTCTATGGTGTCGTTTGCGTTTTCTGGTTACATAAAATTTCCGATCTCATTTATAATGATGAATTATTGGGTGGTGGTGACTTTCGACTTTCCTCTATGATTTTCGGGCATAGATAAATAGAAAAATAAACAAGCAAACAAGTAAGAAACAAATAGGGAAGACTAAAGAAGCAAACTGTAATAGAAAAAAAAAGAATATTACTATGTGGGGCGATTTTAAAATGCAGTGGTTAGACTTGCCTTGTGATTCATATACAGTCTCTGGTTCCGCAAGCCAGGGTAACCAAATCCGCCACCCTTACGGTGTTGGCAAATTAGTGCCAGATTTGTCTGGGAGGATAGCAGCACTTACTGTGCAGTACATCTTTGAGCCCTTCATAAATTATTATATACTGCAAATGTTCATCCATTAGTCACTGGCATACTAGAATTGGAGTGGATTGCAAGGTGCGCCTCGAAGATTTTGATGAGCGCTAAACGCTTTATCCTTTATCCGACATCGCATTTAATTCATTCTCAAAGAATGAAATTGATCGATTACGGTGGAATTGGTTAAAATTACGATAACAACAGCATATGATGCTTTAACATTAAGGGGACCACTAATTACGAAGAAAAATAAAGCGGGATAATTGCAAAAAAAGTGACTCTGAAGGATAAATGGCACAAAAATCTTGCTTACTTGATATTTGAATGCTCATGCTCACTGCTTTTGCGAGCCCCAGCAAAATCTGCACTTTTCGAGGATTTGCTGCTTAAAACATTGTGGTTCCGTGGAGACCCCAGATCAGCTAGGTCTGCTCCAGGTCTTCACCACCCCAGGCAGTTGCAACCCTTGTGGATCAGAGAGAGATTTGCCCTCATGCGACTTTGATACCAGGACGGTGGTGGATCTTGGGCATTGGTTTACTTTTAACTAGGCTTCCTGATGAAAACGTGGGACTCCTTCTTTGCTTGGGAGACTGCCGGGAAGACGAATCCTCCGCTGGTACATATATCGGTTAGAATAAAACTGGAAAGGCTATTCTTAAGTGTTTATCTCTATTTTATTTAATTTTATTTGATCCGTCTTTGCATCTACTGTGCAGATCCCAGCACTTCTCACATTTAATTAGTTTCCTCGCATCCATCGTCCGCGAAGGTCTTCCAAGTTGTTATGTGTGGCTTTGGTTGATGCTTGAGGTTTCTCATTTCACCTTGAATGTCGTAGAATGCTGGTTGAGCAATTCTCTTTGGAGTCCTGAGATAGCCGGGCTAGAGCGTTCCCAGTTGGATTGCAGATAGTGATTTTTTCCCAGAGAAGTCCGGTACTAATTCCCTACCCCGAAGGCATGAGAGGCTTGGTTGGCGTGGAGCAGAATCGAAGTAGCACCATGCTCGTAGTGACGGACATCACTACCACTGTGCTTTCTGCCCCATTAGTGTTTACCTTTAAATTCACTAAACATCAGCTCTTACTAGTTACTGATTTATCCATTAAAAAATTTGTCAAAGTGATTGTTCCGTAGGAGAAGAAAACAGCGCTTATCAAGTCTTCCAAATCAGCTAGTAGTGGAATCAATTTTGAGAGGTTTGTTATTTTTAGCTTTATGAAAGCTCCTACTCATTCGTCATAATCTCTGAACTGAGGGACAGCACTTCGATGGCTTCAGTGGTTTTTTTACTCATAGAATTGTCGATCGTTAACCTTTTTATTGATTTGATGATGGGGTCGATAGTGGACGTAAATTAACGGGCACCTTGACTGGTTATGAGATTTTTGGCAGAAACGAATGAATCGATGTAAACGATCCACTACCATCATGATCACTAAATTATCGCAGATATCGAAACGTTTGCCTGGATATTTGCCTATAACAATGAAGAACGTGAGGAAGAATCATATGGAGAACTCGAGGAGATAGATGAGAAAACATAAGGCCTTGGAATTAACCAGTTCCTTAGGAATACACCATGCATTCGACCCCATTCATAACATCGAAGAGGTGACTGAATGCATACCAATGCATAATTGGCTTGTGGAATAACTCCCGGTGCCTAGCAATTTACCCACCCAGTGTTCTTATCCTTCCGGGAAAATCTGGAACCAATATAGCGACTCCGGTAACGTGGAGAGCTTAGTCGAACGAAACGTGGGATGTACGTGGCGTAAGAAACATAACCACCGCGCCTTGCGTGTTGCTGCAAGAACATGACGTAAGAGAGGATAGGATACCAGTAGTACTGAAGAAGAATCAAACGCATTCAGAAATAATGGTAGTGCGAAGGTTTCGTGCGAAAATTGGTGAAGGTTCTCGAAAAAGAATATTATCAGTTTTTCATTAGTATCTCACATTGGGACTGAAACTATTTCTCTCAGATTCTTTTATAGAAAACGAAATTAATTCGGGAATGGAAAAATGCGAGAAAACGGAGTAAAAGGAGAATCCACTTCTATTTTCAATAGATGGAGTTTGGTTCTATTTGACACCTAGTTTTCCCCGAACTCACCATGAGTTGATATCAACTTAAGCCGGCCTAACTGCACTGCTAGTGGGAATCCCACGTGCTTCAGACGTTAATGCTGAACACTGTATGGACGACATCTAGTTACTGATCGGTCCGTGAAGTGATTGCCTATGATAAATGTGCGAACTTCAGAAGACTACCAATCACCAAATATTCAAGCGAGGAAGGAAAAGGGAGAAGATGAAAACGACGAAGCGCTGGCGTTTAACACAGCACTTAAACCGCTTTTCTTCTGTAAGACAACAGATTAAGAAAGAATCGCGAATTCTAGCCTTGCGACGAATAAGAGGATAAAGCTCTGTACGTTGATCAATCCCCAAGGGTGCGCCATGAATCCAACTTCAATAAGCATCGTTTGGAGGTGATTGAATGCACATTTAGCCTTTACAATGACTCGCGGTGGCCTAACGTTGTATCGAGCCAGTGCTGCTATCCTTCCAGATGAGTCTGGCTCCAACTTGCCGACCTCGGAGGGGTGGAAGGCTTGGTGGACGGGGTATTCAATCCATGTGTGTGTTGCAGGGTGCCTCCAACCACTGCGTCACACATGCCCTTTGCGACGAATACAAGTACGTAAAAAAAGCAATGAGCGAAAACAAATGACTTTGTCGCGTTGTGTGGACAAGTTCTCAGTGGACACATAGAGAGAGAAAGTGCAGTTTGATTTATTAACATTTAGATTCTGAGTAATTCAGGCAGTTATTATTACTATTAAGAAGTTATTACTGGCTTAACTATTATACCTATACCTTACTGTAGGTACTTCCGAAGTTTAGCAATCATATGTAAGCTCCACTCCATAATTCTCGTCTGCACAGTATTTTTACCATTGTAACTAAAACCAAATAGAGAGAGAGAGAGAGAGAGAGAGAGAGAGAGAGAGGGAGAGGCAAAACGAAAGACCTGCATGGTGTGGTGGTGAACTTGTTAGCCCCCGAAATGGGTAATCGCGCGTTCGTTCCCCATTGCAGATACCTGGGATTCAGAGTTTTGCAAATATCTCAGCATCATTGTGGTTGTACAACCTAATGGTTTGCCCTGTGCCGCGTGCGCCGTTGTTTTTTCTATAGGCCAATTATTCAACAATTTATCGGTTTGTATTCAGGTTTTCGTTTTCTCATCTTAGATCTCGCTGTCAGAAACCATCTGACCGTTCGATCGTTGTGAAAAGACACGGTTAGGGATTCCCATGACCAGCTTTCTATTAACTTCGGTATTGAAATATTGGTTTAACATTTTCACTGTTTGGCTATGGAAGTGGTTGACTGAGTAGATGGCGGTCAACTTGACCTTTCCAGGCTCCGAGGAAAGCGAAATCAGCCGAAACGTCAGCTTTTTGGTGGGTGGGGTTTGAAGTAACACCTCGTGATTGCTCAACAAAGAAATATATCACAGAGTTTGAAAGCCAGGTCTCTGATTTATTTCGAGGCTATGAAAACTACTGTTTGTTCAATCTGCAGATCAACGACGATATTTTCTCAAACGACGAAAAATTATTTATTTTTCCTTGATGAGCTTACACGAGGTTGATAATAATATTTATTATCGGCTAACGTTTCGACGTCTTCGTCTTCATCAGAGCCGATGATCCGAGTCGATGGTCCACGCTTGTCTTTCAAATTATATATATTATTATATATTATATATTTATAATTATTATATTAAAAAGTTATTTATATAGAAAATCCTGACACGGACATTGAATGAATGGATAGTATAAACTTTGATTCTCAGCTTTTACAGTTTTGAGTGTACTCAGTGCGCAAAACCAGTGGCCGATAGTGTTTCCTATAAACTTCATCAATAGATGATCGATCGGCATTACAATCCAACACCGGACGTTTTATAAAAAGAAGAAAGAAACCCTTTGGAATGCGTTGATTGCTGAGAAGATGAGTAAAAAGTAGTATTGTAAGTGCAAAACTCTAGCCAGAGTTCGGTAGCGAGTTCTCTACTTGGCAACAGCACCGCAAATATAAAAGTTACTGCACAAGCGCTTTCCAGAAATATCTACGACCCATCTGGTTTTTCTTCAAAACTTGCTTGTCGATTATGCGACAGATTTATATGTCGAGAGCTTGGTTTTAATTCGATCACCGAGCAAAGCAAGTCTTTCGACCGTGATGGCGTAGTGGATAACGACAACAGCTAGGATTTAATGAATACTGTCGCTCCGATTGATCGTAATCTGGGCCAGCGAGGATTGAGTTGAAGTTGCACAGCATCATTCCTTATCGGCTAGACAGAATCTGGATTGACTAAAATCGTTTAGTAGAACCAAACGCTGGCTTAGAATTGACCTACGGATATTTTATATGACAGAGAAAGTATAAAAATGTGATTCCAAGAACATTAGGCGCATACTCTCTAGATCGTCCTGCATTCAAATGTTCTGCGAACCCCAGCATTTTGCTTTTATTTGTTTTCCTTAGAATCTCGAGCTAGTCGTGCCAAGGTCTTCTTCACGGGCAAGTGCCTTTTCTTATTGGATCGGTGAGATGGAGTTTGCTGTCGTGTAAATGGAATTCTTCCGGAACAGTGGTCATGACTGGAATTAGTCGATGTATCAGTGAATAATAAATTTACAGATCATAAGACTCATGTGTGTTTTCTGCACAGTACATACAATAAATCTAACCACTTTGGCTCTTTGGCCTGCTGTTCAGCATATTTAATCTAAAGTCTAATAGTGCGACGTTACCGCCGAAAACCAGTGGAAACATAGGGCTGCGTTTTTTGTCCCACATTGTTTAGTTGCAGCTACTTTCTTTATTGGCTTTAGCCTTGCAGTATGAGAAGAAACCCCACAAATCACCAAAGCAGTTCTCTTGTCTGGAAAGACAAGTGTAGATAACAACGGCCTAAACTTGTTCTACACTTTACTTTTATTGCACTGGTTTATCAGTGGCGTTCCACTCCATTCATAACACCTTGGAGGTAATTGAATTCATATCTCACTTGTGAAGCTTTACAAATCTATCAGCTCAGTGTTTTTATTCTCTAGACAAGAACGGTATCAATGGAATGTGATACCAGAGATCTGGAGAGTTTTGCTGGCTCGCGGTACGGGATCGAACCAAAGATCATATACTTATTCCAAGACTTCTCTAAGCACTACGCTAGAATATACATATTATTTTGTCAAACTTCTTTTAAATTCTCTGAGGAATACAAACATGTCGAGGTGTTGGCCGAATAGCTCTTTTTATTAACTTCATGTTAACCTAATAATCCAACAAAGTATTGATTGTTCATACCGAGGTTAAAGGACGGTCAATTTGGAAAAATATTTCTTCCAAAGTTACTAAGGGCGCGTGTGGCGCAGTGGTTTGAGGCGCCACAGCGACGCGCACGTGGATTGCGCCCATGGCCCACCAAGCCTTCTATCCCTCCGGGGTCGGCAAATTGGTCCCAGACTTGTCTGGGAGGATAGCAGCATTGGCTCGATACATCGGCCGGCCACCGCGAGTCATTGTAAAGGCCAGATATGCATTCAATCACCTCCAACGCTAATGAAATCGACTGCATGGCGCATCCTTCAGCGATTGATCAACGCCGAGAGCTTTATCCTTTTATCCAAAGTTGCTGTCGTCCAAGTACGTTATGTGGATCTTAAGAAATAGATTTCAAAGTATTTAGAATCATTGTTTGTACTCAAAAGCGTTTCTTGATCCCTTGGAAACAGCGGCGAGTGAGAATGCGATTTGATCAACAGATGATTTGCTGTGAAGTTTTGGCGATTTGAGGTCTCATGCTAATCAAGCTATGGCAATGATCAGTGGTCTCTTTGTAATGTAATAGAATGGATGGGTGTATAAATGGCATTTGAAGGAAAGAACGTGACGACGATCGGCAAATACCATGGTAACCCATCACAGAGGTCATCTGAACACGTTTGATGGCCGACCAAAACAAACACAAAGGCACAAACCATCTCCCTCTTCGGTCATCCTTTATTGCTATGACAAAGGGCACTTGTACTTTCGATAGTGAAGGAATTCCATGCGGCAATCATTAGCAAACAATGATTTATTTTAGTTGGTTTTCCAACTAAAATAAACCAACACCAGGATCCACCTCCATCCTGGTATCAAAGTCGCATGGTGGCAAATCTCCTTCTGATTCACATGGGCTGCAACTGCCTGTCGTGGTGACAACATGGGGCAGACTTTGGCCAGGCTGATCGATCTCGGGATTCCAGCTAACCACAATGGCTTAACCAGCAAATCTCCGAAAAATGGAGATGCTGGGTCCTGCGCAACCAGTGAGCTGGGCCATTCAAGTATCAAGTATCAAGTAAGAGCTCGCGGTGTTCACATTATTTGTTAGTTTCCTCGGAAATGGCTAACCATTTCTGTATGGTCTTGTTTTGCAACTTAACTGCGGGGTAACGACAAATGAATTTACTTATTCCGTCCAAGGAGATTGTCAATGTATTCAGCTTTCGACACTTTCATAACCGCTTCACTGATCAATAAAGGATTACCGACTTGCTTCCATTAAGCAGAAAACAGCCAAGATAGTTTCTAAGAGAACAGAACAATTAGATCACTCCTAGGATAAAGGATAAAGGATAAAGCTCTCGGCGTTGATCAATCCCTGAGGGATGCGCCATGCATTCGACTTCATTGAGCATCGTTGGAGGTGATTGAATGCATATCTGGCCTTTACAATGACTCGCGGTGGCCGGCCGATGTATCGAGCCAGTGCTGCTATCCTCCCAGACAAGTCTGGTACCAATTTGCCGACCCCGGAGGGATGGAAGGCTTGGTGAGCCATGGGCGCATTTTCACGTGCGCGCCGCAGTGGCGCCTCCAACCACTGCGCCACACGCGCCCACTCCTAGGAAGGTTGTGGAAATAAAGCCTCTCATTCATATTAGATGAACGCAGAAACTGCGGTGGAATGAACAATATTCACAATCTCACCTATGACACTGAAGCTTAGCATTTCTTCAAGGTCGAGAAAATGGTAACAGGACTATCCGAGAAAGACTGCTTCTGGCCGAAGCATGTCAACGAGTGACTGTGGTGAAGATGTGAGGAAAGTCTAGTAGAATATAGCAATATTAAAGCACAGTTAATTGGACCAGGATTCGACAGCCTTCATGAAAAAGTATCCCAAATCCCATATCAGGAGAACCCAAACGTTAATTCGAATAACCTAACAGATAATTGATGCAAAGCAATGGACTGATTGAAAGGAAGTTCTGAGGTTCGTACAACATTTAATGACTGGAAAAATAAATTGAAGAAATCGCAACTACCTTGAAGATATTGGAATAAAAAATTTTTTGAGAAGCCTTATTTTTAGGAACAGTTTGTTATTAAATGAGTTTCTTTGATGTATACTTTTCTGCAACTTTTGTTTTTTGGGGAGCCGCAGTGAAATGGACCATAAAATCTTAGGACGATGCCAGGATTTGAAAAGAAATGTCTCGGTAGACGATGACATTATATAGGAAAAGTACGAAAGTGTATAGAAATCAAGTTCTTGATTGACTAAAATCAAAATAATCGGAATACAACCATAACTATGGTGAGATATTCGCAAAACTTGGACACCTGACTAGATCGTACCACAACTTCCCTTTCTGGGGTTCGCGCATTATACACTGCGTCACGGAGGCCCTAATCAGAATACAGTTCTTTATAATCTTATTTGGCGATAATGAGGTGTAATTTTTTATCTTTATTTACTCACAAGCTGTGGTTTCGGAGGATTTCATCTTCCTCAGAGCCTAGAAGGGTCAAGTCGGCAGCAATCTACCCAGCGAAGCACCTCCATAAATCAGAACTCCTTCAATAGCGAAGTCCGCTGAAACCTCAGCTTGTGTGTAACTTAAGAAATGAAGTAACACCTCCTGTTTGCTAAATAATAATATAAAGAATTGTTCGATCAAGGCCGAGGTTAATAAAAGGTCGGTCGTCGGAATCAGATTAGACTTGCTCTAAAAACATTTAAGGATGTCATCTTTTAATAGTTCTGGTATTTTTTTTCCTTTTGTTCAATCACATCGTGTACTGTATTGTACAGTATTCAGAAGTGACGTTACCTATTAGTAGCAAAGCGAACTTAGTATAGCTCTTGAAAACCTGTTTAGGGCATTGGCGAACACTTGAGCTTGGATGTCCGTTTTACTGAACAGGCAATTTTTACTACATTTTTTGTATTCAATCGATAACTTGTTTAACACAGATGTTGTGGCGAGCATCGACCGTCGATCTCTGTTCTACACTTAAAAATACATGACGCACGGCTTTTTTTTGGGCGAGTTTATTCAGCTGATTTAGGCCCTATGACCGCCGGTTCTTGCTAATGAAGCTGGCTAAGGTTTAGAGCAGGACTCTTCGTTCGAAACGAGATGTCATAATACTTTGTAGAGTTGGAAAGTAACGTTCTTCCTCATTCGACAAGTCATCAATCGCTGCAATCACATGCTAGCGCCCGTAATATCCCTTCATGAAAACTCGTCCACAGGGGAGATCTAATGGTGCCAACCAGACATCTAAATCGCTATTCAGATGAACTCGCAAAGCCATTAAATCACGGTTTTATAGCAGTTCGAAAGCGTCTGGAAGTCATTCAGTCTTATTGGCTATTGATAGTCATCTATTCATTATGGGAGTTAGGAACTGAAGAAAAACAACTTTCTTAGAGTTTCATATGAACTCTTTTTATAATATATCCATTTATTGAAGGGCGCGTGTGGCGCAGTGGTTGGAGGTTCCACTGCGACACGCACGTGGAATCGATCCCTGCGCCCATGGCCCACCAAGCCTTCCATCCCTCCGGGGTCGGCAAATTGGTATCAGACTTGTCTGGGAAGATAGCAGCACTGGCTCGATACATCGGCAGGCAACCGCGAGTCATTGTGAAGGCCAGATATGCATTCAATCACCTCCAACGATACTTAATGAAGTCGAATGCATGGCGCATCCCTCAGGAATTGATCAACGCCGAGACATTTATCCGTTTTAGCTTCATTGAAACCCATTTTTAGAGTTACACATGAGATTTCGAAACCCGTCGAGAGGTCATTTTGTTCCTGAATAAAGAATAAAATAACACCTCGCTTTGCTCAACACGGATATAAAAATTTGTTTGATCAATGCCGAGATTAGTAGAAGGTCGGTCGTGGGAAAACCATTGTCTGAAATTCTTACACTGTTAAATTTCTTGCATGTACATTTCACCTCTCGTGTTAATTTATCAACAGATTTTTACACTTGCTATTATTGAATATTATTTATTGTTTCTTTGGGTCTGAGTAGTGCTTATCAGGCCAATTTCAGCTCAGGTTGTGGGCTACACTACTTAGTTAGCGCATTCTTTTAACAGCAATGCGTGTTACTTTGCACACCACCATACTCCAGGACACACTATTTATTTATTGTTTTCTATTTATTTACCGGACATTATTGTTATTGTTATTATTGTATCCAGACTGTTCAATACTCATTTCCAACATGGACCAAGATTTCCTGTGAAGCGAGAAACCTCATTGAATAGTATCTGTCTCTCGATTCCTCTAATTATCTGAGCAATAGATGTAAGTTTTAAAGGGATCGAGTTTCGAATGTCGAAAGACGTTAAATGATGAAAAATGAAGAAAATAAAGAATGTCGGGAAAAATGCGGATCGAATGTTTTGGATGTAAAACTATCTAAAACTCATTAATCACTTGAAACAAGGACGTGCAGGGAATTTCTTATGAAAAGATGTGAACGAAGAGAAGAACTATTGGAAGAAATCTGCATCTAGATTTTCCAGAAATAAAATATTTGACGTAAAACCTTTTATCTCCATTATCGATTATTTTAATCCCAAATTCCGTAGGCATATCAAAAAAGTAACTTGTATTATAGAAAAAATTAAACCTAATCCGATTGATCTTACCAAAATTTCAAGACTCCCTTAGAGTAGCTATGGGTGCCAACAAATCTTCTGTATTTAAAAATTGCTTTTTAAACAAACAGCATTCTAATTTTGCTGAAATTGCTTGGACTTTGGTATTTTCCGATAAGTTTTCGGGCATTCCTGTTCTAACCCATGCTCAACATTGATTTCCGTTCAGGTTAACGATAAACATGGTTAAAAACTACTCGATATATATAAGATATATAGAACATTTTATTTATTACCGACTGTTATTTTCGGGCGCGTGTGGCGCAGTGGATGGAGGCGCCACTCCGACAAGCATATGGAATCGATCCCTGCGCCCATGGCCCACCAAGCCCTTCGTCCCTCCAGGGTCGGCAAATTGATACCGGACTTGTCTGGGAAAAGAGAAGCCTCCTGTTTGCTAAATAATAATATAAAGAATTGTTCGATCAAGGCCGAGGTTAATAAAAAGTCGGTCGTCGGAATCAGATTAGACTTGCTCTAAAAACATTTAAGGATGTCATCTTTTAATAGTTCTGGTATTTTTTTCCTTTTGTTCAATCACATCGTGTACTGTATTGTACAGTATTCAGAAGTGACGTTACCTATTAGTAGCAAAGCGAACTTAGTATAGCTCTTGAAAACCTGTTTAGGGCATTGGCGAACACTTGAGCTTGGATGTCCGTTTTACTGAACAGGCAATTTTTACTACATTTTTTGTATTCAATCGATAACTTGTTTAACACAGATGTTGTGGCGAGCATCGACCGTCGATCTCTGTTCTACACTTAAAAATACATGACGCACGGCTTTTTTTTGGGCGAGTTTATTCAGCTGATTTAGGCCCTATGACCGCCGGTTCTTGCTAATGAAGCTGGCTAAGGTTTAGAGCAGGACTCTTCGTTCGAAACGAGATGTCATAATACTTTGTAGAGTTGGAAAGTAACGTTCTTCCTCATTCGACAAGTCATCAATCGCTGCAATCACATGCTAGCGCCCGTAATATCCCTTCATGAAAACTCGTCCACAGGGGAGATCTAATGGTGCCAACCAGACATCTAAATCGCTATTCAGATGAACTCGCAAAGCCATTAAATCACGGTTTTATAGCAGTTCGAAAGCGTCTGGAAGTCATTCAGTCTTATTGGCTATTGATAGTCATCTATTCATTATGGGAGTTAGGAACTGAAGAAAAACAACTTTCTTAGAGTTTCATATGAACTCTTTTTATAATATATCCATTTATTGAAGGGCGCGTGTGGCGCAGTGGTTGGAGGTTCCACTGCGACACGCACGTGGAATCGATCCCTGCGCCCATGGCCCACCAAGCCTTCCATCCCTCCGGGGTCGGCAAATTGGTATCAGACTTGTCTGGGAAGATAGCAGCACTGGCTCGATACATCGGCAGGCAACCGCGAAGGGTCGGCAAATTGATACCGGACTTGTCTGGGAAAAGAGTAGCCCTGGCTATACCATCTCGCTAAAATTAAATTAAAACTACCATCTCATGTAGTCGGTAGGGCGCGTGTGGTGTGGTAGGGAACGAGCGCACTATTGTCCTTTCCGGGGCGTAACGTGTTCTCCACCGCAGACACTTGCGGTCCGTAGTTTTGCAACTATCTCAGAATCTCCGATTGTTTAACAGTTGATCAAATTTATAGACCTATACTTTACAAAAAATGAATAAATAGAGTAAAAGGCTCTTATAGCCTGAATTTCATTTAATCTCACCATGAAATACTAATATGACAATGTAATAATATTCTTAAACTCGTTCGCCATTAACCTCAGTGAAAGGCGCGATTCTAAACGGGCGAAGGCGAATTGATGTAGTCACTTCTTATTAACCACGTATTCCTTTCTCATGGTAGGGCACGATGCGATATATAACAACAGTGATGCTGAAATATTTGCGAAGCTCTAGACCGATATAGATAAAACTTTGGAATCGAACTCGACATTATCCTTTCCTAGGGTTAACGTGTTCAGCACCATACCATACGGATCTGTCGTTTCGCCTTTCTCTAAGCCGTACAGGAAGTGGTAGTTTTCTAGTCAGCGCGACGTCTTCCACAGTAATAACAGTTTAGGACAATAGCGTTTAAGTTAGCTTACGGGTACGGTAACACATAGAAAGGCAAACAGATCATCTCAAAATTTATTTTGGCAGCTCTAAGACACAATTAAACACATATGTAGTAGGTAGTAACAATGATAACAAACATCGGACAATCATAAGTACTTCATGAAAATTTTCCTGAACTCAAAGAAAAGCCCTGGGAAGGGATGAGTAGAAAGCCTATGGATGTGAACTAACTAGTGAAAACGTATAATAAAAGAATATACTGTACGTTAAAGTTCTTTCAACACCACAATTATCAACCAGAATATCAATGGAGTAGTTACATCGGGAAGCTAAGCACCCATACACAGAAGCGGAATCTCTATGAAATATGAATAG
This sequence comes from Angiostrongylus cantonensis, assembly GCA_009735665.1. Lineage (NCBI taxonomy): Eukaryota > Metazoa > Nematoda > Chromadorea > Rhabditida > Metastrongylidae > Angiostrongylus > Angiostrongylus cantonensis. Next base: position 2,791,268 of record MQTX01000038.1, read on the forward strand.
TGGAAATGTGGAGATCAAAAAAAATGTAAGGATACGAAGAAATGACATGTTTGAAAGAATACGACTCTCATGCTTGAAAAAGTATGCAAAGTAAACAAGTATAAAAAGGAGAAAGTAGAAAGGTATGGAAAGATGAGAAAAGGAAAAGCCGAACATCGACTCCAATAGATTCATATGAACATGAAATTAGTAGGATTCTCCTAAATCAATAGGAGAAGCTGGTTTAGCCCCAAATCCCTGGATAGTGATTAAAAAAACTTGACAAAACTAGGGATAAAATCAAAAACTGACCAACTTTGCTTTGAGCTTTCTATGTGGCACCCGTAACATTTTGATAAGTGCAAAAATATACAATACAAAAAGACGCTTAAGCCTGATTCCTACTGGTCACAAAACGATAAAAGAATGACTGATAAGCTAGGTAATCCGACAACTTAGGGATAAAAATACAAGAAGAACTATAAATTAGCTGATGTTAACGAAAATTTAGGAAATCGGGACACTCCGTGCAGAGACACGTCTATTCTGAGGACTCTTTTTTTCAAATAATGGAACTACAAGAACACCAGAATTTGTGAGCCAAATCCACATAAGTGACATAATAAGCACAACTTATGAAGTCTGTCATTTTTGAATCTATGCATACCCTATGCAAACATAAGAATGGCGACTTCTAAACCATAGTGTCGGTTAGCACCGTAGTTTCACCGACTAGAAGAATCGTTCTGTAAAAGAAGACTAGAGAAATGTCACATGGGGATCGGTGGCGATTTCTTCTAGGATAAGCGAAATTTGTGACTCGCAATCCTTCGTTGAAGTTGATGTTTCCCTGGATAGCGGTAGTGGTCGCACGACGTCCGGCATCACGGCGCACAACACAGTCGAATTTTGTCGACGCATGTCGTTCGTCGCCAGTAAATCAGGACACTCTTCCTCTTCTTTAAGTGAGAGCTTGTTGTCTGGAAGAATCCATATAGAAAGAATCTGATCGGTTTAAGAAACATCATGCATCAATTACTGACTTCCCACTAATCGGCGATTACACAGTGTCACATAACCGCTGCTAATGATGCACAGAATCACTAACCTTCAGTCATCTTTCGCTAAGCAATTAAATAAGTCAAATACCTGTCAGGCCCTTGTAGTAGGCCGAAAAACGAAGTGATTGCTATGTTTTCGAATATTCGAACGTTAAACGACACCCAACGACATGACAGTTTCATTATTTCCACACTGTATGTGGTCATTTGAATACCAGTAGTCAAAACACTACAGTAGCTTGCAGCTTTTGAAGCTTGCACGCAAATACTGCTTTTGCAGAAGGGTGTTCATTTTTAGTACAGATCAAAATACCGATGGAATAACTCTACAAAGGATAAATAAAGGATAAAGGTCTTGGCGTTGATCAATCCCTGAGGGATGGGTCATGCATTCGACTTCATTAAGCATCGTTGGAGGTGATTGAATGCATATCTAGCCTTTACAATGACTCGCAGTGGCCTGCCGATGTATCGAGCCAGTGCTACTATCCTTTCAGACAAGTCTGGGTCTGGTACCAAGCTGCCGACCTCGGAAGGATGGGTGGTTTGGTGGGCCATGGGAGTGGGGATCGATCATACGTTTGTGTTGCAGGCGCCTCCGATCACAACGAAACACGCGCCCGTGGAACTCTATAACTCTATATGAATCTAATATGATATTCTATTTGTAAGCTTGCACGATGTTTTTACAAAACGCTACAAAAATCGTGCATTGTCTTGATCATGGCCGACTCACTGACCGAGCTTCGCTTTTTGTGGTCCGTTGTTATTGTTGACTTTCTCCGCTACACGTAGCGGTGGCAGCGGATGTACCATAGAGGCTTGAGTACTGCCATGTGAATTCTCTTCCGCTGGAAAAAAAGAAGGTAAGGTGGTTAGTCCTCATACTGTTAGAATATAATCGCCTTTTGTCAAATTAGTTATTGTCGTGAGGAAAATAGATGAATTGTCATTCTATCTGGGGAAGCGTGCACTATTTAAGGGTTAATAAAATCCATGACAAAATCACCAACATCCGGGTTTGTAGGAATTATTGGATGTAGTTGAAATGGGCTTGTATGTAGAAACACCATCCTGATTGCACGTTAGTTGACTGAAAACATATGCATCACAAAAATTTCCATGATGACGGGGACCAGAGTCAGCAGGAAGAAATCGTGGAAGGGTTATAAATCATTGTAACTGCTAATGGGTTGCTGAGATGAAAGGTCTTCTATGAAAACAATCACTGAAAAAGCTAAAGAGTAAAAAGGGATATTTTGGAAAGGGTAACTGCCTATGGGTTACTCAGATGAGAGGTATTCTATGAAAACAATCGCTGAAAAAGCTAAAGAGTAAAAAGGGATATTTTGGAAAGGGTATGTTTTACAGACTGTACGAATAGCAAGGATGCATATACATGCAGGACATCTAATGGAACGAAAAGTATTGATGGTTGGTTTACCTCATAAATCGCATTTGTTGATTAACTAGCCTTCCGACTGCAGACTGCCTTGTCCTGACGTTTTTATATGGTTGGAAGAGCACAATGTACACCTTAATAGTACTAGGATAAAAATCCAATATATCCTTAATCCAATGAAAAAAACAACCATGAAATAGACACGAGGTTTGACTCTGTCCTCGTACCGGTTCTACAACATCGCCTACATTTAACAGAAAGACAGTCGCGCTATTTTGATGGTACTGTGACAAAGAAGAAACCTTACCCTCTTTAATATTAGCACATTAGCTGACAATATGAACCGTATATGACTCACACGCAAGATTCTATTGCATACTTACTATTAGCGAAATTCGGAAAAGAAAATTGAAAGCAAAGCAAAATTTGAAAAAGGGTACTATTCTCAACGCATTTGCGAGACGAACAACAAGCATTTAACTGCTTTCAAAATTTTGTACGCGTCTATCGAGAATGCTAATTGTCAAACAATAAGGAAAACATCGCAGTGGTCGGAGGCACCATGCAACACACACTTGTGATCGATCCCCACGCCGATGGCTCACCAAGCCTTCCATTCTTCCCAGGTCGGCCAATTGGTACCAGAGTTGTCTGGTAGGATAGCAGCACTGGCTCGATACATCGCTAGATCACGGAGAATCATTGTAAAGGCTAGATATGCATTCAGTCACCTCCAAACGATGCTAAATGAAGTCGAATGCATGGCGCATCCCTTAAGGATTGATCAACGCCGACAGCTTTATCCTTTATCCTTTTATGGAAAACATTCCATGATTAAAATACAAGAGGTATTTTATCCTTCAAAGCAGCTAAGAAGATCTACAGTTTACTTGGGCCAAAATCGATTAGCAAAAGCAACACTCAACAAGAAGAATCCTCAAACGTATCAAGATCACATCAGTAGTTAGTAACAAGTAATAGCGCGAAACTTTGATTGGTACTTTAGGAGTGCCAAATCTTACCTTTGGTGCAAAGAAACACACCAATGCCACCGTACCCGACAATGAAATACACATACATAACGAAGTGACTTGGATCTGTAACAATTAAAAACGAATCATCGGTGGTAAGATTAAATAACATGTTATCACCTGAAAAATTTAAATCTAAGACAGTCCAACGACTAGCATCCAGGTAGCAAAAAACTCTAATGTTTTACACCATTCTCATATTTTGGAGTGTTTTTTTCCTCTTATAACTCCAGTTACCAAAACAAGTAAGGCAAGCGTTTAGGTTAGATTATAGTACATAGGAACGTATATTTGATATCTAGATTACTCAGGAGCGCATATAGCGCAGTGGCTAGGTGCGCACTCAAATAGACCTAACATCGATCCCAGTGCCTCTGGCCCACCAAGCCTTCCATCTCTCTGGGGTCCGAAATTTGCTACCAGATTTGTCTAGGAGGATAGCAGCACTGGCTCGATACATCGGTACGGTACGTCACCGCGAGTCACTTTGAAGGTCGGATACGCATCAATCACCTCAGACGATGCTTAGTGAAGTCGAATGCATGGCGCATCCCTCAGGGATTAATCAACGCTGAGAGCCTTATCCTTCATTTTTTAATGGTTTTGCTCCTTTATATCTACTACAAAAATTCATCTTATGTTCAATATGAAATAAATCAGATAAAATGTATGCGTCTTCCCCTCAACTTACTCGAAAATTGTTTTGCGTTGCAAAATAGATTGGGCCAAACGATAGCCATAAAATACAGGTGCTATACATGGTGAAACCAATGTGTCGAGTTTCGTTGAAATTCTCGGGAATTTTCCGCGTTTTGAATGCGTAGACGGTACAAGCAATGATGAGTAGCAGATTGTAGGATAGTGAGACTAGAAGGTGAGAAGCAGTGGCCTAAAACGAGAAATTACAGTAAGGATGATATATGGAGGGATGGTGAGCAACATCTCTAACCTTGCAAGTAAGTACAGCTTCAGTACGAGATGGGAACACAACTTTTGTGCCTGGTGGATCCACTAACAGCCAGACGATTGAGCCAGCCAATTGAACGGACACGATCGACGCACATATTCCGACCTAGGAGAAAACTGAGTAGTATCAAGTGTTAATGCAGAAAAAAATAAGTGAAAATCTCGGTACATTTGATGAACAAAAAAGAAAAGACATCCATATCACAAATGAAATCTAAACCGGAAAAGTATAATACCATAGAATAAAATGTATGAGTCTCAGATGAGCTTTGAGCCCTCGAATACCTTTTCGAGGGACTCACGTGTTATCCACTGCACTATCGAGGTTCATGCTTTGTCATTTTTTTAGACAATGTTTTAGTTTAACGGTGCAATCACTCTTGAGCGAAAACGAACTGGGAAACACAAGTTCGAACTTCAAACCCCACCTGAAGTTCCGAGCTCTACTCATATCTCAGCATCCTGGTAATTATATTTCACATAATACCCTGCCGTGGAAAAAAGTAATAGGCAATAAATAAAAGTTAAACATTGTGATTTCCACTACAGCTCCAGCTTAACCGAATTCAGTACTGATTTATGCTCCTCAAATCATCCCCGTCTACGAGCAATCCCTTGGTAGTACCGTTAGGGTAAAAAACTTGAGCACAGAAAGTCAAAGAAAGGATCTCGATGGTGTAGTGAATAACATGTGCGCTCCCGAAAAGATTATTCGCAGGTACGAAGCTCACCTGAACTTCCGAGCTTTGCGTAACACCCTACCATGTAAAAAAAATAAGCAGCAAATAGAAGTAAAACATGATTGAGTCATGTCTAAACTCCGTTTATTAGGTTGTAATGTATGCCTTGCTGAAAATGAGATAGAAACGACGGAATTTCCTACTTGCGCTTTCGGAGTAATGAACCGCGGCCGCTGAGCACCATTGGGTTTAAAAACCCTTGCCAAGCGGTTTGTTTTCGTAATGATAGCCGCGTAGATAGCCGACATCGATAGACCCATTAATACCTGAATCTGATTAGAGTAAGAGTAACATATAGGCTGAGGAAAAGGTATAAGTTGCTACCATATTACCAACTAGTAGATCCAAATGGATAAACCTAGAAATCCTCCCATTCTTTAAAATTACTGCATCGAATTTGGAAGACTACATCTCTTTCCCTCTGATCCATTATTTTTAGTGGACGTAACACCCGAGTTTCTTTGAATTGTAGAATTTAAAAATGCTGCCTTTCGAATGTGAAGATCGCTTCCTACAATTTCATAAGTTAGTCGAAAGTTCCTAGAAGTTCCTTCAATGCTGCGATTTTGTCGAGGCTGTGAGAAATAGTTACCCACAAAATTCTCTCATATCGTAGCTCTATTTGATTTTATTACATGAGTTGAATCGATCTACTTGTGTTTAACAGTTAAACTTTATGGAACACAAGAAAAATTTGGCATTGGAATATTGATCATACTGACCCTAGTGAAAGCACAGGTCGGAATAGAAGGTTGTGAGACGAGAAAGAATGTGAGGACATAACACATCGAGATGCCAGCAATCATACAGTAGCACAACTCTCTTCCAGACGCCATAATCTAAAATTGTAGACGATAATTCCAAGACCACTGAGTAAGACACGATAAATCTTATTAATGTGGAGAAGAATAATGTGGGTGTATTTTGGATTTCGCATCTGTGACTGATCCTGAAGCGGTTAACGGTAAGGCCATGTGATACAGGTGGTGATAGGGCTGAAAACTGTTCACCCGGTAAGCTTATTAACCTGGTCACGTAAGAATGTCTTATATCTCTTCAGTGTTTGCGATTAAGACATAGCCAATAGTGTGCATTCTATACAACCACACGTACATGGAGCTCTAAGTCACCAGCATGACTCCTATGTCGGTCATTTTCTTTCTGATAGTTTATTTTCGCTCACAGAACACCTTTCCCAGATATTTTGTAATCTACCGATAGTTCATCAACAAAAATGTTGCGACGAGTGGCGACTGGAAAAAGTTCCATTCTGTACTTAGGAATATATAAAAACATAAAAACCTTCTCTCGATCGAGGTCGCTAACTGATAATTTGACTTGTGATTGACTGTTTATTTAACTTCTAATCGCTATGCTCGACGAGCCCCTAAAGCGAGTAGAACCCACTGGGCTACTCTTGCACGCGACAGGGAAAAATGGAGGATTTACTGGCGGCCGCTCGAGTCACACGACGATCAACGGGACTACAGGTGACAGGTGAATCGCTATGGTGAACCAGAGTTATTTTATAGAATGGGCGGGTTTAAAATATGCCGAAACGGATAAAATATATGTTACAAAACACCTCAAAATGCTGACAGCAATTGGTTTCTAGTTGCACACATATTGTTCACACCCGTACAGCGTCACAACAAAGTCTATTCTACAACTTTTCACGTTCACCACCACTCTAGTTGTCTATTATCAAAAACTGTCATTTATTCAATTCTGTAACCGCAAAAAAATTGGGGTCACTCAAGCGGCACGAGAGCTAAAAACCGCGCGGGAATTATGTGCGTGTGTGTGTGTGTGTGCATTCGTGGCTGGGTGTGATCGTTCACATTCAATTTGCACGCTTCACGTCGTTTCGGCTTAAAAACCTGCAATCATGTGAACAGTCAATTTGTGGGACAAATCACCTCCAAAAAATAGACTCGACATCTATTCCAGGACGGTGTTACACACTACCGATGTCTACACATAGCCTACACGTCATAAAGGATGAAAGGATTAAACCCTCGGCGTGATTCAATCCGTGAAGGGTGAGCCATGCATTCGATTTCATTAAACATCGTTAAAGGTGATTGAATACATATCTGTCCTATATAATGACTTGCGGTGGTCTACTAATGTATCAAATCAATGCTGCTATCCTTCCGGACAAATCTGCTACCAATTTTGCGACACCGGAGAGATGGAAGGCTTGCTGGGACTGGGGAGTGGGAACGAACCCATTTATTTTGAAGGGCTCCCCTAACCATTTCGCTGCACGGGCTTCTATCCGCGTCATACAACATTGTGATCTCGGAAAGACCATTCGACATCAACATCCCTATCTTCGTGTCTCCTGGAGGAGGAAAATCACCGAGCGACTATCTGGTACGTGACATGGACAAATAGAGACCTAACTAGCTCGAATCACTGGACGATCCGGGGAGGAGAGCAGATACGATAATTATCTGTAATTCGTTCGGAATTAATCAATTACTACGTATACTTATCCGTGGTCACTTAGCTAAGTTGTTTAAGGACCGTGAATTTGCTATTTAGTTTCAATATGGCTTAAACACCCTATTAGAATCGAAAGTGCGCTAGAATCATGACGACAGTGTGGCACGAGGTTTTACGTGTCACGACTAAATATTTCACCCCAAATAATACCCTAAGCTTCAACAATTTCATGATGTGAATAAGTCGAGTCTTTAAGTGTATGCAGGATTAAGTAGCTAACGTATGATTTGAGATTAATCATGTTTCAACTTATGGAATCAAATAATGAAGACGCTTACGACTGGAGTATTGGAGAATTTCAAGAAGACGCCAACAACAAAGATTGTGGAGGTGAGGCCAAGTAGCGAGAAGCTGGCCGGTATCAACGCCCACGCTGTATCCCATCTATAGTAAGAGTGATTTGTAAAAGTGCTAATATCCAGAAAGAAACTCGAAATTTCACCAACCTCATCGACACCGGTGGAATAGGAACACAGAAACTTTGGGTCACATCTGCAACTTTTCCTTCTGGGCACATATCACACCTTAAAAATGACCAACATAGACAGAAAAAATTATCAGCCGATCGAAAACAAAGTGTATAAGGTGACCATAGAGGCGGAAATTTAGAACATATCCATTCAAAATACATTCAAGGTTCAAAAGCAACCGCTCATGGAAGGCTAAAAATTGAAAACCTGGTGCCGTTTATAATAATGCTAGTCGTTGTGTCACAAGGAATGCACGTCCAACAGCATGTTTGATCTTGATAGGCCCTGTAAGAAAAGAGAAGGATAAAAAATAGACAATAAATAAATATTTAGTGCTATTGACGCTGTCACCTAAGCAAGCATGCTATCAAACATTATAAACGAAGATCAACAGAGGTTTTAAACCTAAGACATTCAGTACGACCCTGATTGTAGGAGGAAAAACTCAATGACTCTAAAGTAAAATGTTGGTTTTGTCTAGTTTGTCATGTTCATTTTAAATTTGTTTAAAAATAGAGCTTAAAAGTCATTAGACCGATTAAGGTAACTGAAAGTTTTAACGCAAGCACGTCCCCCGCAATCATTAACAAACTATTCGGGGATGCTACCATGTCCTACTGTACGAAATCTTGCTTGTGCAAGGCTTCTCTGCTCCGAAGCAGTCGAAAGCCATTAAACAAACAATTAATATTACCAAAATACATCGATTTTATCATGATAGGATAAGGGTTCTCATTTTGTTGGTTACGATGTATAAAGTTCATGTAAACTTTTCCAAAGTTAAAGGGAATAATTAGAAAATCCTGGCTAAGTGTGAGACATGTCTGACTCATACCATCGCGAGTGAACTGCATTGAAATATTGGTCATGTCAAAGATTACAGGAAAATGTACCATGAATTTGTTTTAGAGAGCAAAATGGCATCACCTGTATCACCTGTAGTATCACCTGTAGCCCCGTTGATCGTCGAGTGACTCGAGCGAGCGCCAGTAAATCCTCCACTTTTCTCTGTCGCGTGAGAGTAGCCCAGTGGGTTCTCCTCGCTTTAGAGACTCGTCGAGCATCATATCTTTCTTCTAGGCTTTTTGTGAAGAACTCTGACCATCGGGTCGGTGGTCTTCCTGCAGTACGTTTGACATCCCGAGGAACCCAGTCACTAACAGCCCTTGTCCATCGGTTATCATTCATACGCATTACGTGTCCGGCCCACCTTATCTTCGACTGTTTGGCGTATAGAACGGCATCTTTGATTTTCGATCGTTGACGTAGATCGGAGCTTCAGATCCCTCCCCTTACTTGTGTGAAACGGGATACTCCTAGCATCGTCCATTCGACTGCGCGTTCGATAACGCTGAGTGATCGTTCATCTTGCTTACGTAGGGACCAGGTTTCTGACGCATACGCTAGGGCAGGAAGAACCGTTGAGTCGAAAAGGTGAGCACGGAGTCGGGTGATCTTTGTTCTCTTCACTACATTCTCGATGCTCTTGAAAGCTTCCCAAGCCGCTCGTTTCTTTGTGCTCAGCTCTGGAGCTAAGTCGTTTATCGTATTGATTTGCCGACCTTGATAGACATAGCTGGAACAATCGGAGATATTCGTTCCGTTGAGCGTGAATGGAGCAAACGAAACCAATTCGTTCTTCATGAACATCGTTTTCTTGAGATTTAGTCGAAGACCAATCTTTACACACGCTTTATCAAAGTCCGCAATCATTCGTTCCGCTTGGCTAATGTCTGGTGTTATAAGAACGATATCATCAGCAAAGCGAAGGTGAAGTATCTGCCGACCATCGATTTTCACTCCCATATTATCCCATTCCAATGTTCTCATGACGTTCT